>CM046001.1:101808816-102316316 GCA_025175895.1 Wurfbainia villosa | reverse complement strand
CGATCAAGGATCACAGGGCCTTAGACTAGTAGCTGATTGACTGTGAACCAAGTAAAAATAAACGTGTCTTTTTTATTTTTATCTTTGCATTATTTTTCGCTGTAAGTTTTGGTTTTAACAACAAAAAGGAAAGATTTTTAAATATGCTATTCACCCCCCCCCCACCCTATAGCGTCTTTCTCGATCCTACACATCCATCTCCATTCCACACATTCTCCAACTCTTCTTTGCTTCTTTTGATTGGATTCAAGTACAAGCTCAATTAGCCATGAGCAACCAATATTTGGTTGTGATCATGATAGTGTTATTCTATCATAGGAAACAAATGTTCAATATAATCTCGAAGCACCGTTGGATAAGATGGATCTATTTAAGGAAATTGTATTTAACATAGGCCTTAGTAGTGTTCAACACACACTTTCTCACTCGGGCTCAACATTGAGCCACCTGACCTACTTAGCACTCAAGAACTTAGCACTCGAGGTGCTCGACTCTCAGACTCGAGCACTTGACGCTTAGCCTCATCATTCGACACTCGAGAACTCTTCTCTCGGGGTTGCTTGGCTTTCCAATTGGGCTCTCGGTGCTCGATCTCCCTGCTCAACACCTAGGGAACTCAACTCTTGGGTAGTAAGCGCTTAGCCTCTCTTCCTTGGCTCTCAACCTCTCGACAGTCGGTGTTCGGTCTTGACTCTCAACATCTCAACACTCGACCCTCGGGAGCTCCACAATTAGGCTTGGTCTCGGTGCTTCGACACTTGGCCTTGGTCCTCTCAAACCACTCGACAATTCAGTCTACTTGAGTGTTCAAGCAATCAAGCCACTTATCATTTAGCCAACTCGGCACTCGAACCTCTCAAGCCACTTGGGTATCCAAATACTAGAGCCACTAGGCACTTGACCCACTTGGGCACATGGGCCTTGCAGAAACTCTGCCCACTCAAGCAGTCAGACTACTTGAGATTCGATCTTCCCAGTAACATTCGACCTCTCAATAATCACCTCCAATGTTCCAGTTGTATGTCGGCCACCTTGATAGAGATAAGTCTGATATGAATTTTTGTATAATTTTTTTAAAATTCAAAAAATTTTATCAGAACTCCTAATCATTGGTGCAATGACAATCATGAATTAAGATTGTCTAACATTATATAGGGTTGTGAATTAAATGTTAAAGAACAAGATTGATTTTTTTGACTCATATAGTTTGTTTATGTTCTTTTAATATACACAAAGTCAATTAAATAAATAAATTTGAATAACTCATTAAACTAAATAAAGAAATATGAATGTATATGAATTTAGCTTGTTAATTTTATTAATTCATGAATAATATTTATGAATAAAATTTATAAAATATGTTTATTAAAAAAAATTATTAAACTTGCAAAGATAAAAAAAACTGTTAAAATGAACAAATAAATATATAATATCAAATTCATCAACCAACCCAACAAATTTAAAAATATAAAAGTTTAAACAATTCAATAAACTCAAACTGAGAATTTGATAATATCAAAATGATTTAACCTCGAGCCAACCCAAGCTCGAATTAAACTCAGGTTCATAAAAAATAGACTAAACCAACTTTAAATAATCATTTTAACAATTTGATTTATTTTAACCTTAATTATGGTATGTAATACTGTTGGAAAAGTGTAACATAGAGGAGAGCTCAGAACCCAACGTGGAGGAGTTATAAGTCAAACGAGTCGGGACCCAATAGAACTCATGAGCGGCCATTCGAGGACCTAGGTGACCCAGACAGAGTCCGAGAATTGGGTACTCAGACATACGATGAATCGGGAGTAAAGAAGTAAGCTAAGTCGGAGGTTAGAAGGAGCATTCGAGAACTCAACAAACCGAGTCGGAAGCGATAGCGATTGGGTAACTCGAAAAGTTGGAAAGCAAGGAATGCAGAAGTAAATTGAGTCGGGAGCAAGAGCGACTTAGGAACATGAGAACTCGAGAGCTACAGGAGTGGGGAGACAAAAGTTGAAATTCGAGAGTAAAGAGCTCAAGAGCATAAAGAGTCAGATTCACAAGAATTGGGAACAAAATAATTTAGAAAGTCAGGAGGTGAGATAGTCGAGCACTTGAGGATCATAGTAGAGATTCCTCCAAACTACTATTACATCTGGTCCTCTGCTTGTCTCTCTCAATTATAATTTGTACATATGATATGTCAGATGAAGATTTCCTACCGAGATTGTTCTCTAACAATCCATCATATAACATAATTGATGAAGAGTGAGGAGGTGAGATCGAGTCTCTAAATATAAGAGTCGATCAAGATAAAAAAAAAAAATGAGAGGACCCCTCTCTCATCTCATTTTCTTTTTCTAGAAGCTATATATGTTTCATCTTTTTCTCCAATTTTGATTTAAACATCAACGGACCATAAGCCAAAGCATTGATAGTCATTTGACACGGGTTAATTTTGATAGAATTATTATTGTGATCGTGAGATTTTCCACTCGTTTGTGGGTTACAGAGGCGGGTTCCTGTTTTCCAGTTGAGTTGGTGTGGAGTCGCGGATCCTAATTGACATACATACCTTCACGATGACTTGGCGGTATCGTCACGATTTATCCTTGTGGGTCAATGGAGACTCTTGAGCCGTGGGATAGGGTCGGTTCACCTAGTGAATTAGTCGAAACTTGGATACCACTTATAAATAAAAAAATGGCCACGTCAATATTAAAAATTTGCTAGATGAAACGTGTCAAACATTTATTGTGCGGATTGGCGATATAATTAATCGGATACGTGGGAGTGATGGCAAAATCACGGGCTGCCCACTCTTTTTCAATAGTTTCACGAGCTATGTTTTAATGGCAACCAAGTGGGTCGCATTAAATAATTGAGAATTACATTAATCGGTCGTGTCTCATGGAACATCGACAATTTCGCAAAAAAAATCCTTTTTTTCTCTCTCAAAAACTCCTTTTTCATAAATGACCTAGCAAGTCTTTCTTATTTCTACATATCCTAACCCTTAAACCACTCTCACCTTTGTTCTCTATAATGATATGATATTATTCATTTTGAACTTAAATTATTATAGATTTATTTTTAGATTTTATTCAAAAAATTTCATACCAATAAAGATATTTTTTTTCATCTTATAAATTTATGATCTTTTTTATCAATACAGCTTTTAATTGTTCTTCCAATAATCCTAATAATTTCTCTCTCAAACGAAGAATTACATCGGACCTCCCTCAAGCTCATCCTCTTCAAGAATTTTCTTTATTTGATGTCGATCCTTAATCCACTAGATCTTCTTATAAGTTATCCGGTCCTTCTGACTCTAGACTATTTATTTGGTATCCCGCTAAGTTTTTCCTGTCAGTTGTTTGATTCTACTGATCTAATTGTACTTTCTGTCTCATATCTCATTAGGTCTTCCTATTAGTTGTTCGATCGTTATGACCCAACTAGATTTCTATCCGATATATCTAGTTCTCTTGATCCGCATACGAGAGTCATCACTTCCTTCGCTCAAGCTCATAGCTCGACTTGAACCATTAGCTCGAGACCACTTATTGTGTTCGATGAAATTCACATATCTCTATAATTGTATAATATTATTCACTTTAAATAAATCTTCATAGATTTATTTTTGGACTTTACTTAAAAATGACTCATATCAATAGAGATATCTTTTCATCTTATAAATTCATGATTTTTTTATGTCTTACCGACATAAAACTTTAATGATACTCTCAATAATTTCACCATCTATACAAATTTTGATGACAAGGAAAAAAGGTGATGAATTTTACGATTATTTAGTATTTAATTTTTCCGAATAAAGGCAATCTACTCCACTGAGATTTAATTGAAATTGATTGAGTGTTAAAATAGAGATAATATTATGTACAATTTTTAACACGGGCCAAAAATGACCATAATATATATTAAGCATTGGGGAAACTACTTCTATCTTGTGCTTAGGTTTTGGTTCCTTTAGATATGTTTGTTGATTCGATATGTGCATTATGTATGGAAGTACTTGGTGCATTTGGTGATAGTGGAGATCATGTATATTGGTATATTGATTTTGATGAAATTCATATATTTCTATAATGATTTAATATTGTTCATTTTAATCTAAACTCTTATGATTTTATTTTTTAAATTAAATTCAAAAGATCTTTTTCATATTCTTTCTGATGTGTAACTTTGATTGTACTCCTAACAATCTCCTCATAAAATGAAGAATCACATCCGACCCCCTCAAGTTCACAAGTCTTCAAAGGATTTTCTTTACTTGATGTTTAATCCTCAATTCATCAAGTCTTCTTATTAGTTGTATGATCCTTCTAATTCAACTGAACTTTCTGACTAGTGTCCACTATGTCTTCCTATCAATTATTCGATCTTCATAATCCAACTAGACTTCCTTCTTGGTATCTGACCTACCAAATTTTCCTGTTAGTTTTATTTTTTGGGTTAAATTCAAAAGGTCTCATACTAATGAGGATATCTTTTCATCTTATATGTCAATGATATTTTCTATGTCTTTCTGATATGCAACTTTGATTGTAATTCCAATAGTGTGCGTAAGTTTTGGACCTAATTTGAATGGAGAATAGAGCAAGGTGAGATTAAGCTATGGGCATGATGCTCATCGAGCCTGTATGCTTGAGAGATTGACTTGGATTAAGTTGGTGCACTCGAGCTCGAGGATTATGTAGTGCTCGTCATATTTTTTCCAATCAAATTCTGATTTTTATATAGTCTCAAGATGGATTGTTAGTTAAATGAAGAGGATATCTCAAATTATCAATCAATTGATGATGATTTTTAGTCAATTAGATATGTTAGTCGATTGAGCAAAGGGTTTAGGCCAATAAAATATTTTTGTTTGCCAAACAATCGAGCTGAAAAATATTTTTGATTGATTAATGATATAGCCTTTGTTATCCAAGAATCATATTGGTGCTCATCCAACTCACTAGAGACATCTTCTAGTTGAATAGAGACGATTTGAAGTGATTCATTGGAGGATTTTATAGACGTCTCGTAAAGTTATGAAGTAGGAATGAGATTATTCATATTATCATTTTGTTTATATTTATCTTTCATTTATGTTGCAAATATTCTCGACATGACTAACTGAACATACATACATGAGCACACTCATGCTTCAAGGGAAAATAGATCCCTAAATGCATTGATTATTTTTTGGGTTAGGAACTATATAAACTAATAGAAAATATTGGCATGCAATCAAAACATTCTTTCTTATGTTACTATTCTTTTCATATTATGATCTCTATTATGTAGATGTTACATAAAACAAATCATTATAGATTTATAATTTGCGTATGATATTGACTATCATTGTAATAATAAACCTACTTTTAGGTTTTCCTACTAATATTTTGATAGACTCAACTAAGATTAAATATTCTTTTTGGATTACTATTTCATTCTGATCTCTTATAATCTAAAAGCTTTCTATGAAACACATAGTATGTCGATTTCAAGACTAAATGAATTAAAATGAATGAATATTGATTGAGTTCAAGGATCAAGTAAGTTGACTCATTTGAGTGTGTGAACCGATTAAGGCGAGTCAACAAATTAAAAAGATAAGAAAAGTTGAACAAGTTTGGATGAGTCAATTATATACTAAGTTAAACAATGCTAATGAGTCCAGAGATCCAAACAAATTAACACAATGGAGAGACACAAATTAGAAGAAACAAATTAGTTGAATAAACAAAGTCAAATGAACAAAACTAGTGGAATGCACTAGGCGATAAAAGATTAGTCATGCGAGTTGAATGAGATAGGCATAATAGATATGTTAGACTAGGTCAAATCGGTCGAACCAAGTAACCTAAACAAGTTGATTATGCTACCAACCCAATTAGATTGATTTAGCCAAGTGCAACACATGATGAACAACAAATTGAAGAGTTGATCCCTAATAGGCCAGTAAGTCAAGCATGCAACATAAGCCAAACAAATTGGGTAGGTAAAGTAGTCTGACAGATCAAACAAGTAGGAAAGATTGAGGAACCAAATGAGTCGAGATAACCAAACAAGTCAAACAAGACCAACAAGTGATACAAAACAAGTAGAATAAACTGAGTGGACCAACCAAGTTAACCAAAATGAATGGACCAAATGAGTTGAATGAGATGGACAATTAGGTGAAGTGGATTAGATTGACTAAATCAAACAACTTAGGATAGGCAAGCCAAACCAAGTTGAACGGGCTAGCAACTTGTGTTGAACATGCCAGATGATTGAGCAATGTAGATAGGGCCATTTATGTTGTATGAGTTGAGCCCGTGCAGGTCTAGCTAGTCTAGCAAGGGATGCATATTGAGTAGATCGATTAAACCAACCATAAGGTAATAATGAAAAAAAAGACCATTCCATTTGTCCTTCCATTAACAATTTTGTTTATTCATTTCTTTCCATTCTCATTCATTCCCAATCCAATCCTATCGCTCTATTCCATTACAACAAAGAGTGATTTTTGCATAGAGCCATTCATCATAGGGCTGGAATGTTCACTTAGATGTATAACTTTGAAGCAATCCCCAGCAAATTAACCTTACAAAATGTTTAAATTTGAAGTAATCCCCATAAATTTATCACTTTAGGAAACAAGTAAAGGCACAGCAGTCTCTATTTGGCTGTAAACATTAACCTCACTTGCATTGCCAGCTTATATTCTTCTTGAATTTCTGATATGAAATTTGGTACTCCTCCATACCATTTGTTGCTAATTCAAGAAGACAGGCTTTGCCAGCGTGGATGTTTAAGGCTCAAGGAATTATGTTTTGCATGTAGAAACAACATAAATATCCACAAGCACAAAACGAGATCACTGACAAAATTATGTTCGTCTATTAACACAATTTAAAACAAAAGGAAACAATTAGGTAGAATCAAAAACTAACTAAAGCAACCTGATTACAGAGCTTCCCATCAACTAGTCACCACATTGACCTTTCAGAATTAGCTGGTGGCGTCACCTTGGCCGACATGCATGGACTTAAAGCCCCCTCTTCTCTTGCTGACCGGTGTTCCTGTCGAGTGTGCATAAGTCAGTTAGATATTCAGAATCAGTTATAGATTAGCAAGTTGAAAACTAACACGTATTTCTGAAAATACAAATTGTTTAGTGCTTGGACGGTTGTTGACTTGTTTTACGGGCAAAATTGCTGTTGGCAAACTTGAAAACATAAAAGGGAACCCTTGCTTCATTCGAAAGCATAAAGTTAAGCAGCTCATTGAGATAGGCTTATTTGCTCCAGACCAAGGTAAGATTGATAACATTTAAAAAAAGTTAAGCAGTAATTGTATCTTTCAGCTTCAGAGTTATGTAGTGGTTTCTTTCATTTTAAATTCAGGGGAAAAAATATATCTAGATAAACAGGATCCCTTCTAAATTTGGAAACAAATCTAATCCTTCAGTTCAGTAATAAATGACAGTATGATTGCTTATTTAGACAGTTATCAGGATTCCTTTTGATGGAAATTGATACATCCTAATAAGATATTTTGGTAGAATATGCAACTAGTAGATCCATTTGCATATTGCTCAGTTATCAGTTGAGATAACTGATGCAATTTACATAGAAGTTGAGATAATCTTACTATGCGAAAGGGGAACTCATCTCCTTCAAGCATGTGTATGATTTGTCCCATCTTGGGACGCTTTTGAGCATCCATGTCTATACAGCGAAGGCAAATCAATAATACCCTCTTCAAAGCTCTTGTTGATGGCTTAACCTCAATTGTCGGATCAAGCACTTCCTCATCATGCTTTCTTTGTACAGTACGCTTAAACCATTCTATCATGTTTACCTGCTCACAGATCAACCATTTATACAGGAGCACAATGTGAGAAAAATTGGAAAAGTTTTTTTAAACCAACCTCTCCTACTGGTCTGCTGTAATCTACTGGACTTCTTCCAGAGATTATTTCCATTAGGAGAACACCGAAACTGTATACATCACTGCTCTCATTAAGCATACCAGTGCATGCATATTCGGGAGCAACATAACTGTGCAATTGTTCACAAAAGTGGCAAAATACAAGTAAATCATCAGAATATGAGTGTGTGTAGATATGAGATAATATGAAATATGTTTACTTGTGGTAACAGGCTAACAGCAAATTGGGGCTTAGAAATAAGAGAAACATGAATATTTGAAGTAATGGATATAACTTACCCAAATGTTCCCATTACTCGGGTTGTTACATAGCTTGAACCAGAGCCCAAGACCTTCGCCAATCCAAAGTCTGACACTTTTGGATTCCATTGCTTGTTTAGTAGAATATTACTTGATTTGATATCTCGATGCACAACTTTAGGCTCCAACCCTTCATGCAAGTATGCTATGCTGCAATTCAATATCCATAATGGGACGACCATAAAAAGCTCAGAATTTAGACAACTTAAATATTAAAAAGATAGTGGATTTAGTTTCTTTAATTAAATAATCCGAATCAGTTCTTTTTCTCCATGGTTAAATGAGTACCAACCCTTTTGCTGTTCCAATGGCAATTTTCATTCTGATATCCCAGGTTAGCGGACTAATTGGTCCAACATCACCATGTAACCACTGCTCCAAAGTGCCATTGTCAATATACTCATAGACAAGCATCCTGATCCAAAACAGAAATTTGACATGCAGATGAGTAACCAACAAGATAATGGGCTTTACCAAATAACTAAATGCTTTATTGCTTTTGATAGGTTCGATCACCTTTTAGCACCTTCAGCACAATATCCAATGAGTCCAACGAGGTTCTTATGCCTTACTTTTCCAATGGCTTCAACTTCCACCTTGAACTCCTTTTCTGCTTGCCCCCTGTGGTACAAGTTTCCACCATAGAGAATTAAGCATCAGCACAAAACAGTAGCATAAGAGAAACGAAGAACTTCTCCCTAAACTTGCAATGTCCAAATAGTATAACAAATCTACTATCCTTATAAAATCATCAAAAGCACTATTTGTTCAAAAAGAAGCATAAACCATAAAAGAACTTTAGAAATATAACCCAGTTTGATGACATTTCTTCTTCATTTCAGTAAATGGAAACATGGTTACTAGTTGCGGATGAAAACATCTCTGATTTGTTATTTGTAATTAAGTTGGCAAGCCCCATTCAGCAACATAACTGTAATAATGGTAAAATAGTTTCACAGCTTATTAAAAATTAGAAAAGGGGATAACCTATCAGGCCAGCCAAGTTGAGAACAAAAAGAATCTAAGAAAGCAAAAGAAAAAAACAAAATTGCAACACGGACAAATCTAAGTATGTTTGCCATATTTTGTTACGGCTCACAATTGCAGCAAAACAGCATCCTTCGAAAAGTATATCATCAATTCTCTAACATCACACTGACCAGGAAAGGAAAAAAAAAAATAATCACAACAATGAAAAGCACAACTTTTGACCAGATGGGCGATAGCATAAAGCTGACTTCAACTAAGTGAACCGTATATTTAGACATGCTTTGAACCCTATAAACCGATCATCACTAAACACAGAGGAAATATTTTTACCATAAACAAATAAATTAGCACAGATCGGAATGACGATTGTGTCATTCACCAAAACCATCCCAGATATATAAGGCTGTTTCTTGAAGGTCAAACAACGCACATTGAGGTCCACTAATTGACATACGAAACACATCGAAGCTTACCGACGTCACACACAGCACATTGTTCTGCTTCCGCAACAGAAATCACGACATGATTCGAAAACACAATGCTAAAAGCAGAAGCGTGAAAGGAACGTAAATGATTGGGACTAGTTAAGAGTAGCTTCCTACTCACTTGTTGTTTAGGAGATTTTTGACGGCGACAATGGAGAGATCCGGCAAAACACCACGGTAAACAATCCCATAACCCCCCTCTCCAATCACATTCTCGGAGCTGAACCCCGCGGTTGCCGCCTCCAGCTCCGCCAGCGTGTACCACCGCCCCCATCCTATGTTCTCCATCTTCTTCTCCTTCTCCAATGACACCGAAGAGGAGGCGGAGGACGAAGAAGACGAACCCTCAGACGGCTTCACGACGCCAACCACCTTCTTGGCCTCCTCCGCGTCCTTATCATTTCTAACTGGAACGATCTCCGCGATCTCCTTGGTGAAGGTGGGAATGAGGGGACCGAAGCGGCGGTTGGCCCGGGAGCTGCTGCAGCGTCGGAGGGAGTAGACGAGGAGAGCAAAGATGAGGGCGGCCGCGGATATCGCGAGGAGGGCGTAGAGGGGGAGGCCGAGAAGCGGCGTAGTGGAGGCGAGGAATCCGCCGGAAGGAACCGCGTCTGCGCCCATCGCCGACGGAGCGCGCTCGCCTTCTCGGAGCGTGAGAACTAACCGTTAGGAAGAGAGAGAGAGAGAGAGAGAGAGAGAGAGAGGGTGGGAGCAGTTGTTATACCCGGAGCGTAGCGTAGAAGAGAGGAGAGCGAGAGGGAGAGCGTGAGAGTATTCAAAGCGGGTAGTCGACCAGGAGTAATTGTATTCGGTAATGTTTGCAGGGAAACCGACGGGTGGGTGGAGGAGCGGGTATTCCCCATCCGTCGATGCCTTGGCGAGGAAGTGTGCCGAGTGAGCTAGCTACCCTCCTCTGTACAAATTATTTCGTACCCGATCACGCACCAGCAGCCTCGCCAGGGCCCGAAAACAGACACCGCCGCTTCCAGCTCCGAGGGATCCAGGTACGAAAAGCGGGTGATGGAGTCTCGAGACAAGAAGGAAAGCAGCCGGACTGGGCTCCCATGCGCCAATGGGGCCCCCGTTGACGAATCCAACGCAAGCAGCAGGTAGAACAGTGGGTTGGTTAATAAATAGAGTTAAAGCATTTGTTTAACCTCGGAGGCCGAGCCGTTCTGATTTCCCATTAAAACTCATAGCAACCGCAATCGTACCTACCTTGTCACTGGAGGACCGCGCCACGAGCGGCGGGTAAATGGGCGGGTATTCTCCAGCGAAATTGGTAGTTGAAGTGGAGCTGTTTACTACACTTTACTCTGCTGCAAAACTTGAAATTACCGAAATAGCCTCCGAGGTTGGAGGCTGTCGGCCCACACTGTTACTGAGTAACACTCGAAGGCTGAGCTTGAGGATAGAAAGGTCATTCCAGATTAAATAAGGGTGCTTTTGTAAAAGAGAAATAAAAACAAAAAGAGCGCGATGTCCTTTTACTTTGGCCTTCAGGATATGGAAGCAGGTCAATTGTTGAGATTCAAAAAGCAAGAGGGGGACGTGTAAATTTTGCTAGCATTTGTCTGGGATTATTCCAAGCTATTGATTTGTTGGGTAAAAAATCTCTTACAGGAGATAAATTAAAAATTCAAATGATAAATATAAAGAAAAAGATCGATTGATAATTCAGAGTCATAATCTCTTTAAAAATTAATCTTTATTCATCCAAAAATTATCTTTTTACATTTACCAACTAGATTAGTCTTCAGGATTAAAAAGTATAATGAGAAAATTTGATTTGTTGTGTCAAATGATGTTGAAGAATTGTCTTAGTATTAGGCTAAAAAGTGAAATTGTCTCTTCTAGAAAATTATCTAGTTTTAATTAAAGAATAAGCTCTTTTAACAAAAGAGGATAACAAATATAATTTTTAATAGTACATATATAAGGCTCTAGGGACCATTTTGGTCGCCCAAAGTTCTCTTAGCACAACTTATGTGAAGTGAATTATCTATTATACTACTCGAATGACCAACATATAGACTAATTCAATGTGATCCACTCAAAGTCATGGCTAGAATGATGGTGAAATTAATTTTAAGGCAAAGGGAGAGTTGGGAGGCCCAAGCATAGAGTAAGATCACATGAAGATGAACTAGGGAAGCCTAAGTCGACAATGAACATTAGCTTAAGATAAGATAATGACGAAATATCTAATAGAGAGGAGTCATAAGTAGTTGTTAAATCATTGTCAATTCAAAGTCCCTTGGCCATAGAAATCCAAAATGAATTGATCCCCAACAACTTTCGATATCGAGCATAAGCATTTATGCGAGGAGCATCAACCCCATTGGGCGTGTGGATGCCCCTCGCCTCTCAAATGTCTTTATACAAGCTCATAGATAACATCCTATGAAGGGAGTTCGCCATTGTCCAAGTTTGCAAGGAGATCCATGGAGTTGGCCAAACAATATAATGATCGCAACTTGATTGTGCTAGTGGTGTCTTACAAATTAGCATTAACAACTTGCTAACTTCAGGCGATCCGTAAAAGAACTCATTCGAGTATCATCGACATTTTTGTTAAAGTAATCAAATCGGTTAAATAACCATTCCGCGAATCAAATCTTCTACACGAATCTAAACCCAACAGCACTTGCGAGTTTAGCAAATTCGAACTCGAAACGAATTAACCTCGCATATACATGCAATACGAACTCGTCTTGAACCAGACTATTAGAAACCCAAACTCGACTTGCATAAATCAGCACCTAATTGTCAATCTTAATTCTAATGCTCAAATGCTGTAGGGCAAAGTAGGAATTGAAGAACCGTGTTACTGTATATCTTTGTTTGTAGTGGAAATCTCTGTTTACTTGGCAGCTGAATCGACCCCACCAGCAACTCTTGCAGAAGACACCATCTAATTAAAATGCAGGCAAATGCATCATCTTGAGTACAAAACAATTAAACAGGAGATTTAAGTATTTAATAGTCCTTACTTTGCCTTGCTTCCTCAGCTGGTGCTAACCCACTGGCTTTGGGTGGTGGAATTAAATTAAGAATACGTAACAAGATGCTTTACTTGCGTAGGGGCTTGAGCCTAAGTAGTTGAGGACGTATAAGACTACATTTGATGGATGCGTACAAGTAGAATGGTTAAAATGTTCGAGGCCGTAATGACATTGCGACTGAATATTAACATTTTACATCATTATTGCGACATGACAAAAGCAAAACAGATCCGAATCCAAGTTTGAAATCCTAAAATAAAGACACGGATAATAAGACCACTGATGTTGAAATGGTTTGTTTAGTGATCATGATGCTTCTTCTCAAATAGACCATCAGGACCTGGCAGCCAAATGCAATAAACAACATCAGCCAAAAAGGAAGAAAGCCAAAGGCAAAGGTACACATGTATCAGTGCAAAAATACAGGGCAAATGTATTGTATCATTTTGTGAGTTTTTGAGAAATGTTCAAAACAAAGAGAATCTAAACTGTAAATGTTATGATCAAATAAGCAATAGCACAAGCACTTCGTTAGCAGCACAGTAGTTGATGTGGGGAAAATGCATGCATCATATATTCAACTAATTTTACTTTCAAATTTCTTACTGTGCTGACAGATAGCAACAAAAATTTCCATATTGCACAGCTAGTCGCTGCACATTTGATCGGAACAAAATGAATAGAGCAACGTAGAATGCAATTTGTCATCCCAAAGACTTTGAATGCGTACACGATCAATGTAGCCATGCTCACTAGGTACATGAGTTTTCCGTCCAGATCCAAACCGAGGTTCTAATTTAACCAAGTACCCAAACGGACTCTAAAAAGGAAAACATGAGATGAATAACATTTGGATGTGTTAAAAGAAAGAAGAATAAATCACTAACATGAGTGATTCTGAAAAATGCTCCAGATGAAAATTTCCCTACGAACTACAAATCCAGTCGCTTTATTTGGATCACTAAAACATCATTATAATCATTTGAGATAGGCTACATAGATCTTATCCTTCCAACATACTTTATGCAAGGCTATATCACTAGGCTACATAGATCTTATCCTTCCAATATACTTTATGCAAGGCTATATCACTAGCAATATCCAAATCAACTTAATTATTTCCCTCATTACATTAACTAGTTTTTTCTTTAAAAAAATGTAGAACCGCCACATTAGTGACCCCCTCACCGTCCCTACCAAGAGGGAGGTAATCGGACGGATGCAGTGTAGATCGCCTCAGCAGATCCGATCCTAAGGAACCGACCTCATTTGGGAAAAGTCCGCAAATATGACGTAGTTGGGGATCAACCTAGGGTTCCCTGGGAATCGCGTGGACACCTTATCATCGCACTACAGCCCAGGGGCTTAGTTTATTTTACTTTCATCTCATTGTACCCATTACACCTTCAAGCCAAAATGATTGAAGTCATCTAAATATATAAATATAAAGGTTTATATGCCTCTAATCTAAACTCACTATAGTATTGAGATTGCCATAAAAATTATTAAATAAAAACAGCTTGAATAGTTTGCCTTGGATAATAATCCTACTAGTTTCTTATCAAGTGGGTGTGGTTGGAAGCAAAAGAAACTTGAGGTCAACACAAATAATAATAATAAAAAAAATATCAGCCAAAACCAAGAAAACATGAACTGATGGATTGTACCACATCAAGAGATTTTTTACACCCCCATGCTAAGAAATACTGGCCAGTATTAATAAAATGGCAATTAACACAAACAAACTGAATGGCCATAGTCTTCTTACCACACACTGCTTAACCCCAAGCTAACAGAATGTGCATCCACTTATGAAAAACTAATTTGACAAATGAGAACAGTATATAAACATTTAATAAAAGGGTTAGTAATGCACAAAATATTTGTCAAGTCTAGATCTTCTTAACATTGATAATATAATCTAATTTGATGAATAAATCAAACTACATTATGTTGCATGTATTATTTTTATTAACGACGCCATTAAACTTCAGTTGACATCCATAAGAATGCTAAAAATGCATGCAAACTTGCAAAGGCTGTACATTGAATATACACACACAAGATGACAGATCAGCATGGGGATGAAAACGAAGGTTCTTCGGATAAATGGATGGACCTTAGAGTTACTCTTTTTCGATTTCTGGATTTGATATGCATAAGATTGCAATTGGCAAGTTATTTTAGTAAGTATTCCTTTTGTTCATGATAATGTATGTAAGTTGCTAGATTTCTGAGAATAAAAAGCATGGTCAATGAGTGGCACACCCCAATATCATCAATTCCAATTAAAATGATAAAATGGTCTAATTGCATGTCATCACATACAAAAATGAGTCAGCATTCAGAAGGACATGAAGGTAAAAGAAAATCAATCAGATAAAAATTCCCAATGCTAATCACGATTTATCATGAACAATAGACCCCTGGTGTAATGATAAAGTTGTTACCGTGAGACCCAGAAGTTACGAGTTCGAATTATAGAAACAACCTCTACATACAATAAACCTTTCTCTGGACCCTGCATTGGTGGGAGCTTCATGCACTGGGCTACCCCTTTAATCACGATTTATCATCTTATTTTGTTTGTTTATACATTTTCTTGAACATCCCGTACATATAAACCTCTAAAACTTTTAAAAGAACTTTAAAATGCAAGCTATAGAGATTTAAAACAATTCAAAATTATATTTTTAACTTATTTCACAAGGGTATTGCCTTAATCCAGTTTGTCTCTTAGTCATCCCCCATGCTTTTTTGGATGTTACGTGTTGCATCCAAAATCTTATGGGCATTGCTAGGTGACTACCCTTCCACTAAGTTATGCAAGACCTAGCATTTTGCTTTCAGAAAATTCTATTGCCAATCAACCTTAAAGTTCGCAGCACACCCATCAACCATCATGTATTATTTTTAACAAAATACTGAATGAGCAAGTCCCCAATGAAGCAGGGATGAATGTGAACGAAAATAGCTCCAAATTTTATAGAACAGGTTTCTGTAAACAGTACTTCTTATAGAAATCTGCTTTGAAAGGGGCAAGGAAAAATAATCTTCAGAAAAGAAATCATGAAGAACAAATATACATGCTAACAAGAAATGATAGGACTTCTTTCTCCCTTTTTTTTAGCCATTGAACAATGTAGGGAATGCTCATAGAGATTGTGGCACTTTGGGAGGATAACAATTAAAATCAAGTTGCGTGATAGAAAAAAAAAGAATGGGAGCAAGATGAACTAACGTGATTGGTCCTTGAAAACCACTAAATAAGTGTTTCCGACTAACTTTTTAAAATTTCTGATTACAAAATTATCCACACATACAAGTCCAATTTGTAAATACAACGATGAACATGATAATCCAATCAGGTAAGATGTTGAGACAAAAATCTTACTAAATCAAAGACGTAAAAATTCTTTAAAAAAATAAAAAGAAATGATCCGAATCACAATTTCAATAAATATAGCAATCACCAAAACAGACGCATCGATTAAAACAGGTAAGTATAAAAATAAAAGAAAGAGTTTTTGAACAGTAGTCAAAGTAAGGATACAAACCCCAAGGGAACTCCTTGTTTCGAATGTGTAAATAAGGGTAAGCCTGCAGATGATGATTTAAAGATCATAAATTAGATCATCATACAATTAGCATTGACATGAAGCGGAAAAAGATGAAATACCGGGGGTTGTTCATGATGAGGATGCCCCTTGGATAGATTATAGATCGTGAGGATAGTGCATGTAGCAATCCCAGCATAAGTTATCTTCTCCCACTTCGCAGCCTCGCCTGCAAAGATCACAATCAAAAGCAACCGATTTCAAAATCTAAAAATAGAAACAGCACCCAGAACCTTACGAGGACAACCGAACGTACCGAGAACCAAAAAGAGAAAGATCAACCAACAAAGACCTATATCGAATTAGGAAGGAGGGAGGGCAATACGGGCGTCATCATGTGCGGAAGCGGAGAAGCTCCGCTTGGCTGAAACCGCGGCGTTTCCCTTCGCTCCTTGTCTAAGAAGCAAGGACGCAGATCGAAGGCCGAATCTCGCCATTGACGCCGCCATCGTCCCTCCCTCTCTCGCCAAAAAGCTCGACGGCTTTGCTTCTCGCTAGGTAGGCCGCCGGTTAAACTCCCCAGAACGTTCTTATGAGAAAATTTCGCTTTGCCCCTTGCACTTGGCTTCATGTTTCCATTTTCCCTCTCAACCTTTTCTAAATTGTATGTTACCCTTTAGAATTTATGAAATTGTATTATTTCACCCTCTAAATTTAATATCACCATGATACATAAAATACGGTGGGAGCCGCAGACAATTTTAATTTGCCCCTTAATTATCTAATTTTTTTATTGATAGGCTTTTTGATTTTAAACTTATTAAATTTTTGGATAAAAATTATTACTATCAGGGGCGAATTCAAAATTTTATATTTGGAGGAATCACATACTAAAGTATAATCACATTAATTAAAAAAAAATAAAATAAATAATAATCACTTAAGACTTAGGGAGGTATGGTCCTCCCCTAAGTTCAGTGATAAATTTGCCCTTATTACTTTGTACTCAAGTTTTCAAATGTTCAAAATGGGCGTCTTCAATTCCTTTACCTCAGTACTCTATCCTTTGCCTCTCTTCATCTTCATATTCGTATGTTCAATTGATATCCAATCAATGGCCACTTGAATAGGTGACTAGCGCCTTCAAAGCTATGGTATAGTAGCAAAAAGTTTATACAGTTTCTCAGACATTTTCGATTCAATCTCTAGATGCAATATATTTGTAAGAATTTTTTTTTCAAATAGGATGACAAACTTTAGAATGATTATTGGATCATCCACTGTAAATGCTTTTTGATTTATTCTGACAATCAATGGAAAATTTTCATAGGATCGAATTAATCATTTTCAAGATTAGTCAAGCTGAAAATCTAAGAATTATGGCTAGAAGTCAAATTAATTACAAAATCTCGTAATTGAATTGTCACAATTTTGTAGCTAGTTTAATCTCTTGAAAATATTCAAAGGAAATATGCATAACTCATTTCACTATGATACTTGAGTTTTTAATATTTTTTTTATTGACACCAGGGTATCAGAACCTTCAATCCGACTAATTCCAAGGAATGACCGACCCTATCCCACGAACCTTCGAGATACCTCATCAATAGCTAAGTCAAATAAAGTCGGAGTCCAAGTGACCTCCACCGGCCATCAAAGGCAAATCAAGAAAGCGCTCGTAGCTTTTTTGACATAGAAATGTCTCAAATGTTATTGATAACTTCAAAAAGTAATATGATTTTATTAGGAAATAATTACATGGCAATCATATGTCATTGGAAAGCTACAGAAGTCTAGTTTCTAACAAAAAAAACAGTGCTCAAAAATAATATTTCTACAAGAAGTTATGGTCATTTTAATCGAAGTATGTAAGGTATAATTTCTATTCGAGAATGCCTATTTCTTGGTCTTGTACATGATAACCAAGCTTTAAGGCCTTTTGCATGTTGTCTTGTTAAAAGTATTGTTCATTCTCAAGGCTTTTGTTAAATGTGTTGTTCATTTTCAAAGCCTCAGGAACTATAACTCTTAATTAAAGTATTTGAATCATCTTGAAGGGTTGTTTCAAGACTAGCCTATAAAAGACATCATGTTTATTGTTAAGAGAAGAACTTTGGAAAATTTAAAGTTTTGTGAGCTTTTAAGCTTATGAGAAGACTCCTCTTCTTGTTATTCCTCTAACTTTTTGATGGATTCCATAGAGTGGTGAGTAGAGAGTGTCGTCTTGTGTTACCTCTTATTTCTCCTACCCTTTTCAGTGTCAAAATGGTATCAGAGCTTTGAGTCACAATGGCTAATCGTAGAAGACAAAGTCAAATGGTGATGATCTTGTAGCTCACCAAAGAGACATTCGTGACATTGAGTTGGATGACTTAAGGAGACAAGTGCAACAATTCGAGCAACACCTTGCCCAGGGCTATTAGGATCGATGACCCGACTAGAAGGGGAGATGAATAGCCTTTCTTTGATTTGACTACAAGATTGTTAGTGGAAGCACGAATAAAAGAAAGCTAAAACAAAATTAAAGAAGCAATGCGAACACTATTGGATCGAAAAACGCGCTAGAGGGGGGGGGGGTGAATAGAGAGCGTGAAATCTTCATTTCTTTTCGTTCGTTCGATTAAGAATATGAGTAATGCAGCGGAAAAATAAATATGACAAATTTATTTTTACTTGGTTCACAACCCAGCGGTTGCTACTCCAAGGCTTCGCGATCCTTGACCACGTACAAAGAGGCAATCCACTATAGAATTTCCTCCTCGTTAGAAGTAGGAGACAACGATCACAAAAATTGAGAAACAAATACTCGAGGATGAGACAACAAGCCTACCTCACCTCATTACGATTAAAATCACGAATACAGTAAACAAAATAACCTAGTTGTTGCCGACAAAGAAATTGTAAGCTTGGCATTGCATCGGCGTTATAACGGCGTTACGACATTAGAGCTTTGACGTTGCGGGAGCACTTTGAGAGTAAGACGAATGATGTTTGGGTTTGAGTCCTCCTCTCCTTTTATAGACTTGTGCCTTGGAATTAGTCCGGATCTAGATCCTTAATTTGTGAAACTTATCACGAGGTGACACCTTATCTTATCGCAAAGTGGTGGCGTCAAACATTATTCTTTTTCACCTAGCGCACAAGGTTGATTCATCGCCATCAGTTGACTGATGCCCTTCATCAGTCGATTGATGTGCAGCAGTCGACTGCCAATAGCCAATAGTCGACTGTTAGCCTGGTCACTTCCCTGCAATAAGAGGTTAGTACGGAATATGGTAAATATGACGGTTCTTTACCATCTGATTTCGACATAGACCTTCCACTGGAAGTCTTAATCGGATCGCCACCTACGGTCGTCCATGTACAAAGGACACAACCTTATCATCTCTCTTCGCACTCATGCTTATCTCTGGTCCTTTATGACTTGTCGCTTTGCTTTCGATTTTCACCTGGGTTCTTCGACTCCCACAAAGTTCTTCCGGCATCGCCCGACCACCACGGTTTCCCGACTCGGAATTCTCCGGGTGTCGCTGACCTTCGACTTAGCTTAACCATTTCCTACACACTTAATTCAGCTCATGAGATAACAATATGACCTTAACTTTGAATCTTTACCATAATCAAAATCTAGGCTCGATTATCTGGTGCCCCTACACTAACAAACACAAATCTTTTAACGTGGTTCATGGCCTCTTGCCGCTAGTCCACGATAATCCGTTAGGTGGATCACTCCCTAAACCTTCCACTATATTCTACTTTAGATCAACACAAGGTGGAGAAAATTCTTTTTACACAAACTTCTCTTATCACAAGAGAATAGAAGTAGAAATAAAGAAGAAATGAGTAAAAACACTTAGAAACTGTGAGAGCCTTTAGAGTATGATTAGAAGTATAAATATTAGCCACCCCAAGGCTCCCAAGCTCTCCTTTTATAGAGAAGAGGGTATTTTTCCATTGGGCATGCAACAGTCGACTGTTGCATGCCATCAATCTACTACCGCTGTAACGGACCGACTCCAATGGCTTCTGACTAAGCCTGATCCGTGGTCATCACAGCTCAGCGATAACCTAAGTAGTCGACTGCTCACACTGACAATCGACTGATCAACCATTAGTCTGACTGCTCAGTTGGCTACGAGAAGTTTTGAGCCTGAATCCATTTATAACAATTGACTGCCTTCCATAGTAGTCGATTGATGGTGGACCAATCGACTAACAAACTCTAGCAATCGACTAGTGGGCCACAAACCCTTAGCCAACTTCAGTCAACTATTGTCGACTTGTACCAGTCGACTGATACCTATATCAGTCGACTGTCATCGGGTAAAGCCTCGAACACAAGTATTTGAGCGTCCGACACTTGATCTTAGTCATTTGGCCAAGCCCACCTGAGTTGAACAACCTCGACCCGGGTTATAATCGCTCAACTCTCATCTCCCATGGAGTCTTCCATTGAAGCTCTCTTCCTTCGGCCTGCATTCCTCGGATGCACTAAGTTGATGGCTTCTCCACGTGTCATCCTTCATGTCTTGCCCTGAAGTCTGCTTCCTTTGGCTTAACTCCATTGATCCTCGTCCGACGGTCCCTCGGATGCACCAAGCTCACGGCTTCTCTCCGTGTCATCTATCACCGACTCAAGGACCCAAGCTATAAGATGAATGAACTCGCCAATCTTCATCAAGCTACTCATGTGTGATTGACCAAGTCTTGCACAACTTGAACACACACATCAAAAGCATAAACATCCTAACTTAAACCCTTTAACACACACATCAAAATCATGATCATACTTGGGTTGATTGCTCTAACAATCTCTCCCTTTTTGATGTGTGACAATATGTTTAAGTTAGGTAAAAATACTTGAAGAAATAATGAGCATGAATAAAAGGCATGAATATCAAGCTCCCCCTTAATACATGCAAACTCCCCCTTAACATATGCTCTAAAGTGTTTAACTTAAACCTTAACATTTTTTTCCCTTTGACACCAACAAAAAGATCATACAAATACTTATACATTATGGTATCATGATTTAAGGGAATAAAACACTCAAAACAGTTTTGAAACACCCAAAAATAAATTGATGTGCTCGTGCACAGTGTTATCAGTCGACTGGTATAGTCACTAGCCAACTGGTGTTTGATAATGTCGAATTCTGATTTCTGAAGCCAATTTTAGAAATGCATTAAAAATTCATAAAAATTCAAAAAATCATGAAATTTTGGAAACACATTTCTTATGAGTTCCTCTATTGGGGAAAAAATGATTTTTCATGAAAATACATATAATTTTCAAAAGTTGGGAAAAAATTCAAAAGTTCTAAAATTCTCAAATTTTGTATCAATTTGGAAAACTAGTTTTGCCTTTAAATGTTTCAATGCATCAACTCAAAATTTTTCAAAACATGAAATGTTTTCAAATTATAAAGAATATCCAACTATGATCTTTGGGCAAGATGTTCATGAGTTAAACATTTACTTTCCCCACAGTTGGTTAATGATTGTTATGTTATGATACACCTAATGACTTAGCAAAATGTCATAAGCATTAGTGAATCATTTGTATCAACCTAACATCTCATCCATTATTATGTTCATCAATCAAGTTATCCTTATAGTGGATTGTGAGATGTAACTAAGGTAATTCTGCTTAACCAAAAATTTCATGCAATGCTATCTAAGGATAAGTATATTCCATTTTCACCCATCATGATCATAAGTCAATCATTTAGCAAGATATGAAATAAATTCAAATATGGTTGACTATCCTAGATGTTTCTAACCTTTAAGGATTGACTTGGGTACCCAATATAGATTCTTTCCAATAGGCTTTACCAAGTATTCCTTAGGGATTCATTTTCTAGCTATCATTGGTGTTTTTGATTGCCCTCTAGCAATTAGACAATGGTATGATTTTTCATTCCTTGATTTCTCATATCCTAAATCCTTCTTATTGAAACTTTCCCTTTGGCTCCCTATAATCATTTTCAAGGTATTTGAGCCTATGATAAATTTTTCAAGGATTTTGCTAAGGTATTCTACCTTTTGCCTTAAAATCCTATTTTCTTCTAAACATGCATCATTTGTGCTAGAAGAAACATCATTATCATGTGAACATGCATTCTTTAGCTTTTCTTCTAGAGTTCTAATCTCATTTTGTATGTATTTATTTTTCTTCTTAGTTCTAAACAACTACCTAGTTAAACTTGAAATCATATGAATTACATCTCGAGTAGGGAGATTCTTTACCTCACTTATCCAATCTTCTTCCGATTCTGAAGATTATGCTCCCCCTACACTTGATCTCTCCTCCTCACTTGTGCTTGCTTCTTCTCGTTTGAATGAGGTGGAGGCTACATCATCTACTCTCATGAGTGCAAAGTGTGAGACGACATCTATTTCTTCTTTCAATGAGGATGAGTCTCATGTGACTTTTAAGTTCCAAGAGGATTTTGACTTCTTCTTTTCTTTTCTTTTGACTTCTCTTCTTTCTTCTTGTTTTCTTTCTTCTTGTCATTCTTCTTCTTTTCTTCCTTGTTCTTATTCAATAGAGGACATTCATCCCTCATGTGTCCTTCTCCTTAGCAATTGTAGCATATGATCTTCCTTGCCCTTCTCCTATAATTAGATTTGTTAAATTAAAAACCTTTCAAAGACGTCTTACCCCTCTTAATATATAAGCCTCTTCATCGGTATCCATTGAAGAGTGTGAAACATCATCGGATGAGGAGGGTGAGGACTTCTTCTTCTTTCCTTTGCTTGCTACAAGTACTACTCTACTTGGTTGTTTGATTGGTTCTTCAACTATTTCTTCAAGGTGAGTTTCGTGAAGTTTCATAGTTGAGAAAAATTCTTCTAAAGTACTAACCTCTAGATTCCTTGAGATATAGAAGGAATCCATCATGGAACTCCACTTTGAAGATCAGGGAAATGCATCAATGGCTTTCATTATCATGTCCCGATTTGATAGCTTTTCCTCTACACTTGACAAGCCATTTATTATTTACTTAAATCTAGAATGTAAAGACAATACCTTTTCTCCTTTGTCCAATTTGATGTTATTTAGTTGTGATCGGAGAAGGTCTCATCTTGCTAATTTAGCTTCAGATGTTCCCTCATGAAGCTCTATCAACTTCTCCCACATCTCCTTAACACTTGAGCACTCTCCAATCCGATTTATCTCTTGTTGAGGAAGAACATTGTAGAGGTGATGCTTGACTTTTGAGTTTGCTAGATGTTCCTCCTTTTTCTTCTTAGTCCATCTTGATTTTTCTATTGGTTTGTTTTCTTCATCCCTAGGTATCTCAAAACAATTTTCTATTAGTAATCATTATATCAAAATTGGTTTCGAAAAATACCCCCATTTGTTTCTTCCACCACTAAAAATCTCCTTCGAACTTCGGTGGATGGATGTTCGCCGACCATTTGATTTTCTTATCGCGCCGAGCAGCCGATGGTAATCTCCTCGCTCTGATACCACTTGTTAGGATCGATGGCCCGACTAGAAGGGGGATGAATAGTCTTTCTTTGATTTAACTACAAGATTGTTAGCGAAAGCGCAAATAAAATAAAGCTAAAACAAAATTAAAGAAGCAATGCAAACACAAATCTTTTAATGTGGTTCACGGCCTCTTGCGCTAGTCCACGACAATCTGTTAGGCGGATCACTCCCTTAACCTTCCACTATATTCTCCTTTAGCTCAACACAAGGGGGAGAAAAACCTTCTTACACAAACTCTTCTTCTCACAAGATAATAGAAGTAGAAATAGAGAAGAAAGGAGTAAAAATACTTAGAAACCGTGGGAGTCTTTAGAATATGATTAGGAGTATAAACATTAGTCACCCCAAGGCTTCCAAGCCCTCCTTTTATAGAGAAGACGACCTTTTCCCCGTTGGGCATGCAACAGTCGATTGCCACTGTAACGGACCGACTCCAACGACTTTTGGCCAAGCTTGATCCGCGGTCGCCACAGATCAATGGTAACCTGAGCAATGATCCCACATCAAGGCCGATCGATCAACCATCGATCAATGCTCGACGGCTACGAGAGTTCTATGCCGAGTCCCACTTATAATGGTCGACTATCTTCCGCGTAGTAGTCGTGATGGTGGACCAATTGACTAACAAACCCTAGCAGTTGACTGGTGGGCCATAAACACTCAGCTAACTTCAGTCAACTGCTATCGACTTGTACCAGTCGACTACCGTCAGGTAAAATCTCAAACACAAGTGTTTGAGCATCCAACACTTGATTTTAGCTATTTGGCCAAGTCCACCTAAGTTGAACTATCCCGACCTGGGTTACAAACGCTCAACTCTCATCTCCTATGGAGTCTTTCATCGGAGCTCTCTTCCTTCGGTTTGCATCCCTCAGATGCACTAAGCTCATGGTTTCTCCTCGTGTCATCCTTCGTGTCTTGCCCTGAAGTCTGCTTCCTTTGGCTTAACTCCATTGCTCCTCGTTCGGCGATCCCTCGGATGCACTAAGCTCACGGCTTCTCCCCATGCCATCCTTCACTGACTCAAGGACCCGAGCTATGAGATGAATGAACTCGTCAATGCTTCATCAAGCTACTCATGTGTAATTCACCAGGTCCTGCACAACTTGAACACACACATCAAAAGCATAAACATCCTAACTTAAACCCTTTGATATACACATCAAAATCATGATCATACTTGGGTTGATTGCCCTAACAGGGGCGAACCGTTAAATCATGACGTTGAGGGTCATGGTTCAAAGGCTAATTCTGCAACTCATGAAATGGGTTTTAATCCATTTCATGGTCATGGAGGTGATGATTCCAGTGATGATGCACCTCGGGGACAAAGATATCAAAGGAACAATGCTCGTAAGAAATTCTTTGATTTTAAAGTCGACATTCCAGATTTTGATGGACGAAATGATCCGAATGAGTTCATAGATTGGCTCAACTCTATTGAGAGGATCTTTGAATTCCAAGAAATTTTAGAAGATCGCAAAGTGAAATTTATTGCTATCAAATTGAAGAAATATGCATCCATTTGGTGGGAGCACTTAAAGAAGCAATGTTCTCGTGATGACAAGCAAAAGATCAAGATGTGGGACAAAATGAAAAAAGAATTGCGTAGAAAATTTCTACCAAATAACTATCATCAAGATATTTTCCTCAAATACCAAAATTTCAAGCAAAAGGATTTGACCGTGGAGGAGTATATTACTGAATTTGAGAATCTCATGATGAGATGTGATATTTTAGAGTCGGAGGAGCAAACTATTGCTCGATTTCTTGGAGGACTTCTGTACGAGATTGGAAATATTGTCCAACTGCAACCCTATTGGACCTATAATGATGTATAAAAATTGGCTCTCAAGGTGGAAAAACAACAAAAAGATTCAAATCGAGTTGGTGGTCGCTTCTCTTCTAGTGGTACTACTTCTAACCGAGGGAGTGCCTCTACATCCAAGAATACGACAACATCAAAAGATAAAAAACAAAAGGGTGTTGCAAGCAAGGAAAATATGGGTTTTGTTAAACCAAATGGTTCTAACAATCAAAAGGTATGTTTTAAATGCAAAGGTTTTGGACACTTTGCTGCAGATTGTCCAAATCGCAGGATTATTTCTTTTGTTGAGGAAGAAGACGAGGAGGAAACTTGCGAGGTATCCCCTATCTATGATGAATATGATGAAGATGGAGGAATTACTTATGCAAATCATGGAGAATCTTTGGTGGTACGACGTAGCCTCAATGCTACTTATGTGGAAGATCGATCAATCATGGCTTCGCAATAATATCTTTCACACTAGATGCACTTCTCATGGTAAAGTATGCAATGTTATCGTTGATGGAGGAAGTTCTGAAAATGTTGTGGCTACCACAATTAGAGCTGTCAAACGGGTGACCTATGGCGGGGTGGGCCAACCCGCCATTAATCCAACATTTAGCAGAGAGGATGGGTAATGACCCGCCATCTCAAGGGTTGAGAAATCTCTAACTCAACCCAACCCAAGGCGGGTTGCGAGTTAGGCGGGTCAACCCGCGGGCCACAAAAATTAAAAAACTATATTTAAAATTACTAAGGTGTTAAGAGTTTGTGGCGATGATCGATAAGACAAATGAAGTACCATAATTAAAAAAATAAATATTTGAAGTAATTAAAATCTTATAATTGAGATTTAATTATCGATTGATAAAATTGAGTACGGATATTTTTTATTCTTTTAATGATCCAAAATATTCAAATATTAATAATATATAAATTTAATTTTTTACTCCTCTAAATAGATATCCAATTGAGATTTTTTAGCTCTTATAATTATTTAACTTTATGTCATTATTTCCTATATGAATAGTAATGAAAAGATAATATAAAACAATTAAAGTATACTAGAAAAAAAAATTAGAATACATCAAATATTATTTTGTTCTTTTCCCTTAATTTATCTTAAACTTTGTTGAGGTGTATATGCGATAGAAGTTTGTGATGATGAAAAACTTTTCTTATTAAGTAATATTAGAATATTGGTAAAAAAAACGTATATAATTTTATTTTCACATATTCCATCTTTTGATGTCCACGGTGGCCGATTCGCCTCAGACCCGCAACCTGCGCGGGTCGATCCGTTTAGGTCCATCAAAATGACGGATTGATAAAATTTTAACCTAACTCGCCTAAATTATTTGACAGGGCGGGCCAACCCGATGGGCCTAACCCAACTTGACAGCTCTAACCACAATGGTTGAGAAGTTAAAATTAAAGACCGAAGACCATCCTCAACCTTACAAGTTATCATGTCTTCGAAAAGGTAATGAGTTGAAGGTAACTCAAAGATGTCCTATTCAATTTTCTATTGGCAACAAATATAAAGATGAAGTTTGGTGCGATGTTATTCCTATGGATGCTTGTCATTTGCTTCTTGGTCGGCCTTGGCAATTTGATAGGAAAACTCATCATGACGGATTCAAAAATACTTATAGTTTTGTTAAAGAAGGCAAGGAGATAATTTTGAGACCAACCAAGATGGATAATGTTCCTCCACCTTCAAAAAAGGATGGAAATAATTTATTTTCCAAGTCTCAAGTGGAAAATGCTATTTATGAATCTGGAGAGGCTTTTGCATTGGTAATTTTAGAGGAGAAAGAAGAAGGACATATTGTCCCTTCACAAGTTCAACCTCTTCTCCAAGAATTTCAAGATGTGGTGTCTATAGAAATTCTCTCGGGACTCCCTCCCATGCAAACTATTCAACATTGCATTGATTTAGTCCCCGATGCTTCAATTCCAAATAAGGCAGCCTCTAGAATGAGCCCAAAGGAGCATGAGGAATTACAAAGGCAAGTCAAGGACCTTTTGGCTAAAGGTTTCATCCAAGAAAGTAAGAGTTCATGTGTTGTCCCTACCCTTCTTGTACCAAAGAAAGATGGTTCGTGATGCATGTGCATTGATAGTAGAGTGGTCAACAAAATCACTATTAAATATCATTTTCCTATCCCTCGCCTTGATGATCTTCTCGACCAACTTCATGGGTTCAAGATCGATTCTAAAATTGATCTTCAAAGTGGCTATCATCAAATTCGCATGAGGGCTGGAGATTCACATGAGGGCTAGAGATGAATGGAAATTGGCCTTCAAAACAAAAAATGGTTTTTATGAATGGTTAGTAATATCGTTCGGTCTTTCTAACGTCTCTTCTACTTTTATGCGGCTTATGAATCATATCTTTAAACCATTCATTTGGAAATTTGTTGTCATCTACTTTGATGACAATCTTGTGTACAACTCTAGCCCGCAAGAACATTTGGAGCATCTTCGACAAGTTTTTGATTTACTACGGGAGCAAAAGTTATATGCCAACTTGAAGAAGTGGCATTTCTTTCTTAGGCTATGTTATTTCCTCATATGGCATCAAAATTGATGAAAATAAGATTGAAGCTATTTTGAGCTGACCAACTCCTCAAACTCTTCATGATATTCGAAGCTTTCATGGTTAGCATCCTTCTATTGCAGGTTTATCAAAAATTTCAGCATTATTATTGCACTATAACCGAATATTTGAAAGGGGGAAACTTCCGATGGATGAAGGAGGCACAACAAAGCTTTAAACTTCTTAAAAGAAAAGTCACAAAAGCTCCAATATTACAAATGCCAGATTTTGATGAAGTTTTTGAAGTGGATTGTGATGCTTCAAATGTGGGAGTTAGTGGTGTTCTTAGCCAAGAAGGTAAACCCATTGCTTTCTTATTCTCGACGCAATTATTCTACATATGACAAGGAATTCTTTGCTATTGTTCAAACATTGGATCATTGACAACATTATCTCCTACACAAGGAGTTTGTTCTTTTCTTGGATCATGAAACTTTAAAGTATTTGACCACTCAACAAAAATTAAACCCTCGTCATGGTAAATAGGCTGAGTTTCTACAAGCCTTCAACTTTGTTATCAAACACAAATCTAGTGTTCTTAATCATGTGGCGGATGCTTTAAGTCGACGACACACTTTATTGTCCATTATGCAAATAAAGATACTTGGGTCTGAGGTGGTCAAAGATCTCTACAAGACTGATCCATATTTTAGTAAGATTTGGGAAGAATGCATATTGATGGATTTCTCTTCAAAGGCAAATGTCAATTTATCCCTGTTTGTTCTCTAAGGCATGTCATCGTCAATAAAGCCCATAGTGGAGGTCTTGCTAGACATTTTGGTAGGGACAAGACTCTTACCCTTATTCAGGAGAATTTTTATTGGTCATGCATGGATCGGGACGTCAAAAAATATATTGAAAGTTGTAACACTTGTCATATTTCCAAGAGTCATAGCCAAAATACTGGATTGTACATGCCATTACCAGTACCAACAGGTCCATGGGAAGATTTAAGTATGGACTTTGTAGTAGGATTACCTCGCACTCAAAGGAACAAGGATTTTATTATGGTGGTTGTTGATCGATTCTCTAAAATGACGCATTTCATTCCTTGCACCAAGACCTTGGATGTCACCCATGTAGATGATATGTACTTCAAAGAAATTGTAAAGCTTCATAGTATTCCAAAAACTATCACATCGGATCAGGATTCAAAATTTATGAGTCATTTTTGGCGCACCCTATGGCAAAAGCTTGGAACTAAACTCCAATTTAGTTCCTCACACCATCTTCAAATTGATAGACAAATGGAGGCGGTGAATAAAAGTTTGGGAAATCTTCTAAGAAGTTTAGTTGGCAAAATCTGTACCAATGGGATGTGATTCTTGCTCAAGCCGAGTTTGCTTATAATCGCCCAGTTAGTCAAACTACTAGTCGAAGTCCCTTTGAGATTGTATAAGGCATTATTCCAACCACTCCATTGGATTTGGCTCCCATTCCTATCACTCATAATTTTAGTGGAGCTAGAGAAGAATATGCACAATACATCAAGGAATTGCATGAGCAAGTTCGGCATGAGATTGTTAAGCAGAATGGAAAATATAAAAAAAATGCTAATAAGCATAGGAAGCCATCGATTTTCAAGGAAGGAGATTTGATTTGGATTCACTTAAGAAAGGAGTGTTTTTCTCGTGGTCGACATGGGAAATTACAACCTAGAGCTGACAATCCTTTTAAGATCTTGAAAAAGATTAATGATAATGCTTACGAGATTGACTTATCCAACAATTATGGTGTTTCTATAACTTTCAATGTCGCCGATCTCTCTCCTTATATTAGCCATGAACCCAATTCTGATTCGAGGATGAATCTTTTCCGACCGAGGGAGAATGATATCACTACAACAAAAATACTAAAAGACAACACCACAAAGACAACGATTTTAAGAGAAACCGTTGTGATTTTGGTAAAAGACAACGGTTTTTGACAAAACCGTTGTCTTTGAGCGTCAATATAACACAAAAGACAACGGTTTTACACTATCAGTTGTCGTTGAACATATTAACAACGCATTTTATAACGGTTTTCCAGAACCGTTGTTTTTAATTTTTTTTTTGTAATATAACAAAAATAAATAAATAAATAATGTAATAATGTAATAATATAATTTAAAACGAGATAAATAAAATAAATTTATTTATTAAAATTCGAATTTAGTTATTAAATATTTATAAAAAAAATTCTGAAGAATTTAGTTATTAAATTTATTTATTAAAATTTGAATTTATTTATTAAAAAACTTTTTTGTGGAAAACGTTGTATTTTATAGAAAAAATTTAAAAAATAATTTTATCACACACACTTGCAAAAGAAAAGTCCAATTTTTATCGGAAAAAAAAAAAGAAAAACTTCAATTTTATTTTATATAATTGTGTGTGTAATCTAAGGTTATTAACCTAAGTTTAAATAGGAAAACTATTTGCTCTCTCATTTCTCACAATGCCGCCCAAAACTCCGATCCCTTTTTCTAGTTTCCTTCCGTGCGTCGATAGCCGCCCACATCGGCGAACTCTCCCCAGGCCGTCGTTCCTTTCTTCCCGCGACCTAATCACCGACAACCATTCCTTCTTCCTCTGTCGTGAGCTCTCGCGCCACCACCTCCTTGCTGCGCTCCGTCGATCCAGACAACAGCGAGCATCGATGCCCTATTCCTTGCATGTATTGTCATTGCCTCTTGCTCATGCATTGCCGCAGCCGCGCTTGCGACGTTGCTGATCTCCCCTTCGATCATCGCCTTCGATGGTCGGCAGCGTGAGCAAATCCTTTGCCACCGATCTATGATCCGACCCGAGCCACCATCTGCGGCCATTGCTTCGACATTTGTCGCCAAGGCCAAGGAGGAGCCTAGTCCTTGGCGGAGTATACGATCCATCGACGCTGTTTTCATCTATTGTCACCATTCACTCGCCGCTATGTCACCATTCCCGTGCCTGTGTCGTGTTGTCGCCCGGTGTGCGATAACCATCATCCTTTAGCACAAGCCCTAGCTCAGAACACCGTCATTGCCGGATCTTTGTTGCCGAGGGCGTAGCTCGCAGTGGGAAGATGTTGTCACCCCAAGAATGATCCACTGGTTGCTGGTTTCTTGTGTCCTCACGCATCAACCATTTGCATTTCCTATAGTCTATACATGAGCCACATTTAATTATCTTTTGTTTTCTATAAGAGAGGTTAAATTAAGCACTAGTAAGATCTAGTATTTTGATATGAATCATAACCCTCTAACTCGTATACTTCATCCCGAGTATGCTTAAGTGCTACATCTATAATATGAAAGGAAAATGTAGCATTTCTACTTATTGGAAGTTGTAACAAATTTTCCATCTTTAGCTTCAGAAGATGAATTTCACTTTTCTATCTATACAAGCTTTTTCCCTTTATTATTTTTTTAGTTATTGAAAATTTATCTAGCTAAAATGAAATCTCAGTCGGATAATGCAGATGTATTTTTCATAATATTACTAGAAACTTCGATGATGGATTCCCAAATCTTTTCACCAACAATGCACATGATATTAGAGGACAACATATTGCTTTCCTAGCCTCTTTCAACTCACCAGGAGTCATTTTTTATCAGATTTTTGCAATGTTTTGCTTTACCTAAATTATTTGTCGCTTCTTTCCCCTTGGTACTACCATTCTTTCCAACTATAGCTCTTTTGAATGTGTGGAAGATGAAGGAGATGTTGCTACTGCATTTACAATGGCATGGATATTATCGATGATTCCTAAATCCAAAGGTGGTCCAACTAGTATTGTCATTTATGATATACATGCTTTGCAGGTTTGTCAAAGTTGTGTCAAGTTTATGTGACTCTTTTGCTAATTAAGCAAATAGCTGCAAAATTAAATAACTTCACATCTATTTGGTAGCATTAGCAATGTGCAGAAGGTTGTCCAAGCAAAAAAAGGAAGCATGATTTTGACCTTAGCTATGGTAATTCATATGGTTCTAAATATTCATAAATGTAAATGAATGCTTGATGAAATCACTTTTTTTGGGTTGAATAATGTGGTTTCTTTTATTGGCATCTATTTCCTTTTGGCGTACTCATGGCTGGAGTTCTTATCTAATTTGTATATGGTAGTACTTAGTTGATGTTTTATGACATGTAGTTTTAGTGTGTTATGATACCACTATTATGATCGCAGGTCATATTTACCACCTTCCAACATTATGCGTAATTACCCTCATTTGCTTGTAACTGGAACTGGATTTGCATTCGGATTTCTAGTGGTAAGCATACTAACAATTTGCAGGCTTTGAACATATTAGCTATAATTGTATGCATGTGGCTTTTGTTTCCTAGGAGTTGATTGTTATGACATTAATATCAGTGTGATTACGTCTCAACCATTATTTTCGTCATATATGCTGTAAAAAATTTTGCTACCATTTGGAAACTAATATCGTTATCTTAACAGGGAAGAATGATCCTTGCTCACCTCTGCGACAAACCCAAAGGTTCAAAAACTGGAATATGCATGGTATCTACTTATTCTACCTTGCTTATTTGCAGATTTTATAGATCTCGCACCTGTGCACCTCTGAAATCGTCACCATTGTATTTTCGTTAACTTTGATGAATTTTTTGTTGATAGCGAAGGAAAGTACTATAAGTTATCCCATAATTGTTAACTTAGTTTTCTCTCTCTTAACCGTCCCTGCTGCTTCTTCATCTTGCCATAGCAAATACTCTCACTGCCAAACTCAATGATGGGTATGTATAAACTTTAGGACCTCTAAATTTTCAAAATTTGATCTATAGAGCCAATTGGATTTTTTTTTAGCTAGTTGCCTGCATTGGATTCTCATGGTACGTTCATTTAATCGTACAAGGAGATTATATATTTATTGGATTCTTTAAGTCATCGTATTCGCGATGAAGATTGGAAATATATAATGGAAATGTGAGTTCATATTTTTAGGTCATTGCATTCGCGATGAAGATTGTGACAGAACTTGGGTTGATGATGTTTTACCTTAGTGTGACAATTATATTTATTTTTAAATCTTACATCAATGTTTTGGTTTGTCTTTGTGTCACCTTGTGTTACTTTGGCCTCAAACTCTTTATTTATTTGTCACTCATCCTTCCTAGAGGTTTGCTATATCTTATGAGACTTGCAGGCATGAGCTAGGCAACATTCCAAAGTGACCTTGCATTAGAGACGGTTGCAACGACTCTTGAATTACCCCGCAAATATCAAAGCTTTGGTTGTTTGGGTATCTGTCCATACTAGTACTGTAAGTTGAAACATGAATCACGTTGACTTGATTGTTGTTTATTTATTCAAAGAACATTAACTATAGTTTAATTAGGTTTCTACATTTATGGAAAATTATGAGTCACAACTTAATTATAAATTAGCCAAGTCACTGTAAATGGCCATCACTATTATTTTTGCAAATCTCCGCATAACTACGATAATTTTTTCATCACAGTTCCCCTTCAATCGAATGGAGCTCAATGCGTTATTTCATTTTGTGATATATGAGAGATATTGTATCCATTGACAAACCTTCCATACAAATAATAGTAATATTAGACATATTTTTAAATTTTCTTATTGATACATATTTGTAAAATGATTTGTGCAATTAATTATCACATAGTACTAGAGTGTTTACATTTTCATTCATTTATTCACATGCAGTTCGCAAAATCTGTAATAGCTGCAAAGGAAATTGATGAAGTACGTTCGGAGTGGGATGAATGCATACAAGATCACATATCTGATGATTATGAGAGATTTAAGTGTACTTACCTCTTTTGGTTACATGTGGTAATCTATATGTGTTTTGCTTATTATGCATAATACTTTTGGTGCATATGATGTGTAGTTGTTTTGCCACAGTACTTTTTAATATATATCGGTAAGAGTGATCATTTAAAATGTGATGTGACATTGTACTTTACATTGCTACAAGTGCGAGTGTATATATGTGTTTTCTATAATTCTTTTTGATGTTGTATGATTTATATTAAAAATGCAACACTATAAATCTACAACGGTTTATTGTGTTCTAGAGTAACCGTTGAAAAATGACAACGGTGAAAAACCGTTGTCTTTGAGCAAAAAAAATCCGTGGTAAATCAGTGGTCGGTCAAAGACAACGGTGAAAGACCATTGTAGATTTAAGGAAAATACAATGGTGAAAAACCATTGTCTATTAGTAAATAGTTGTGAAAAGTGGTTCGGTCAAAGACAACGGTTAAAAACTGTTGTCTTATCTTTGAAACAACAACGGTTTTTCACCGTTGTCTTTGCCCGAACCACTTTTTACAACGGGTCGATTTACCATAGATTTTTTTGCTAATAGACAACAGTTTTTCACCGTTGTCTATTCGATTTTTTGTTGTAGTGTATAGAAATGTCTCAAATTTTATTGACAACTTCAAAAATTAATCTTCTTTTATTGGAAAATAATTATAGAGCAAGTCATATGACTTTGGAAAGTCACGGAAGTCTAGTTTCTAACAAAAAAAAAATGGTGCTCAAAAATAATATTTCTTTAAGAAGTTATGATCATTTTAATCGAAGTGTGCAAGGTATAATTTCTATTCGAGAATGCCTATTTCTTAGTCTTGTACATGATAACCAAGCTTTAAAGCCTTTTGCATGTTGCCTTGTTAAAAGTATTGTTCATTCTTAAGGTTTTTATTAAATGCATGTATTGTTCATTCTCAAAGTCTCAGGAACTATAACTCTCAATTAAAGTATTTGACTCATCTTGAAGGGTTGTTTCAAGACTAGCCTATAAAAGACAACATGTTTATTGTTAAGAAAAGAACCTTAGAAAGTTTAAAGTTTTGTAAGCTTTTAAGCTTATGAAAAGACTCCTCTTCTTATTATTCCTCTAACTCTTTGGTGGATTCCATAGAGTGGTGAGTAGAGAGTGTTGCCTTATGTTACCTCCTATTTCTTCTATCCTTTTCGGTGTCATTTATCATGGTTCAACTCCGACTCTACAATCGCACCATCCCTGAACGACGATCAAATGTCGAAGTCGAATTTCGTCCACCAGATAAACTCTTGGATCCCAGGACCGCCTGAATGAATTTTTCTAAATTCGTCATCGAATGATGTCACAGTAGAAGATCGAACTATATTCTCTTATGAGATGTCTCTCCGTTTTTATTATTGCACCATGCCCATACCCATGGAGGCAAGTTTTTAATGTTTGACAAGCGGAGAAGTGGAGCGGCTCATAAAATTTTAGAGAATATATATTCTGTATTGTTTATTCAACTTGTGCCAACAATAATAATCTATTATAACAATCAATATATTTTTAGAAGGACATGCAATCGCATATATAATTGAAAATATTATAAGATACCAAAAAAAATAGTAATTGATTTCTAATGGGATATAATTAATTGTCATAACTATGTGAAGTAAAAAAAACTCTTATGGTGCGTTTGGTTGGGGTCATCTGTGATTACCTTAGTCATGTGATTACCAAGTAATCACATAACTAAGATTATGGGGAATAAAATATAACCTTGTTTGTTTAATACTGTTTGATTTAATCCTAGATAACGAGACAAAACCTCGTTTGTTTGAAGGTTTTAATGTAGTACTTACTTTGACATTTAATCGGCCGACAATCGACAACGGCAAACGGCCGACCGGTGATCACGGCCGACGATCGACGCCGGTGGCTAACGATCGATAGAGGTGGCGGCCGCTCGACGATCGACCGCCGGCGACGATCGGCGGTGGGCGACCGTGGCCCGGCGCGATCAATAGCGACGTCGACCGATCGACAACCGACGGTCGACCGGCGACGACCAACAATCGATGATGGTCGGCCGATCGACGATCGGCGACCGACGACGACGGCGGTCGGTCGGCGACCGACGACAATAGGCCGTCCCATAATCCAAGGGCCAACATTCTTGGCAAGAACGATCGACGACCAATCCAAGAATCGGTTAGATTGTAATTTGATAAATTGATAAGTATAGTTTTGTCCTAAATGATAAAAATCAAAGGGTATTTTTGGAGAAAAAAATTTCATAACCAAGGGAATCAAGAAAAACCAAGCTTCTTGGAGGTTTTTCAATTCCCCTACATAACCCTTTTGCTGACGTGGCATGACGTGTCGGGCATCCATGATTACTTGGTAATCGATCAAAACCTAAACCAAACAAGATTTTTATTGATAACTTTGGATGAATAACCAAGGTTATCCCTAATAACCCCCAATCAAACACACCCTTATAAGTTTACTATTTAAAGATTTTTCTAGAGATCAATTAGCATATGACTCATCGAAAGGAATCGGACTAAAACTTTAAAATTAGAATCAATGAGCATTAATTCACTCGTGTTGATTGGAGATCTCATAATCATAAGGACCAAATAAACTCTAAAATTTAGCCGTAAAAAAAATCCAATATTTACCTCGACCAATTAAGTTTTTATCAGCATTCCATTTAAATCTTGATCCACTTCCAAATTGTTGACCTATTGTCGAGTCACTTTCGAGTCAAAAAATATACGAGCTCATGACTTAGATTAGGACGACCTAGAGATAGCCATTAAATAGTTTTAAAACAATGTTTATCACAAGAAAATTACGGTTGTTGGGTTTCTAATTTGATGAATTTGACATGACAAACTTTCTAATTTGTTGGGAAGGTGATGTTCAATCTCTTCGAGTTAAAAAAAAAAAATGAAATCGCCATATTAGCAGTCCTCTCTGGCTACCTCTATCGGTGGAGGAGATAAATCAGAAGCTCAAATAACAAGTGCAAATGAGGGGGTCGGTCGATAGTCCAAGGCGATGAAATCTTCGAGAATTGACCCCTGTCCACTACTTAATAATTATCCTTTTATACTTACTAACTAGGATAGCCCTAAGGGCTAATCTCTTCCGGTTAAAGATTCCTTGTGTGTTGGATTTGAACCCTAGAGCAATTTCACCTTTCACTTTGAGTGTCACCGAGAAAATCAAAGTTTAGATGATGAAAAAAAATCAAATGTTGTGTTGAGGACAAATAGGGTTTATATTTACAATTATATGTTCTGGATTTCATACGTATGATTGATGAACAACTTAATTTGTTATGAAAAGATGTGCATGATTTTCATGTTATTATTAAAGTAAATTAATTTTTTTTTAAAAAAAAATTAAATAGTATATGCTTTTTTTTTTTTTTTTTGCAAAGATTAATTCAAGCAGTTACAAACCAAATAAAAAAGAATTCTAGGAAATAATCATTCTAAGATGAGTTATGTTGTAATGAAATTAAATTAAAAAGTACTTTGAGAATGGCAAACAAATGATCAGTTAAAAACTTTCCTACAAAAGAATTTGCGATGATTTTCGATAAAGCTAGGCATAGAAAACACAAATCTACTAACAACCATACTGATGATTTAATTAATTTGCACATTAGCATTAAGATTTTGTGATCCTTAAAGGCTCAAATTTGGTGCATCTACAAACATATCGAATAATTAATTATAAGAATCAGTTCAAACACATATATTTTGAAGAGACAAGAACATTGAGCTGTCGTAAATCATGAGTTATGTATCACAAAGATTACTGACAATCTTTGTATAAATGAACACCACAATTTTGTTTGTACTGTTTCTTCCTTATTTTTCCCCCCCTTTTTATGACATGTTAATTGCAGATCAATACTGTTTCAAGTAAATAAACCATCAGACTCACCCTACTTGATCCTCTTTGTTCAAAGGTTATTATCTCCATTGCCTTGAGAAACTTTATGAACACAAAATATATTTGGCATGCATTTAATCCTCTTACTTGAGATCTCTCGATCAGTAGAAACTGAATAAACAGGTTCATATTATATTTAGGAGCCACATCCATATTACTCCCTTTCATTTGAAAGAAATGCATGCATGCATAGCCATGCATGGATCAGAACTAGAAATTAGACAACACTAGCTAGAGATATGCTTCAGTGTGTAGAGAGTAGAAGATCCAACAAAATTGAACACCCATAAGCACACCACTAGAGGAACAGCTCCATATTTGTGTTGGTCAGAGCCTAATCCTTCTTTTCGACATGATTGTAAGCTTTGGAGCTCTCGATTCTGTTGAAGCTGTTGCTCCTTTCCTGGGCCATTTGCAATGTAGGTATAATTTATATATATATCAGGAAGCTAGTGTGTTGTTCTATCTTAATTTACAAGGAACAAGTAGCATTTGTGTTTGGATTTATACCACTTCGGATATCGGAGATAGCTTCATGCTCTCGGAGGTTGAAGCGATCGTCGTGCAACGAGGATCGCATTTCGCCCACTTTGTTCATGTAGGAGTTAGGAGTGCCCAAAGATAAGGAAATTTAAGCTCGATCGAGGAATGAAGACTAAGAAATTAAAGGAATATTATGTTTATTCGTAGAGAACTCACATTCTTTGCTGCCATGCTAAATGCTTCTCGGTGAGGAATATCAGGCTGAGCAGCTTTGATTCTCTGTATTTCCTCCCTTTCATGGCATACAAACAGTTTTAGTTATAGCAATAATGAACATTAATCATCAGGCAATAATCAACAGTTAACTATTTATTAGCATCATTAATTACTACCAGGGAAATAGAAAGATTTAATGCAATTTGCAATAGTTAATCTTAATGCTTAAGTATATATATGAATTGACCTTCTAAATTTTTGAAACTTCAGTTTCATTGTTCTCTTCCCTTATAGGTCCCTATGCTATAATTAATGTTGATTAGGGAAAAGTAAACCTCATCGTTTTTACAGTACTGTTGTTGATCTCTCAAGAAAAAGCCTTATCATACCTCAGAATCAATTGATCTCATCTTAGAACTAGATTTAATTATCCTCCAATTTTGACAAAGTTCTCACCTCCACTACTTGTGTTATCCATTTACATTGAGTTCTTCACTTGGCTAGACATTATTACTCTTCTGCTCGGTAGCTTTACTTGTCCCTGTGCAAACTTTATTGCGCTAAAATATATATATTTTGGCATCTCCAATGCATGGCCTATGAACTAGCGTACTCAATAGCGTAGCACTTAAAGGACTCAGGCATGCATGCATATGTGCTGCTAATTTACTTAATAGCAATTTACAAGTACACAACTAGATACACAGGATCCTCCTAAACTATAACTACGCTGACTAGTAGACCACCTAAGCTACAACTAGGATCTCTGTAATTTCAAGCTGATCTGTTCATCGAGGAGAACATGCATAGATTACACAAAAGAGGTCTCAAGCGTTAAGCACATATACAGACAAATTAGCACATTAACTTGATGATTCTTACTTCATGAAGCGATTGTAAGCAGAAGGCATCCTGTGTTTCTTCTCAGGAGCTGCACCGTGTATTCATGCCAAATTATCAAAAATAAAAATAAAAAAGAACATGTAGAGAGAGAGAGAGAGAGAGAGAGATCTTTTTCGAGAAGTAATAAACAAATTAAACAAATATAGAGCATGCTTACGTTTCACAACAAAGGGTGGCTTTTGGATCATTGTCTCGCTGGAAAAGGAGGATGACGGTGGGGAAACCCTCAGGCAATCGGAGCAAGGACCCTATCATAGATTTTTTTTTTTGGCAAAAAAAATTGGAAAGTAATTAAAGCCAATCAAAAATTTTCAGTGCAACTCATAGCTAGCTAGGCTTGCAAGCTAGATACGTAAGAGTTCTTTTTGAAGACATAATAATTAGAATATAAAAGGTTTGTCAGATATTAGATGGCTTAATGAAGTTATTGTTTGAGGTATAAAGTAGACAAGAAGCCATGAACCTGGAGTTGGCTCGTTGGATGTTCAGTGAGACTTAAGGGTTGCTGAATGGGCCTAGGGCTAAGGAAGGAGAGATGGTTGCAGTGGCCACACTTGACAGTCACAGTGTCCAGCAGCCTCTTGCATGGAACCCCAACCTGCAGCCAAGAAAAAGAGGCATTAATTCTGTAAAATAAATAAATAAATAAATTCTCTGTTGAATATCCCATGAATTTTACTCTGGGGAACCTCCATTTATCGTCTTCCACTGAATTCTGTAAAAATGCATCGAAGCTCTTGAGATCTTAAGAGTTTTTAAGTGCTAAAAAATAATGATTAATTCCTGATCTATGGAAAGAAAATGAATTATGCAGAGCTTAAGCTATGAAAGGTCTCATTGGTAATCGAGATCATGAGCTAAAGCATGGAAACCCTAGCTAGCAATCGAGTCTCTAGGCACCAACTCCTCGTGCATGAAGGAATTGATGTGGATCTCCCATGAGCTTGATCTTGAAATCGTTCTTTTTCCAAAATTATTAATTTTTTTCCCTCTTCCAAATCTCAGGAACATGAGTGGAAAATGCATGTACGCGCCCACTTCCCAAGGCAGGCTATAGCAAGAACCCTAGAAGGCATGCATCAAGGGTACCATGAGCAGCATTAAACCTAACAATAACACAAGCAGAAAAGAAAAGAAGAAAGCAAAAGCAGTCCTTCCGATCGATCTCCTCAAAGATCACTCGCAGTTAGAGGCCATGTTTAAAGATCCCAAATCAGGACAAAAGAATCAAGATGAGGGATTGCTTTAGGCATGCAATCTGAAAAAGTTCTGCCACAAAGAAAGAAAGAAAAACAAAAACACATACACATACACACTGGAAAAGAGATTAAACATGTATGGCAATGGACAATGAGGCTGCGATTGTTCACTAGCTTGTTAATCGTCTCTTCTACTATTGAGGTGCTGTTAATTACCGCAAGAACAGTGTTGCAGTAGGTGCAACGCACGTAGCACAAGTGCTCAGTGGGAGAGACCAAGTCCATGAGATCAGCAACAAGACAAGAGCTAGCTAATTAGATGGAGGGAGAATGGAAGAGATCCAAGGAATTGATAGATAGATAGATAGATAGATCGATCGATAGATAGATAGATAGGCGATGGAGCTCGCTCACATGAGCATGCACTCCCAGCTGATACCTGCTTAGGGTTTCTATTCTGGCAATAATGCTCGGGCAAGACAACCCCACTCACCACTCTTAGTGATATCTAGCTAGCTATCTATCTTTCTTCTACATACACAGTGAATCCGAGTACATATATGCTCTCTTTAATTTAATTATATTTCCCGTGGCACACTTGATCATCTTCTTCTACATTTTCTAATACATAGATAATTTGGTCAAAGTGCTAAAGAGAAAAGCTGTTATTATCCTTGCAAGTGACAAGCTACTCCATCTGGTAGGGTGTCCATAGGTAGCTTTAAAGCTTCCCATACATATATACCTCTATCTATACACACGCTTTCACATCAATGCCTTTTAACATAAAAAACGTTTGAAAAGCTGCATTAGAAAGCTGTGAAATTAAGGAGCTTTTAGAATTTGGAGAAGGAAGAATAATGTTATTATGATATAAATATATATATATATATAATATGTAAGGAGAGGAGGAGGAGGAGGAGGAAGAGGAGGAGGACAGGGAGAGAGACGAGGGTTTCAGTTGTCATTATCGAGGGAGGCCAGTGAGTGCGGGAAGTGATGTGACTATTCCTCGGTTTCCCAACGGGGTAAAAGAAGGGAGGGCCCTCACAGTTGCCCACTTCGTATAAACCCCACCACCATCGCCTTGTCTCCACTCTCCATTAGCCTTTTCCACCCCTCCCCACCCTCCCTCCCTCCCTCCTCCTCAACTCATCACATCAACCACAGCCAGCATAGCCATAGGCTCTGCGGGCAGTAGCTGCCATGGCATCTTTGATGGATTTGGCGACGCCGAGTGGGCGCGAGCCAGGCCTGACTTGCTACCATCTTGGGAAAGGCAAGGCCAATTAGGCCGAGGGCAAGCGAAAGGAAGTGAATGGAAGAGAAGGGATTCAATGTATGGTAAGGTAAGGGAAGGGAAGGGAAGGGAAAACCCAAGGGAGGGAGGGGTGGGTGAGTGGGTGGATTGGACGTGATTCATTCATTAATGTCTCAGATGTTGGTGTAGATGATGACTGATTGACTTCCCAAATCCCAAGCATGCAGCTGCACAGTGTGTGAATGTATTCATGGTAATTTGTTGCTTGCTTTTTTGACGCAGGGGAAATTATTCCCATCCATCAGCCCTACGCATTCGTCCTCCCTCTGCTCGGTCTTGGTGTCAGTGCACCAGCCAGCCACACACACCCTCATCAGCTGCCGCAGCTCAGCTGCAGGCCAGAGAGCTGAGCCATCACCAGCTTGCTCCAGACGCAATGCGAGCCTTTTGCCATTTCCAGTGAAAACGAAAGAACCCAAAAATAACCTACTTAATTCCTATATCTGCCCAAATAAATCATATATATTATATACAATAAACACAACCATGCATCGCTCTAAAAAAAAATAAATTATTCATCGAAATTCTTCTCATTAATTATTGTTTGCAGCTTGTCATCTTGTCGCGGCCACGGGGTGGGCGTCCGATCGAGCACATGCGCCGCTGCAGAAGCTAAGCATTTCCGTGCGTACGCTGCGTGAGGAATGCTTTGTGTGCCTTAATTAACCTCGATACGACTGTCCACATATAACGCAAACTTTCTTTTGTTTTTATTTTATTTTTGTTCTTTGGAAAATAAGATAGAAAGAGCAAGGTGGAGAGAGAGAGAGAGAGAGAGAGGATGGAGAAGTGTAGGTACAAGGCATTTAATATATAGAACTTAATTAAAGAGCTGAAGGCAATAGTACAAGATCTAGAAGTAGATCTTGTAGACAGAGTGAAGGAATTAATTAAGATGATCAATATCCATGCTTTCAAATTCACAGTCACAATAGTATATACTCTACGTGAACTCAATTGTAATTCAGCAAATGGTTCTCTAGGCTCTATAGATCATTTTTCCCCCCATTCTTTATGTAAAAGGAAAGAGATTTTATCAAGTTTTCCTAATTATAATGATATATTACTAAATATTGTGATATAACAATTTTCATTATTGTCTTATCCTCTCAAAAATTGGCATTAAGCTCAAGTTGCATGGCATAAGTATGTATCAACTATCATCCTCGCGATTCTTGAGATCAATGTTCTTAGTCATCACTACACTAATTAAGGTTTGAATTCTCATAAACAAACATAGCTAGCCGTTGATGTTCTTTCTTAGATCTCTCTAATCTTATCGAATTGTTTCTTGCCCTCGTATTTTTTGGTTTGTTGTCATGTATTAGTTGCATTAAGCTCGAACATATGGAGCTACATTGTCATGTCTCTCTCAAATTGGAGAATCTTATTGGTTCTGACAATCTCCTTGTCACTTCGATCGATCATAAGACATGTATATCATTTGTGGGCATTCTTCATTCGATATGACATTAAAAGGCTAATCGAAATTCATGGTGTGTTGTAGATATTCTATCGAATTATCCTTAGTCACTAAGTGTAGTATTTAATCATCCATTTTTTATTTGATGAAAAATGAAGTTAGTTGTAGAACTTTCAATTTGAGATATTTCCAATCGAGAAGGGTGTTAGAGGAAAGAGGTTATCTTATAATCTCTTGTTAGCTTTGCATTAATATCATTTCAATTTGATTATTTTTTTATGTTTTTCCTAATTATAATGCTTATATTTCCTTTGGTATATTATGATATTTGTATTCCTTTAGTTTTGTTGTGATCTCTATATATAAAAAAAACAATTAGTGAATGAAAAGAGTATAGAAAAAAATCATGATAAAAAATATAAATATTTTCCATCTGATTAGTAAGAGGGAGAAAAAAAATTAAATTTTATGGGTTAAAAAAAAAAATCAAGCTTAAACTTAAAAAGAAAAAATAATTTTGATTTTCTTAACATCATATTTGAATTTCATCATAACCTAAATTAATCTAATGAAAATAACATACAAGAAAAATCTCAATCTTTCTATATTATCATTTTTCACCAAAGGAATTGGAGGAAAGTGTTTCTAAGAGATTTTCTTTGTCATCTTCTTTTCATCTCGATTTCATTCTCTCATAAGAAACACCCTTAATCTCATGCAAATCGATTCTTCATACTAGAATATTTCTCCACAATTGACAAAAAGTCAACGAGTAGTCAACTAGAAACACTTTGGTAGTTGATCATCAACAACACGTGGCATTAGTTCCAAAATTTGAATTTCTATATATGGCTAGTCGACTAGACTCCTCTTTTGGTCCATTGGACCAATCACTTGTACTAACCTTTTGATATGAAGATTTGACCAAGGTGAGTGTATATGCTATTGTGGAGCTTGGTTGGGAGTACACAAAAATCTATGATTCTTCTTTCTCAAAGGTGCTCAAGCATCTCCAAGAGCTTGCATTAATTAAAGGTTGCTCAAAGCTCCTAAGTTTCAATCTCTTGTTGGGACCTTATTTCCTCTCTTATACTCATCTCCATCTTCTAAGGAAATAAGTGAGGTTTGATTGCTTTCTACAATTATTATTTATCAATTTTGTTTTAAGAGTCTGTTCCTAGGATCTCATAACCATTTATCTGATTGTAAAAGGCCACTCTTGTTCTTGTCCTTTGTTGGACATCATGTTAGAATTTGCTCTATTACCCTAACCCTAGTGCAAAATAGTTTTTTTAGTGCTTTTACCTTGGGGAAGTTACACTAGGGTGACAAGTCCCATGGAGTAGTATGGGTCTCCAAACCATGTTAAACCCATGAATAGCATAATTTTTTTTTCTCAATGCACTTTCATTTGTTTCGGCAATCACTATATATTGCCACCCACACACACACATATTTAAGTGAACATTTAAAATTGAGTTATCTTTTTTGCAAGAACTTTTATTTGTTTTATTCAACCCCCACCCTATCCCCCATCCAACACATCAAACTTTCGCAATCTATTATTATTATTAAAGTAAAATACCAAAAATTTAGATCCATATCCCCAAGAAGATTAATGACCAAATATGTGAGAACAATTTAATCGCGCATGCTTAGGGTTGTAAATGAACCAAATGTACATGAATAAATTTGGTGTTTGATTTGGTAAGAGCTTATTTATGCTCGTTCAATATGCATCAAAATCAATTAAATGAACAAGTTAGAACAACTTGATAAATTAAATAAACAAACTTAAACATATATGTATTCGACTTGTTAATGTTTATGAATAGTATTCTTAAATGATGTTTGTAAATAGTATTCGTGAACATAGTTTGTAAATTATATTCATAAACAAAACTCGTAAATCATATTCATGATCACTCATTTATGAACTTATTTATGAGCATGTTTATACTTACTTGAATTGTTTATATTAACCAATTAAATAAAAGTTAAAATATTAAAACTTTAAATAAATAAATAAATAAATAAATAAACTTGATTTAAGGGTTTGATAATGTTTAAATAAGTTAAGCTTATATAAGTTTGAATCAAGTTTGATTGAAGCTTATATCGAGCTTGATTAGATGTTCAATACCAACTAAATAAGTCAAGCTCAATTCAAGCTTGAACTAAGCTCAATCTAAAAAAAAACAAATCAAGCTTGAATAGTTATTTCAATAGCTTGGTTAATTTTAGCCTTGACTTAGCTAGTTCGACTTAGTTATCTTATCACATAATCTTGAACAAAAGTTTGGCTTGACTTGGTTCATTTACAACCCTACACATGTGAAGTAATTGAGAGGTGTTTTAAGACAATCACCTTAGAAGTTATTAATAAAATTTACTATTTGAGTATGTATTATCTATGCATTTGATTGGATCTTAAACTCATCGACTGAAGTTCACAATACGATACATAGAATGAGAGAAATTATGATTGGATCACAATTAGTGGGTATCTCATCATGTGTAAATATGTAAGTATTGAAATTATCCCTACTCGATGAATTGATGAGATTGAACGTCATCAGTTTTGTGAAACTAGCACATGTTGTGCTCCTTTGTTTATCTAAGCATTCGATACTCACTGAATGAAAGCATAGGGATGTTGAGAGTGAACATGTGGATACTAGTTAAGGTAACTAATTCATTGGAGTAACCTGCTATGGGACTTCATCTTTATGTCATTGAAGATATCATTGTAGCTCGAGTGCAAGATTTCTTAGACTTGAGGTATTCAAGTCATCTTGATCATAGCACCTTATACTTTGACTTCTTCGCAGTCATCTCCATAGGAGGTGTAACTCCGGGTTGATTGGGTATAAGTCAAAGTGATCGAAGATATTTGAATAGCCCAAAGAGGATTCACCACTCCTTATATAAAGGAGATGTATACCCTAGGCCTCTTGTTAGGATTGTTACTCAAAAATCTTTGACTAGAGCAAACATGTTAAGAAGACAATCTTCTTATGAACATGTAGGAGTAATTTGAATTCACAGGATAAGAAAAATAACTTGAGCTATGTATGACATAGTTAACCTAGTTGGAATGAGTACATAGACCATGTCCTGAACCACATGGGTATAGGATGAGTAAAAGTAACAAGGCATAAAGTAATTGTAGTTGCTGAAAGGTTCAGAAACATTCTAGAGTTGATTTAGACTTTTCGATCAATTGAGGGACATGATGTACTGTTTGTTGGTGCAGTAGACACCTAAGTCGAACCTGAGTTTTGATTATAACAAACGATACAAAGTTAAGCTCATGTCGTTATCTCACGAGCTGAATCGAGTGTGCAGAAAATTGATATAGCTGGAGTTGAAGGCTAGCGACACCCGGAGGAAGCCGCGGTGGTCGGGCGACACTCGAGTGACTTCGGAGGGAGCCGAAGGAATCGAGTGGAAGGCCGGAAGCAAAAGCGACACAGTAAGTATCGAGGTAAGCTCGTGTGTGCGAGCGTAAGTGAGGTCGTATCCTCTTTACGGGGATGATCTTAAGCGTAGATCCGACCAAAGACATCCTATAGGTGGTCGAGGTCGAGATCGGACGGTCAGAGGCCATCAAAATAATATTTTTGTTAAGCTAACTTTGCCTTGCAGCTAGCATCACGATCACGACAGAGGACTCGATCGCCGCCATCACGATCGTACTGCGGTCAAGATTCGATCGATTGCCATCCCGATCGATGATGGCCATGAGTCGACTGATGGTCAAAGATCAGCCTCGAGAAGTCAAGCTCTATCACCATTTTTCAAGGAGGTTTGTGCTCAATTCCTATTGGTTGAAGACCCATTCGATGAGGGGCGTAAAGGCTATAAAAGGAGGGCTTGTCCTAGGGTTTTTCATCAATTCAAAAGCTCCCAAGTGCTTCTGATACGCTACGAGTCTCCGACATTCCTACGACGAAGCGCTGCCGAGACGACGACTCAAGCTCCAAGATTCAAGTCTTCAAAAGTTGTCGGTATAAGCTTTCATTTGCATAAGTTGTTCTTTTTATTTCGAGCTTTAAATCGTATCAAGGAGAGGGGGAGTGTCCCTCTACCTTGAGTCTTTCTCGAGTTTTGTATTCGTTTAACTCCTACCTCCAACGAGGAGGAGTTCATTTAGTGTTTTGCCCTCCGTGCGTGGTCAAGGATCACTAGGACCTTGGAGTAGTAGCCGAAGGCTACAAACCAAGTAAAAGATATTATTGTGTCTTTATTTTATTGTGTTTTTCCGCTGCATTTACTCGTGCCTCAACGAACTATTTCGAACGAAAAGTTTCTATCGTTATTCACCCCCCTCTAGTGATCCGCTTCGATCCAACAATTAGTATCAAAGCCGGGGGCGCTTAGATTTGGTGAAACCACCAATCTAGCATTTTTTACAGATTTATTTTTCGTTCGTTTAAATTTTTCTCCTGCACTACTAATCCAAGACGAAGTCTTGGTGTAAAATACCGCAGTAAAAAATAAAAAAAATTAAAAAAAAATAAAATAAAATAAAATAAATAAATAAAATAAAATAAAATGTTGGATAATTGGGAGAATATCCTATGGAATTTTTTCAGGAATTTTTATGGAGTTCGAATAATCGTTTTAGAGGAAGATTGAGATTTTATTGGGTGTTGGACTCAACTTGGGTTAGGACTTGACCCAAGACCGGTTCAAAGGTGGAACGACTTAAATCCAAACCCGATCGCGATCTTTCCTCGCGCGATCCTTTCTTCTCTTCCTCACGCACCTCAACCTTTCTCACGCCGTAACGCCAAGCCATTTCATCGCCGCGCGACTCATCTTCCCGATCATTTTTTCTTTCTTCCGCCGCGATTTCCCTCATTTCACGATCTCGCGACTTATCTTCTCCCCCCCTGCGCGACGCCACACTCGAGCTCGCCCCTCTCGATCGCCATGCGATTGCCCCATCACGATCCACCGCGGGCAGCGGCCGTCGTGGCCTTGTTCCTCCTGATCTCGACGACAGCAAAGAGTCGCCGCAGTCGGCGACCTTCATGTGCTCGCCGCCATCTCCCGTGCCCTAGTTCCCATCCGCCGCCCCTTTCGTTAACACCGCAAGTGGCATCGTCGGCCGCAAGCAATGCTGACCACAACGCACCCCTCTTCGATCGTCGGCGCCCCAAGTCAGCCTCCACGCCAGTCGCTGTCGCCACGTCGTTGCCACTGCTGCTACCGTCATGAGTCCAGATTTGGTGATGGAGTTGTTCACTTCTTCTGCTTTCTCCCGATCGAGCAAATCACCCCCATGTCACCGATTGCAATCCTCGCCGGCTTCTTCCTTGTTTCGGTGCGAGATCTTCAATCCCTCAAGCTTCCTCTTCGATTCTGATTTGGAGATCCACCTCGAAGCTTACTCGTCAGATCTCAAGCGCTGCCTCAGTTAGATCTCAGGAACTGCCAAGGTCATTGGTTCTTGCAGCGAAAAATTGTGCATTCGTCGTGGCTGGGAAGAACACAAGCAACTAGTGGATCACTGCTGTGCTTGCAGCACTGGCGATCGTTGCTGGTAGCCACGACAACCTGATCTTGGTTAGATCTTCACTGCAGGGAGCTGCATTGGTCATGAACAACGACACCAGCCATGAACAGGCTCTATCGCGAGGACTCGAAATTGCCATTGTGATCAGGAAGCACGGCACAGTTGTAGTTCACGACGATTTGAATGCTCCGATCGGCAGATCCAGGGGAGGAAGGGTGTGAAGAATTACTTGTGGATTCTACGTGAGGTAAATTTAGATTTGAACATGATATAGTAGTCTATGATTTATTGGTAGTTAGTGGAGACTAGGGTTCTTCTGATTATATTGGTATTCTACGGTTTCAGGACTTTGATATGAGGCTGGTTCACGGATGTGGAGACAACTTGTATTCTCAGACAAGTCGTCAAAAATAGGTGGGTAATTTCCTACCTGGTCCGGGTAGTTATATTTCATTCAGATTTAGTCATTGATATGAGCATGTTAGGTGTTCATATTACCTTGACCCTGTTCTTTTTATCGCATGCTTGATCTTCTACCGTCGGCTATTAACTCCATTGCTGATATCATGTTTATTTTATCATGATTAGGAGTATATATATAGGTGATGTAAGTAACTTAGAATTAATTTAAGTTACGTGCAAGTAGTAAAGTCCGGATGACAACCTGATGGTACATTGGGTAAAAAGGTCATCCGTAGATAGATAATGTCTTTAACCTAGGATTAGTTCTAGTACCCCTAGGTTGTATGTTACCACGGAACATGTATTGAGTAAATGGTCAAAGGAATGATACTTAGGGTATCGCTATGGACCGATGGTCCTAGCTTGTTATAATCGATAAATGCGACTCTCTGAGATGAGAGTGTGTCCATTAGTTGAGTACGACTCTCAGGATGAGAGTGTCGTCGCTTAGATTGATATGACTCTCTACAGATAGAGAGTATTATGATCGATTAGTCGACTCTCTACAGGATAGAGAGTGCGTAGATCTGGTTAGTATGATTCTCTGTAGAAGCAGAGTCTATGGTGGATGTCGGTATGTGAGACATTGCATTCATGCGACGAGGTCTCCTTGTGGTTGAGAGTGTCGCAATCATCCCGCCTCCACGCTTACTCATAGGAGGAGTTACGTGTGAGAGCGAGAGCATTGAGGTGCCGCACTCTATCACTATAGACGGTGGTAGTTGGATTTGCGTCGTAGTCTGCGTGTGTGGTACTCGACCACTCATGGGTAGTATGTCGAGTGACCAGCGAGGACCCCATCGTGTAGCTTGCTCTTTACGCTTATATGCTACTCGATCATATCGCCCACTTTCGGCCACTCGAGAGTAGTGGTTGGTGTTGAGTTGGAGCAGTTGTCATGCTCGAGCCAGAGGCCACAGGGTCGTGGTAGCTTTAGGGTGAGCCGACATGACCATGCATCTTTGCATTCATTAGTATCTGATGGCGTTTTGCATATTACCATATATATATACATATATGCATGTATATATATATATATATATATGGATGGTTGAGATTAATATATATATATAGATACAGTCTATATATATATATATCTGATTATTGTGATGTTGCATTTGTTTGTACTATGCTTGCTGCATTTGGGTGGACATCATATTCATGCATGTTTCTTGCATATGTTATACAATTGTGTCAGATATTGGTATGTGTTGGATAGACCATAGATACCTTGACCTGTAGATAGAGTTTATTTTGAGTTGATCTACTCTTCCTGTTATATATATATATGTTGGGTATATGTTCAGGTTGGATCAGAGTAGCATGGCAGACTTCAGGTATGTCTGCATGTTTTATGTTGTTCATTCAGTTAGACGGTATAGGCTTGTATTTATATACTATGCTGATATACCTGTTATACATCTAGATATGTCGTTGAATTACATGTGATATTACATATATACATGTTTTTCTCTGATTACCTGCTGAGTTTTACTCACCACCCCACGGACCACAGGGTATACATCGCCCAGTATCGTAGAAGACCGTGGCGGCTTGGAGCATCGTCTACCGACGTCATCTCATCTCACGAGGTTCCCGTATTTTGTTTTGGGCCTGCTGCCCGTGTGTGACATTGTATTGTTGTTGTATCGTTTCCGCTGTGTATTTGTCGTAGTAGTTTTGTTATGTTGTTGGGGTGTGTTAGTCATACCGGTATGCATGTGTGAGATTGTTGTATTGTTGTGGTTTGTTTCCGCTGTGTCTTGTGTAGTCTTGTTTTCATACATATATATTGTTGTTATTGTGGGCCTACGGGCCTTGTATTAACCCGAAATGTTGCCACGTCTGAGGAGAGTCTTTATCTGTTTGATTTTCGGTTCGGCATGCTCTCGGGGCGTGACAACTTTAGTGGTATCAGAGCCCAAGGTTCTGCGATGCCATATTATGTTATTTTTGAGTCGAGTCTTGGATTCTCGGGAGTCGATTTATTCGGTTTTGGTTTTCTGAGATGAGATGGACAGCGGCTTGAGCTCCAAGCAGCACGAGGTAAGAATTCTTAATAACTTATGGTTTAGTAGATATTTATCTATACTTGATCAGTAGGTGTATACAGTATAACTATGACACCTGTGCAGACTTGTAGTAGGGGTCGTCCACCGAGGCGACCAACCGGAGTGACCTTTAGGGTTTATACTCTGGGTTATGTTGACTATGCTTTTAATGCTTATACCAGGGAATAACCTGTAGTGTGTTGGTTATTATTCGTAACCGTGGTATGAGTTGACCACGGGAACGACCTATTGAGTCTGTGAGTCTTGAACCTGTGTCGAGAAGGTAATTTACCTTTGAGAGCCGACTGATACCGAGTCGGAAAACAGGGGACAAGTCGTCACATTTATTATGGAAATCAGAGACTACAGTCTTAGAGATTTCCACTAACTGTGCTAGTCAGATCATTACCTGTGGATAATGAACAGACTTGTAGACTATTGTGATGCAGATAGCGGAAGGCTAGGTTATGGAGTTTCATAGGGATTTTATCCTTGAGTTGTTCGTACTGGGTTGTATAACTTTGAGAGTACTTTTAAGTACCTAACTCATGTTATACTGAGAAAGTAGAGTTATTTGCATACCATTATTTGGTGATAAATGCAGAAAATAATCTTCGGGAAATAATATATCACTTGATCATGGTTTAGTGATGTTGAAAGAAAATATTTCCCCGTGTCACTTTTAGTGACATTGTAAGGAATTCTTGAGCTTCAAGAAAGGGTGATCAGTTAGTAATAGTGTACTGTGCAGAGTCGTGAGACTTGCAGAGGTTACGACCACCTAATAGCTCAAGAAGATGAATGGATATTTTAAGCCACCTACGATTGTTGGCTTACTGTTGGATTAGGATGCCGGGATCTTCTACCAGATCTTACCGGAAGACGTTGGATTGAGACATGAGTTAGAAATGATTCCGTACAAGGGTTTAAGAGTTGGAGACCGATAAGCAAATATTGCAGGTTAACTTAATAGAGCCAGAAGTTTCCGACTGTTGGACAAAGGGAGCAAGATCGGAGTCAGAGGCCTTGGGGCTACTTTCCGATTATAGAAGACCAATCGCAGATCATCAGAAGGTTCTTGTGGATATAAGCAAAATCAGAACAAAGACTCCGAAGGAATTGTGTGCGTGCAGTGCAGATCATGAAGACGCGTGAAGCCAGATTATCCGTTGGAGCAGTTCAGCTGTTGCTATTGTGAGCAACCAGTACCGTGGAGGAGGTGTACTTTGAAGATTCAGTTGAAGACTATCGATGGTATTCCAGGAGGATGATGCACCGTCTCGACAGCAGAGATCAGCACAGAAGATTTGGGTTATCTCAACAACAAACAACCTACTACCTCAGGCGTGGTTGGAGTTCCTTGATACTCCCCTTGAGAGATCGGCACGAAGCGACATGAGAAGACATCTTAGAAGATTCGTGACAACAACCTACTCGGATGTGATTTGATTAGTACAGAGGAGAGAGTATACGATGATGGTCGTATTTATTCAGATTCTATAGTTGCGGCATTGTAGGATTAAGGGATAGATCGGATGATGATCTAGGAAAAATCCGAGACATTCGTCGCAGAATGCGACCGCTTTGTCGCGACCGCTTGGATCGATCTTATTCTCTTGAAGAAAGGCCGAGACATGCGTGGAGCCTTTGGGATCGGATCGACATATATCATCGCTCGTGGTATTACTCTAGTTTTACCCTCGGGGTTAATATGTTGAGAGATGCTTGTAGTTACGGTATCTCGTATCTAGAACATTCTCGATTGGATTAGAAGGGTCCTTTACATCGAATTGTGGGTCGATGGTATCTCTACCGTCAGGTGAGAAGTGGACCAACAATTAAGAAGTCAAGGGATGCCCTTAGACTCGGATAGACATATCTTTATTGTAGACATATCCTTATGGATGGTCAAGTTGTTGAGATTATAGTATGATTATGTCTCTGGTTGTGCGTATAATCAGAGCAATCGGATGTAGTTTCGGTTGAACTCCTAGCCTTGTTGTTGCTTAGGCAAGTGGAGTAGGCGATCGAAATGATTGCGGAAATAGTTCTGATATCGAAGGTCACAGACTGGGTGATAGTTTGTTGGTATCAGTGTTGTTAAACACTATAAAAGAAGTAGAAGAACGAGAGTTGCGATCATAGGAGATGATGGGAGGGATATTTATCCATCCCAGTATTCCTCCTTGAGAAGATCCGGAACTCTTTGTTGAAAGAGAGATGAACCTTTGAGATTATGGATCGATTATCGATGATGGAATGCGATAGTTGTTGAAAATAAGTATCCTTCGTTGAGGATGAATGATCTACTTAGATCAGCTAAAGACACCTGTGTATACTCTAGGGTTGGTTTACGACTGGAGTGTTGATATTGTATTGACATGGCGTCATACAATTATCATTGTCGTTGTGATGATTAATATATATCATCAGCGTAGAGTAAAGGAGATGCAGGTGTGTGGAGATGACAATTTCATACTTAGTATGAAGTTTATGAGTTGTTATTAAGTTGTTAGACTAAACAATGATTTAGTCATCACGGAATTTGAGAATCGTGTATCCTGAACACGATTGGATCCTTTGTAGTTGTTGGAGTTGCGTAATTTGGCCCTTTGTTGATTGTGGTAGTTGGAGTTGCGCACTCGACCACCGTAGATGGTGGTTTGCCTTGTATGTTTTGGTTAATTCCGTTGATGTGGATAGAATGCTTGCCATTACTATACCACGGACTTGTTTGATAAAAGTGATGATGGAAATCATTTAGTCGAAAGCTGGTGAAACCAGTTATAAGACCTAGACGGCGGTTAACTTTTACACGAGTATTAGTTAATCCTTCCAGAGTGGATAAAAGGATGATGTACGCAGATGCGTCGTTTCAGGGATCAGAATGATTCTGATGCAGATGAATGAGGCATATCTTATGCCTACGACAGTTAAGAAACTACGAGATAGTCTGTCATATACATGACGTGACTTTAGTAGTTATTTTCTGGATGTGTAGTTGTATGGAGCAGAAGTGCTCATTGAATTTGACTAGCTACTGGGTAGCTACTATAGAGTTCCGGACACGCGACCAGTCATGGAAGAGTCGTTACAGATAACACATCATTCGAGATGGGCTATGTACCTTGGTGGTACTTAGAGGTACTGAGAATTGAAACGTTTATACTGGGAAAATAACATAAAGAGAGTTATATCTGATTGCGTGTGATACTTTTGAGTACTATATCTGATAGAGATTCGCGATTTACCTCGCGATTTTGGCAGAGTCTGCTCCATACTATGGGCACAGAGCTTCGGCTTAGTGCAACGTTTCATCCGCAGACAGATGAACAGTCTGAGTGTATCTTTTAGACGTTGGAGGATCTATTCAGATCTTGTGTCGTGGATTATGGAGGTGTAGCTTATCGATTGACTTTACCTCTGACACTTGCGGGTGTTCACAACGTATTTTTCTGTTGTTATACTGAGGAAATACGTGTTGCATGTTGAGCATGATCTGAAGGAGGTACCGATTCCACTTCAGCCAAATGCGACCTATAAGGAAATTGCAGTGCGAATTCTTGGTCGCAAGGAGCGATAGTAGTGGGACGAAAATCATCCGACTCGTAAAGGTTGGATGACAGCATCATACCGATGAGGAGGCTATGTGGGAGCTGGAAGATACTATCCGAGCTCGATAGTCTCATCTGGTCACTTGAAGAATGTATGTGGTCCTTTCGGAAACTTGCTTGAAGTAAAAATTTTGCATGTTAGTACGAAATTTGGGGACCAAATTTTTATAAGTGGGGGAGAATGTAAAATACCGCAGTAAAAAATAAAATAAAATAAAATAAAATAAAATAAATAAATAAAATAAAATAAAATGTTGGATAATTGGGAGAATATCCTATGGAATTTTTTCAGGAATTTTTATGGAGTTCGAATAATCGTTTTAGAGGAAGATTGAGATTTTATTGGGTGTTGGACTCAACTTGGGTTAGGACTTGACCCAAGACCGGTTCAAAGGTGGAACGACTTAAATCCAAACCCGATCGCGATCTTTCCTCGCGCGATCCTTTCTTCTCTTCCTCACGCACCTCCAACCTTCTCCTCTCGGCCGTTTCTCTGCCGCCGTAACGCCAAGCCATTTCATCGCCGCGCGACTCATCTTCCCGATCATTTTTTTTCTTTCTTCCGCCGCGATTTCCCTCATTTCACGATCTCGCGACTTATCTTCTCCCCCCCTGCGCGACGCCACACTCGAGCTCGCCCCTCTACAGTCGCCATGCCGGTCGCTGCCCCATCACAGTCGCCGCGGGCAACAGCTTCGTCGTGGCCTTGTTCCTCCTGATCTCGACGACAGCAAAGAGTCGCCGCAGTCGGCGACCTTCATGTGCTCGCCGCCATCTCCCGTGCCCTAGTTCCCATCCGCCGCCCCTTTCGTTAACACCGCAAGTGGCATCGTCGGCCGCAAGCAATGCCGACCACAACGCACCCCTCTTCGATCGCCGGCGCCCCAAGTCAGCCTCCACGCCAGTCGCTGTCGCCACGCCGTTGCCACTGCTGCTACCGTCATGAGTCCAGATTTGGTGATGGAGTTGTTCACTTCTTCTGCTTTCTCCCGATCGAGCAAATCACCCCCATGTCACCGATTGCAATCCTCGCTGGCTTCTTCCTTGTTTCGGTGCGAGATCTTCAATCCCTCAAGCTTCCTCTTCGATTCTGATTTGGAGATCCACCTCGAAGCTTACTCGTCAGATCTCAAGCGCTGCCTCAGTTAGATCTCAGGAACTGCCAAGGTCATTGGTTCTTGCAGCGAAAAATTGTGCGTTCGTCGTGGCTGGGAAGAACACAAGCAACTAGTGGATCACTGCTGTGCTTGCAGCACTGGCGATCGTTGCTGGTAGCCACGACAACCTGATCTTGGTTAGATCTTCACTGCAGGGAGCTGCATTGGTCATGAACAACGACACCAGCCATGAACAGGCTCTATCGCGAGGACTCGAAATTGCCATTGTGATCAGGAAGTGCAGTTGTAGTTCACGACGATTTGAATGCTCCGATCGGCAGATCCAGGGGAGGAAGGGTGTGAAGAATTACTTGTGGATTCTACGTGAGGTAAATTTAGATTTGAACATGATATAGTAGTCTATGATTTATTGGTAGTTAGTGGAGACTAGGGTTCTTCTGATTATATTGGTATTCTACGGTTTCAGGACTTTGATATGAGGCTGGTTCACGGATGTGGAGACAACTTGTATTCTCAGACAAGTCGTCAAAAATAGGTGGGTAATTTCCTACCTGGTCCGGGTAGTTATATTTCATTCAGATTTAGTCATTGATATGAGCATGTTAGGTGTTCATATTACCTTGACCCTGTTCTTTTTATCGCATGCTTGATCTTCTTCATTTATTAACTCCATTGCTGATATCATGTTTATTTTATCATGATTAGGAGTATATATATAGGTGATGTAAGTAACTTAGAATTAATTTAAGTTACGTGCAAGTAGTAAAGTCCGGATGACAACCTGATGGTACATTGGGTAAAAAGGTCATCCGTAGATAGATAATGTCTTTAACCTAGGGTTAGTTCTAGTACCCTTAGGTTGTATGTTACCACGGAACATGTATTGAGTAAATGGTCAGAGGAATGATACTTAGGGTGTCGCTACGGACCGATGGTCCTAGCTTGTTATAATCAGATAAGTACGACTCTCTACAGGATAGAGAGTGTGTCCATCAGTTGAGTCGACTCTACGGATAGAGAGTGTGTCGCTTAGATTGATATGACTCTCTACGAGATAGAGTATTATGATCGATTAGTACGACTCTCTACGAGGATAGAGAGTGCGTAGATCTGTTAGTATGATTCTCTGTAGAGCAGAGTCTATGGTGGATGTCGGTATGTGAGACATTGCATTCATGCATTTACATGCACCGACGAGGTCTCCCTTGTGGTTGAGAGTGTCGCAAATATCCCGCCTCCACTTACTCATAGGAGGAGTTACCCGTGTGAGAGCAGAGCATCGAGGTGCCGCACTCTATCACTATAGGCGGTGGTAGTTGGATTCGTGCCGTAGTCCTCGCTGCGTGTGTGGTACTCGACCACTCATGGGTAGTGAGTCGGAGTGACCAACGGCCAGGGACCCCATCGTGTAGCTTGCTCTTTACGCTTATATGCTACTCGATCATCTGCTCCTCGGCCACTCGAGAGTAGTGGTTGGTGTTGAGTTGGGACAGTTGTCATGCTCGAGCCACCGAGGCCACACTGGGGTCGTGGTAGCTTTAGGGTGAGCCGACATGACCATGCATGCTGCATTGCCGTATCTGATGGCGTTTTGCATATTACCATATATATATACATATATGCATGTATATATATATATATATATGGATGGTTGAGATTAATATATATATATGGATACAGTCTATATATATATATATCTGATTATTGTGATGTTGCATTTGTTTGTACTATGCTTGCTGCATTTGGGTGGACATCATATTCATGCATGTTTCTTGCATATGTTATACAATTGTGTCAGATATTGGTATGTGTTGGATAGACCATAGATACCTTGACCTGTAGATAGAGTTTATTTTGAGTTGATCTACTCTTCCTGTTATATATATATATATATGTTGGGTATATGTTCAGGTTGGATCAGAGTAGCATGGCAGACTTCAGGTATGTCTGCATGTTTTATGTTGTTCATTCAGTTAGACGGTATAGGCTTGTATTTATATACTATGCTGATATACCTGTTATACATCTAGATATGTCGTTGAATTACATGTGATATTACATATATACATGTTTTTCTCTGATTACCTGCTGAGTTTTACTCACCACCCCCCACGGACCCTGGGTATTCTGTCGCCCAGGTATCAGGTAGAAGACTTCGTGGCAGCTTGGAGCATCGTCGGCTGACGTCATCTCATCTCACGAGGCTTCCGTATTTTGTTTTGGGCCTGCTGCCCGTGTGTGACATTGTATTGTTGTTGTATCGTTTCCGCTGTGTATTTGTCGTAGTAGTTTTGTTATGTTGTTGGGGTGTGTTAGTCATACCGGTATGCATGTGTGAGATTATTGTATTGTTGTGGTTTGTTTCCGCTGTGTCTTGTGTAGTCTTGTTTTCATACATATATATTGTTGTTATTGTGGGCCTACGGGCCTTGTATTAACCCGAAATGTTGCCACGTACAGGGGAGGTGCTGTCCGTTTGATTTTCGGTTCGGCATGCTCTCAGGGCGTGACACTTGGTACTCTTCTTTTGGTTTTGTTTTGCAAGTATTCGCTTTTGGAGTAGCCGACGGTAAAACGGGCATAACTTTTTGTAAAAGTTGACTCACGAAATGGGCTACCTACCAAAACGAAGCTCTCTGAGAGATCTACACTTCTTATAGGGTTTACCCTTGTAACAAGCTATCTTCATTTCCAAAAACCAACGTTTAGTACCATTTTGAAGACATCGAAGGTTGTAAGTGCTCATCTTTTATTTTAGTTGGTTATTTCTTGTTTATTCCTTTTGTTTCTTTTCATTTCCTACATTACTAATCCAAGGCGAAGTCTTGGAACCTTTTTCGTGTTTTTTTTATTATTTTGTGTGCAAGGTTTCCCTTCCAAATGGCCCATCTCGAGGGTTTTAGCACCGTCCGACCTCCGTTTTACAACGGAGATGATTTTCATTACTGGAAAGGTCGGATGGAGTGCTTTCTTAAAACCCAAATCGAGATGTAGATCATAATCCAAACAGGATTCACACTTCCGACTAACGAAGTGGATGAATTCTTGAATTATTACCAATGGACCAATGCGACAAAAAGACAAGTCGAAGCCGATGCCAAGGCAACTCAAATCCTCCAATGCGGCTTGTCCAAGGAGGAGCTTAATCGTGTCAGCCCCTTCATCAGCGTAAAGGACCTTTGGACAAATCTAGTAGAGCTACACGAAGGGACCGATGAAGCCAAGGTATGTAAGCGCGATCTTTTGTTTAATAAGTTATATAATCTAAAAATGTAGGAACATGAAACAGCCACGCAACTTCACGCTCACGTTCAAAACATAGTCAATAACCTACATGCGATCAGGCAAAAGGTCGAAAATCGCGATCTTATTAGGTATGTTCTTAACTCTTTTCCTAGGACTACCTTGTGGGCATCCATGGTCGATGCCTACAAGGTCTCCAAGGATCTTTCAAAACTTAGGTTAGATGAGTTATTTTCCGATTTCGAACTTCATGAGCAATCTAACTTGGAACCCGAGAAGGGTATAACACTTTTTGCAGGTTCAAGGAAGAAAGCCACAAGCAAGCCACCCCCGAAGGAAGAAGAAGATGAGTCCGATTCGGAAGTCGACCTGGAAATGGAGGTCGAACTAGTCAACCTAGTTCGGAGGATAGTCAAGGGTCGAAAGCGAACCATCACTCAACCCAACGAAGGTAAGCCTAAAAGTTCTAATATTAGGTGTTACGAATGTAACAGGTTTGGACACATCAAGTTCGAATGCCCAAAGCTCAAAAGCAAAGCACCAAAATATAAAAAGGCACTCAACGCTACATGGGAAGAAGCATCCGAGGAAGAAGACGATGATCGAGTCCTCATGGCTAAACCGGTTGAATCGGAGACGGAGTCAGAATCGGAACACGAATCGGAAACCGAAGACGAGTCGGACTGCGAAGCGCTATTCAAGACAAGCCACAGATACACATCCGGTTCAAAAGATACACTCAAGGTAAGCCGATCTCTCATTAGTACGCTTTATAGTGCAATTAAATTCTTAACTAGGAAATTAGCTAAGTCTGAGTCCAAGGTTGAGACCCTGGTTGAGGAAGTTAAACTCCTCAAACACGAGGTCTCCCTAACTCTTCGACTAGTCGAGTTCAAGATGAGGACTCAACTCGGGTTGAAAAGCTCGAAGTTGAGAACTCACTCTTGAAGAGTCAAGTCGAAGATCTTAGGAACACATTAGCAAGGTTTACTTTGAGATCCAAAGGACTTGACCTCCTACTTGGATCGCAAAGGGTTGTGTACAACAAGGCCGGGCTAGGGTTTAGCTCAAATACGACCAACAAGTCGTATATGTCAATTGTAAGTCGATATAAAAAACGTGTCTAAGCATGGGTCCCTAAGACCGCCTTGATTTCAAACTTAGGATCAAACCAGTACTAGGTTCCCAAGGACCAAATCCACTATGTGGAGAGACCGAACCAATTCAATGGTCCAGGGGGAGCCAGTACAAAACTTGTTTGTATTTTAACTTAGAAATTGCATGCTTAGGTTCTTTATTTAGTTTGATTTTTTTTTAGAATGGCTAGATAGGACTATAACTCGTCAATACTTGATAACATAGTACCAGGATGCGGCGAGATGATAGTACGCTAGGAAAGCGGAATCTTGAGTATTCGGGCTAGATAAGGCGTATCTAGTTCGGTGCACTTGACCGAGCGGAGCTAGCTGAAGCTACCTCATCGTATCCTAGACTAGTTAGACTAGGAAGTGGTCTTAGGTAAGTCAAGTCTCTATCTTCTTGAAAATGGCTTTGTCTAAGGAAGTGGTCGTTGTTCCGATCAAAGAAGACCTCTGTGCCTCGCCACGACCTGGAAGCAATGATCTTGAAAAGGTGACTTGATAAGCCTAAAGTCAAATCCGAATCTAATGCAAGGTTGACAAGTGTTCAATTCATTAAATTTAAATCAAGTAAAATTGGAAGTCATCTCACAAGAACATATAGGGTTAACATGTTTGATCATGTAGACATGGGTGAGATGATTTAGGTTAATAAACTTCAACCAATCTTTAATAAATCCAATATCCGATCCAACTACCTTGCGTGTAGGATCAATGGATGTTGGACAGTGGTTGCTCCCGACACATGACCGAGGATCAACTCAAGTTTTCGAAGCTTCGATTCAAACGACAAGGATCGATAGCCTTCGGAAATAACGGCAAGCTCAAAATCATCGTATCAGGTGATATTGAGCTTAACTCAAATTTTGTTATTCAAAATGTTTTATTAGTAGAAAATTTTCAATATAATTTACTTAGTGTAAGCCAATTGTGTGATAATAACTATAAGGTCATATTTCTAGAAAATGAATGCGTAATTAATACAAATGAAACTTCTAAAATAATTCTTAAGGGAACTAGAAATAATAACATTTACATTATTAACTTAACTAACTCCTCAACTATGTGTCTTATGACACGGCAGGAGGAATCATGGTTGTGGCACCGACGACTCGGTCACTCACACCCAAGACTCATCCACAAGATGAGTTAGAGTGACTTAGTCAGAGGTTTGCCTAGCCTCAATAACTTGGATAATAAAATATGTAATGCTTGTCAACAAGGTAAACAATCTAGGACACAACATCAACTAACTAATCAAGAACGAACCAAAAGTGTTCTTGAGCTCCTACACATGGATCTATTTGATTCATGCGAGCTAAGTCACTTAATGGAAATAAAATTCTTAGTCATAATTGATGACTACTCTAGATTTACTTGGGTTAGGTTCATCAAACACAAAAGTGATACCCTAGATCAATTAATCAACCTATTTAAGTTAATAGAAAATCAACAAAGCACTAAAATCAAGAGACTTAGGACTGATCATGGTGGTGAATTCGAGAACCATAGGTTTACAGAATTCTGTAACCTAAATGGATACCACCATCAATTCTCTTGCCCTAGAACTCCACAACAGAATGGCCTAGTAGAACGTAAGAATAGAACCCTATAAGAAGCCGCTAGGACAATGTTAAACGAGTATAACCTACCCGATAGGTTTTGGGCGGAAGCCGTGAATACGACATGTTATGTCCAAAATAGGATCCTTATGGTAAAGAGGCACCTTAAGACCTCATACGAGATTTATTACAATAAAATACCTAACATCAAGTACTTTAGGATATTTGAGTGTAAGGTACATATCCTAAACACTAAGGATTACCTAGGGAAATTTACATCCAAAACCATGACCGGAATCTTTCTAGGATACTTGACTACAAGTAGAGCTTATAGAGTATATAACCATGACACCCTTAGAGTCGAGGAGACTATCAATGTAGTATTTGATGAAGGACATGAATCTACAAAACCCCCGGCAACCCCAATTAGCGAGTCGATTAATACTAGACCTAACTCTGATCCGGAGATCAGGTCTAGTGTTAATCCTAATCTAAGTCAATCAAGTCACTCTATCGACCAAGTGATAGATGACTCTAACCAAACTAGAACTCAAATGAGTCATCCTATTGATCAAGTTGTAGACTCAAACCCAAATCCAACTAGGACTCAAACGAATCATCCTATCGACCAAGTGATAGGTGATCCAAGTCTAGGAGTTCGAACTAGAGCCTCATACAAAAACCTTAGTCAAATCTCCTTGATTTCTAAAATTGAACCCAAAACTATTGACCAAGCTCTTCTTGATTCCGATTGGATTATTGCAATGCAAGAAGAGCTGGCTCAATTCACTAGGAACGAAGTATGGGAATTAGTACCACCACCTAAAGATAAAACAATCGTTAGAACAAGGTGGGTGTTTAGAAATAAATTTGATGATAAAGGTGAAGTAGTTAGAAATAAAGCTAGACTAGTCGCTAAAGGATTTAGTTAAGTTGAAGGTTTAGATTACGACGAGACCTATGCCCCAGTAGCTAGATTAGAGTCCATTCGAATGCTATTAGCATATGCTGCACATCGAGGATTTAAGTTGTTTCAAATGGATGTGAAATCAGCGTTCTTAAATGGATACATTAAGGAAGAGGTTTATGTTAGTCAACCTCCCGGTTTCGAAAGTGTAGATAAACCCGACCATGTCCTTAGGTTAAAGAAAGCCCTCTATGGACTTAAACAAGCTCCTCGAGCTTGGTACGAGAGACTTTCGATTTATCTTAAGTCTAAAGGATTTAACCAAGGTGTAGTTGACCCAACCCTTTTCGTAAAAACCTTAGGTAAAGACATATTCATAGCCCAAATCTACGTAGATGATATTATTTTCGGAACCACCAGCTCAATCCTACTAAATGAGTTCATTTCACTTATGGAAAGTGAATTTGAAATGAATTTAGTAGGTGAGTTAAGTTTCTTCTTAGGTCTACAAATTAAACAAACTAAAGATGGAATATACCTACATCAACGCAAATATACTAGGGAATTAATTAAACACTTTGGAATGCAAGACGCTAAAATTATTAATACCCCAATGACAACTAATGTGAATATAGAAGATGTAATCGGAAACTCAATTGATTTAAAATACTATAGGAGCATAATAGGGAGTCTCCTTTACTTAACTGCAAGCCGACCTGATATCTTATATGCAGTAAGTATGTGCGCAAGATTCCAAACCTGTGCCAAGGAGTCTCACCTAACTCTAGTCAAGCGTATCCTTAGATATCTAAAGGGTACACTTAATTTCGGTATTTGGTACCCTAGATCAACCGAGTTCGAACTAACCGGCTACTCCGATTTGGACTATGCCGGTAGTAAGCTCGATAGAAAGAGTGCGAGTGATTGTTGTCAACTTCTCAGCTCGAGTCTAGTGAGTTGGTGCAGTAGGAAGCAACACTGTGTTGCCTTATCTACCACCGAAGCCGAATACATCGCGATGGGTGAGTGTGTCACTCAGCTTCTTTGGATGAAGCACATTCTACGCGACTTTAATTTAGACTTTACAAATACTAAACTTCACGTAGATAACATTAGTTCAATTAACCTTACTAAAAATCCGATATGTCACTCTAGGACCAAACATATAGAGGTCAAACACCATTTCATTCAAGAACATGTGGCCAACGAAGTCATACAACTCGAATACGTCGAATCAAAGTCTAACTTGGCAGACCTATTTACTAAACCCCTACCCGAAGCCGAATTTAGTCTATTAAGATGAAAATTGGGCATGTGCGTAATAGAATAGGAACTTACAAATTATATTCTTACTACTATTTCTTATTTTCATTTTCATGGAACTAGCATAGGACATACCTTAGATATCATGCACCTATAGATTTAAGGAGCTAATACATCTCACAACACATAGGACTAATGTGTTTGTGTACTTAGCCACGTAGATGGGCGTGAGATGTTAGGACTTTACTCCTAGTTCCAGATGTAGAGCTAATGCATCGCCATGAACCATGGAGTATAATCATACATATTAACCGACTCTGACCAGGACTGGTTGATCTTTCATATCAATCAAGTCAATATGAGTCGAACATTTTATAGATGAGCTTATTTTTAGTATATTATTTTCAAAATAATATGGAACATGCTTGGACTTTAAATTTAATATCTATATTTGTTTTTCACACACACCCAATCTTTTTGATATTTGGCAAAAGGGGGAGAAAAAGGCCAAAGTTAAGGGATCAAAATTCTTTTTAACTTAACTCACTTCATATTTATTCACATGGACAAAAGTTAAGTACATGTTTATTTAACTTTAAGTTTTGAAAATTTACTTAACTTGTTTTTGTTAACAAAAATGAAGTAAATGCCAAGTTAAGAGAATTCTTAACTTAAACTTATTTTTAAACACTATGGCCAAACGTTAATGCTTTACTTAAGCAAGGGGGAGAAAGGGCCAAGTTAAGAAGTCCTCTTAACTTAAATGTTTTACTAAGGCCAACTTTAAGTAATGTTAATTACTTAAACTCTTCCTAAATAGCAATCCTCAAGGGGGAGGATTAAGGTCTTCTTTCAAGACTCACCCTCGGTCAAGGGGGAGGTTTCCTCAAGGGGGAGTACTTGAAGAAAATCCTTACTACTCCAACTTAATCTTTATTTTTATTCTTCATGCATGCTATTTTATGCACATTATTATTCTTCATGCATGCTATTTTTATTCTTCATGCATGCTATGTTCTTAACTTTGTATGTGGGTTTGCCATAAATCAAAAAGGGGGAGATTGTTGGTGCAGTAGACACCTAAGTCGAACCTGAGTTTTGATTATAGCAAACGATACAAAGTTAAGCTCATGTCGTTATCTCACGAGCTGAATCGAGTGTGCAAAAAATTGCTATAGCTGGAGCTGAAGGCTAGCGACACCCGGAGGAAGCTGCAGTGGTCGGGCGACACTCGAGTGACTTCGGAGGGAGCCGAAAGAATCGAGTGGAAGGCCGGAAGCAAAAGCGACACAGTAAATATCGAGGTAAGCTCGTGTGTACGAGCGTAAGTGAGGTTGTATCCTCTTTATGGGGATGATCTTAAGCGTAGATCTGACCAAAGATATCCTATAGGTGGTCTAGGTCGAGATCGGACAGTCGGAGGTCGTCAAAATAATATTTTTGTTAAGCTAACTTTGCCTTGTAGCTAGCATCGATCATTGCGGCTTGGAGGACTCATTGCGTCCATCGACCGCTGCGCTCATCATTCGGCGATCATCGCCATCGATCGTGATGATGACCATCGATCATTGATGGTCAAGGATCAGCCTCGAGAAGTCAAGCTCTATCACCATTTTTCAAGGAGGTTTTGTGCCCAATTCCTATTGGTTGAAGACCCATTCGATGAGGGGCTTAAAGGCTATAAAAGGAGGGCTTGTCCTAGGGTTTTTCATCAATTCAAAAGCTCCCAAGTACTTCCGATATGCTACGAGTTCGTTTAGTGTTTTTTCCTCCGTGCGTGGTCAAGGATCACTAGGGCCTTGGAGTAGTAGCCGAAGGCTACAAACCAAGTAAAAAATATTATTGTGTCTTTATTTTATTGTGTTTTTCCACTGCATTTACTCGTGCCTCAACGAACAATTTCGAACGAAAAGTTTCTATCGCTATTCAGCCCCCCCCTCTAGCGATCCGCTTCGATCCAACACTGTTAGGTTCCACTCATGATCTATTCATAATTAAGGTGTTAATTATGAATGACCAACATAGCTGGGAACCTATTGGGTCACATGCAATATAGGTGATCTTGAAATGTAAAACAAGTCTGAGAATGAGATTCTCAATGAGAGAGGTTATATCTGGTTGGACTAGGCCAAGAGGGTATGAAACAGAGGCTATAGAACCTCTAATAGTCGTGTCGGGACTTAGCACGATCATGTCACACTTAAACAAAGTTAAAAGGACAATACAGGACCTCACTGCAGTTGTACCTGTCGGCGCGGTCGTGTACTAGCTCAACTAAAAATGGCTTGAGATGAAGTCGTGGGACACACGACCGTCATGTGTCGAGCATGGTGACACCTGTTGTTGATTTTTGGTGTGCACTCTTATGGAAATTTTTTGAGTTTTCTTACCTTAATTATGAGATAATTATGGAAATATAGATTCTGTTTAAACCTCCTAAGATTCCCTAATCAAGAGATCTATAAATAGATCCCTTGATAATCTTTGGAGAAGAGCTTTTATAAGGTCTTTTCTTGGTAGTCGTCTTTTCCTCTCTTCTTCTCTCAGCACCAATTGATCGTGGAGTTGTCTTAGGTAATCCCTGCATGGATACCAATAGAGGCAAGGTTTTTGAGCATTGTTCATGGTTTCAGCAGATTCGATAAGAATCTCGAAGGTATAACTTCTCTTCTCCTCTCTTTTACATGTGATTATGTCAAAGCAAAAAATCTTGACCCCTAGGGGATGTCTGAGAGGAAATAAAAATTATTTTATTTACTCTTTTCTATTGCCCATACTTTTAGCATCCTTCCAACAACATGCTCCCTACCTTGATAGTTTAGAATTGACCATTGAAAGACAAAGATGTATGCTAGTGCAATCATACCTCAAGGGGTTGAATCAGACCATGTAGTTTTAATATGTTTGGAAAAGGATTAAAGTTAGATTTAGATTATGATAATCGTGTTGTGTGTTAAGTGTGAAAATGTTGGTTTTTTAATACAAATATTATAGGTGCAATGAGAACAATCCAAATAGGTCAAAATGATTGAACATTTGGTAGAGACAGAAAGTCCAGTAAGTCTTGGCAAAATTCCAAGTGGGAGGGTCGAGGGTGACTTGACATTAGGCAAAGGAAGATCAATATGTGTCGATAGAAGTCCAAATGTATTGAGTGTGACTAAACATTTGGCAAAGAACCAACATGTATCGGTAGAGGTCCAAGTAGGTTTAGAGCTACAAGATAACTAGCAAATATGAAATATTTAGAAGTCAGGCCTCTTGGCAAAGATGAAGTAATGGATCAAGGTCAACCGAGTACTTGACATAGATGGAAGACTTGAAGTTGAACCCTCTAGGCATGTGAGTTATGAGAGAGAGCAACCTATATTTTGTGTGAGGGTAGTTCTCTTTCTTAGTTGAAGACTTAAGTAAGAAAAATGTGTTTCGAGGTCAAAGTTTGTTGGTGTAATCGACCTCTAGTTAAGGTTAATCAAGCTTGAGTTAAGCTCTAGTTGGATTTTGATATTTGAGCAATATATAGCGATGACCGAGTGATACTCTCTAGGAAAAAATTAGTGGTCAAGGATGAACAAACTCAGTGTAGAAGAGGAAATTATTAGAGAGGAAGATTATTGATACAATCGACCTCATATTAGGTTGACTAAGACGGATAAAGTTTTCGATATTGATGGTTGAATGAGAAGCCCAAGTGGATCACAATTGACTAGACATTTGGAAATCGAAAGTCCAATTAGGATTTGACAAGTGGTGAAGTTTAAATCGGTCGATTGACCAAACACATAGCACAAGAAAAGTGAAGCCAAAGTGGGTTGGGGTTGATTAGGCACTTGGCACGAGAGAAGTAAAATCCAAGTGAATAACAGAGGATCAAACATTTGGCATATGGACATGAGATGAGTGAAGTCCAAGTGGATCATGTAGGATCAAATACTTGAAAAGTGATAAAAGTCCTAACAAATTATGGAGGATTGAATATTGGGCATGTGGATAGAGACCCTGACGAGTTAAGAAGGTGAATGTTAGACGTGAGACGAAAAGAGAAGTGAAGTCCAAACAAGTCAAGGAAGACTAGATATTTGATAAGAGTGAAGTTCCGACATGTCAGAGTTAACAAGATACTAGAATGAAATTTTGATAGGTCATGATTGACCGAATGCTAAGCGAGTGAAATTCTAGAAGATCAAGGTGACCAAATAATATGCGAGAGAAGTCTTAATTAGTTGAGGTCAACTGGATACTAAGCAAAGTGGGAATTCATTGTTGGTAAAGCTAGATAAGATGTATCAGTCAACTGATAAAGAATATCAATTGATCGATGAGACCAAAACCCTTATATTAGGATTTAAAGGAGTTTGCGATGTGACGAGTTGGTTGATGAGCAATAGCAGTTGATTGATTTATCAATCAAGTGATGAAATCAACTAATTTTATTGTTTGATTGAACAAGAGTTTGGAGCTCAACTTTTCAACTCGACTGATTTTCATCAATTGATTGATAATATTATAGAAGCATATAAAAGGTTTAGTAATCGATTGAAAAAATCAACTATTTGAGTATTGTAGAGGAATTGGTGACCGCACTAGAGGGGGGAAGGGGGGGGGGGGGGGGTAAATAGCGATTTTGCGATTTTCTCGCTCGGTCTTGTCATGCTCGTCTAAAATCGTTAGTAATGCACAGCGAAAACAAAATAAAGCATAAACAAAAGACAAATACACACAAGCACAACAAAGAGATTTAATGTGGTTCAAAACTAGGGTTCCTACTTCACGAGACGAGTTCTAATTGAACTCTAGTGATGCACACCACCAATATCAAATTTCTCCTTCTCGGTATGCCACGGAAGGTGGAGAAACCTCTTACAACAATAAGAATTCAACCAAATATAAAATACAAGTGAAATATAAGAACAAAGAACTAAACACTTTACAAGAAGTGAGGTTTGTTTGCTTGATCTTTGATTGCTTTAGATTGCTCTTGAAGGTCTGGAATACAATAGCATTTCCCCTTCAAAATCACCCCAAAAACCCCTGGTCAAAATCCTCCATGAGCTACTCCATTTATAACCTATATCGGACTGATTTTGTGCCTAGCAGTCGACTTCCAAAAGGCACCAGTTGACTGCTAGTCTATCCGTTGTCTCACAACGACTCTATCCATGCTGGAATCTATTCAAATGATACATCAGTAGTCAATCGCCTTACCGAATCGATATTGCGCACACCAATCAACTACGAGCTTACGTGCTCGCTACTTCTAACCGATTGGTGCCCATCCACGATAGTCGATCATTCAATGACCTACAGCCGATCGGTGTAGTCGACTACTCACCAGTCGATTGGTCATAAGCTCAGTCGACTGCTCTGTGTTGAATAGGCTCTCGAGTGTCAAATACTCGGTCGGTCGACTGGTCCATAATCTCAATCGACTGTTAAACCTCAAACATAAGGTTTAACCTAAGTATGATCCCCTCATACTTGATACTCACTCATAGTCTAGACCTAAGCCTTCTAGCCACCTCCATTAGCCTCACGCCTCTCGGATCTCTTGAGTTTATGAATCATTATCCTTCGCATTAGTCTTCAAGTGCTTCCATTAACTATGGCATGCTAACCGGGTCCTTTGCCAAGGTTCATTTGGACTTATGCTGCCAAGACTCCATGCTTGGATTTTACACTGTCAAACATACACCCTTGGACTTTCACATTGCCAAGATCCATTTAAACTTATGCTGCCAAGACCCATGCTTGGACATTACGCCGCTAAACCTACCCTTGGACTTCCCAATTGCCAAAGTTCACTTGGACTTTACACCGCAAAGACTACATGCTTGGACTTATGCCGCTAAGATTATACCTTTGGGCTTTACCATTGCCAAGTACTCATGACTTGGACTTTTCAATTGCTAAGACCACACTTGGACTTTTCCATGCCAAGACCAAACTTGGACTTCCGAGGTTGATTGCTCTACAATCTCCCCTAAATAATCTCCCCCATATGACTTTGAATATTCTAATCATCCACTAGTCATATGGTCAACATATAGTCAAACCATATAGTTAAACAATGGTCAAACCCATTGTCAATTCATTATCAAATATCAAAACACTACTCGAGTTTGGTCAACATTGATCCGGGGCTTGTTGCACCAACAAGTATCAGTCGATTAATGTTGGTTAGAGAGCTAGAAGAGATATTCTACAGATGCAATATTCAGATATATAATGGATCAATCGACTGATGAATTCTACCAGTCGATTGTTAAGTGAAAATCAACTCAATCTATAGCTTATAAAAGAGGACTTCAGGGATGTTTAAAGCTATCAGATTTTGAAAGTTTTGGAGAAGAGTGCTACTACATTTTTAAATCTTAAGAGGCAATCCAAAAGTAATCAAAAGCACTCAAAGTAAATGTAGGATCGAGATACTCTGAGAGAGGGGGGTGAATCTCGGAAGTTATAATTTTCTTTTAAAATTTAAAGCTTATTTTTATATCTTGAAATATTTAAAGAGCATGCAACGGAAATGAAATGAAATAGAGACAACTTCTTTTCCTTGGTTCACAACCCTAACTGGGTTGTTACTCCAAGGCCCATAGCTCTTCCGAGAGCTACCTTGATGGACAATCACTATATACCCTCCGACTCGAGAACTTTCGACTTCGGAGGGGTTCGCTCTTTACAAAAATATGAGATGGGTAACACTCTACCCTCTCTTTGAAGTTAAGTACATACAAGCGAAAATAAATACAAGAAATTAAGAGCTACATTATACCAATACTAATGAAAGTTTTGAAGTAGGCACGGAGTGTCAGAAAAGCATCTTTGTGAGGAACTGAAGCTCTTGTGGACAAGGACAAATTTTAGCAGCACTTCGACGTAGTAGTCGTCTTCTCGTCGGAGTTGGTCGAACACTTATTTTATAAAGCTTTTCCAGTCGACTGGAATGCCCTCCAGTCAACTCCACATCAGCCCATAGATACTTAATAAGACTAGCATAGCTAAGACTTCTAAGAAGCTTAGGAGGGTCATTAGAAAGACATTTATAAAAGTTATCCCTAGTGAATACTCTATAAATCCAAAGACTCCAATAGATATTGGATTTCTAAAAGTGTGATCCCTTCATATTAGATGGCTATAGAATGTGCCAACTTAAATGGGAAGGATAGTTAATTCAACCATGATAAAATAGGTATTTTAGTATATTTTCAAGGTAAAAGTTATACCTTGAAATATAAAAAAACTATAAATTCCTATCCTAGAAGATTTTAGGTCTAATAGAAATTGAAATATAAGTTAATCAAAATTAGCACATTAGAATAGAGTCAAAGTGAGTCAAGGTTGGGTTTTGGTACACTCGAAAGAGTTAGTCTGATTATATCAAATTGCGTATTTGACATAATATTAGATGAAAATGTTTAGATTGAAGATCTAGGTATATATTTTTACACCAGTATGTTATATTCACCATGTTTTGTGTGTTATAATACATGCTATAACATCATATTATACATAATTATATTTTTGTTACATTTTGTCATGTTATTATTTTTCTTACACGGATTTAAAAATATCGTGTCATGTCATATATATGCATCATTCAAATGTATTAGTTTTTTTTTAAAAAAAAAAGTAGTGCATTTGATGTTCCATGATCATTCACATGCATAAATTTAGTTTTTTACAATTAAAAAAAATTAATAACATCTTAGATAAGATAGTCAAATTAGAAATGTTTAGACAGAAATGCATTATTCTATACTTTAGAAAGAGCTAATTTTACATCTCAATGAATCATAGAATGACTTTTGTGTATTGAGACACATTAGATACAAGTGAGGTGCTATGATAAATAGTTAAGTTCAAGGTGCTAACATGGTGTATATACATGAACTAAGCATCATCAAATTACAAGAATTTCAATCATAGAAAAAGCTCATATATAAGTCATGCACATTTGGCTTATAAATCATGATTGAAATTGGTTTTGAAAATACTTTTAATATTATTTTTGAAAACCTTAGTAATATCTATTTGTTGATAAAAATCAGCATTGATAGTACAAATACAAAGTTAGAGTGAAACATTAAAATTTTTAATAATTTTTAACTTTGTATAATTCTTTAAAAATAATGAGTATTTTCATATAAATCTATTTTTTACTAGTAGCATTTTACATAAGTAATGTATGTATGAAGTTTCATAATTTTTCAAAAATCATAAAATTACTTATGCATTTCTAAAAGTTATTAGACAACAATTGGTTATTTCAGAAAAATAGTCGACCAATGACATTATCATTCAATTAATATATCATATTAGTCGATTGTTACCTAGGATTTTAGCTGAAATAGAGTTGTTTTGGTCATTTAACTTACCCTTAGATATTTTAACCTTCCTTAGCTCTAGGGCATGTTTGGATAAACATTAAAAGGGTGAATTTTGAAGAGTGTATCAAAGTTAATACATCGAGGAGGTAAGGTTCATGGTTGAATTTTTAACTCACAACTTAGAATTTTGGAAGCTTCGAAAGGTTTAGGAATTCCAAAAGACTGTTGGTGCAATGATTGAGAGAAGCATGCTTTGAGAGAGAGGTTCTCCCTGAAAGTATATGAATAACCTATGAGGAGAAGATTGACTTAAAGGTGAAGATATTTACGATGATATGCTTAAAGTTGAGCATTAGAGAAAATAAAAAGTAGGATGCCTCCATTAAAATAGTGGAAAAGATTAGGAATGAAAGGGGGAAAATAAAAAATTTCAAATATTGATTAGACTAATCTTTTGATGTATGCCGAAAGGGAAGACTGAAGGATTGAAGTTAACCCCCCTCCACCCCAAAACCCTCCTCCTTCATTATGCTTTGCTATAAGAAGTGGCAAGTTGGGTTAATGGACTAGTTTAATTTAAATATATTATCAAACATCAAAAAGGAGAAATTGTTGATGCAATCAATCTCTGGTCAAGGTTGACCAAGATCGAGTTGAGTTTGAGTTGAATTTTGATGTTTAAACAATATGTGGTGATAACCAAACGATGCTCTCTAGGAAAAATTATTGGTCAAGGATTGTTGGTGCAATCGGCCTTAGGTCAAGGTTAACCAAGCTCGAGTTGGGTTCGAGTTTAGTTTCGATGTTTGACAATATGACTGGACGATATGACTAGAGGTCAAGGATGGTATGAGGGAGATTGTTGATGTAATCAACCTCAGGATAAGGTGGACCAAGCTCAAGTGAGACTCGAGTTGAAATTGAGTTTTGATATATGGATGATAATATGACTATGGGATGATATGGGACATCCGTAGTCATATAGAGTTGAGTGGAAAGTTCAAATGGGAGTTAGCGAGTAAAAAGTCCAAGTTCGTCAAGGTTGACTAGATACTTAGTGATAGAAAGTCCAACAGGGGAGTTGACAAGAGTGAAGTCCAAGTGGATCGAGGTTGACTGGACACTTGGCACGAGGAGTGAAGTCTTGGCAGGTCAAGGTGACTGGATGACTAAGCAAGTGAAGTCCTAGCAGGTCAAAATGATCGGATGACTAAGCAAGTGAAGTCCCCACGGGTCTGGGAGATCATGCTTGGCAAGTGAAGTTCCGGCAGGTCGAGGAAGACTGTGCTTGGCAGGTGAAGTCCCAACAAATTGAGGCGACCTTACTTGACGAGGGAAGTCCTAGTAGGTTACGATTGATTAGATGCTAGGCAAGGGAGATTCCAATAGATCAAGAGTGATCAGATGTTGGACGAGAAAAGTCCTAGTAGATTAAGAATTGACTGGATACCAAGTGAAGTGGGAGTTGGCTTGAAATAAGGATTTCAAGGCTGATTGTTGAGGTAGAAATCGATTGGTGTCATTCTCCAGTCGACTAGCACACAGTGAGAAATGCCCGAGTGGGGACTCAGGTGATTGGGCGGCAAGAAGCTACAATGCTTGGGCTCACGCGAGATGCTCTAGCAGTCACAGTGATAAACTCGGTGCTCGAGCGATGGGAAGTCACTCAGGCGCTCGAGATGGAAGCGCTTAGGGCACTGAGGAACAGAGGTTATGCTCAGGCTTGTTACTCGGAAGACTGAGAAAGCTAAAGTGCTCGGGGGCTCGAGACTCGTCACTCATACTCGAGAAGCCAAGTGGTGCTTGAGCATGCAAGAACAGGTGTGTTAGGAATATTGGAACAGCTAGAGGGGGGGTGAATAGCGTAGATGAAATTCGATCGCGTTTGTGTCTACAATTTCGTTAGTGCGCAGCGGAAATAGAAATAATAAAAGCAATAACGAAATAGACAACAAGCTAACACAATGATATAACGTGGTTCGGAACCGCACGGTTCCTACTCCACGGATCGAGCTCTAAAGAGCCCTAGTGATGCACACGCACTCACTAATGATAAACACTCCTTCTCGACACAAGTCGGAGGCGGAGAAACCCCTTACAATAGATCTTACAACAGTAAGAACGAAATACAAGCAATATACAATGTAAATATGAAATACAAGTAAAGAAAAAACTTTACAACACTTGTTTTGATTGCTTGAATGCTTGGTTGCTTGCTTGCACTTGGAGACCTGATTTGCACCAACAAATCGCCCCAATAGCCCTCAAGAACTGGTTACTTTTTCCTCCATCACGAGCTCCATATATAGCTTCAACCTGTGCTGGAAAAAGTCTATCAGTCGACTGATCGGGACCATCAGTCGACTGATGCCACTGTTGTCGTGAGACAACGGCTAGTTCCACGTTGGATAAGTCCAACGGAACTACCATCGATCGGATCGATTGTGACCATCACCGATCGGTGATGGAGTCCTCACTTGACCGGATCGAGTCTCGACTCCATTCTGGTCGAATTCGAGCACCGGTCGGTGATCACATGATCGATCGATCGCTGAGCTATTCATCGACCGCTAACCACCTATGGCAATGATCAGCTAGGCATAACCCACAGTCAAACCCTAGTTGACTCGGTCCAGTCGACTGCCACATGGCACCAATCAACTGGCACACCTCAAACATGAGGTTTTAACTCAAGTATGGTTCCCCCATACTTGCTAGACCACCCTTAGCCTAGACCTAAGCCTTCTAGCCACCTCCATCAGCCTCACGCCTCTCGGATCCCTCCAAGTCATCCATGACTTGTTCATCCATCGCGCTAGCCTTCAGGTGCTTCCGTCGGCTATGTCATGCTAATGGTGTCTACACCGCCAAGGCACATTGGACTTATGCCGCCAAGACTCCGCTTGGACTTTACGCCGCCAACCATTGGACTTGTGCTGCCAAGACTACCGCTTGGACTTTACGCCGCCAATATTAAACCCCTTGGACTTCAAATGCTAACCCATGTTAGACTTTCCATGCCAAGACCATGCTTGGACTTTCCTTGCCAACTCATGTTGGACTTTCCATTTGTCAAGACCCATGCTTGGACTTTCCTTGCCAACACATGTTGGACTTTCCATTTGCCAAGACCCATGCTTGGACTTTCCTTGACAATTATATTGTCATATGTTTTTTTGTCGAAACATCAAAACACATCAAAACTTCACTCGAGCCAAACTCGAGTCCTGGTCAATCGTGACCTGGGCCGATTGCACCAACAATCTCCCCCTTTTTGATGTTTGACAAAAACCAAACAAACCAAACAAATAATTGAGTTAGAATACTAACTCAAATCCTTTACCAATTATCCCAAATTGGTAAATACTCTCCAAATGTTTTCCCAAAACATTCTCCCCCTTTTTGACTAACATCAAAAAGGTCTTCTCTCCAAGGAGGTCAATGTCTCATGTCCCAATGAGATCTTACAATCTCCCCCTTGGTCTAAAAATATCTAGGATGTCTACCATCTTCCTAGTGATAAGTCTCATATCACTCAAGAGAGACAATCCTATTTACTCTCCCAATTTCCAAATTGGGTCTCTCAAAAGTCCCCATCAATTTCCCAATTGATGTAAAAGCGTGCTCCCCCTTGACCATTGCACCAACAATGTCCTTGGGAAGTCCCTAAGCCAATAGGAACTCTAAACCATCAAAATTAAGGTTAGAAGTTCAACATTGAACTTTCCAACACCTTAAAATTGATACACACCCTAAACACCTCTCCTAATCCATATCCAATGGATTGTCACCCTTTATCATGCTTCCCAAGGCATATCATAGGGTTAAGAGTGGTTAGGGACCTTAACCGCAGCTGAAATCGGGTTAAACAACTTTGGTTACCCCGAAATCAGGCTATCAGTCGACTGTCACTACTACGATCGTGATGTGTCTCCATCGATCGGCCGCACGGCAACGAGTGATATGATATATAGTCGAGTCAAACGATGCCATCGATCATTGCCGTAGAAGCAATGGATAATCAAACCTGATTTTCAGAAATCAGACTCGACTTCTGGAAATGCATAAGTAATTCTACGTAAATCAAAAAATCACGAAACTTGATACGTATATTACTTAACACACATACAATCAGTGAAAAATTTTGGAAAAATATTTTTACCATTGAATTAGGAGATTGATACAAAATCCAAAAGTGACTAAAAACTTTAAAGTTGAAGCTCACTTTGTATCAATCTTATCAATGGTGATTGCTATCAAAAGATAGACTTCACCAAGGTTTTTCAAAGTGATTTTAAAATGTTTTCAAAACCTTAACTTGGATCATATTCATTGGGCTCTATGTACGTGACTTGTACACAAGCTCTCCCAATGATCCACAACTAAAATTAGATGAGTTTTAGTTTATCTAGATGCAAAAACTATGCACCTTGAACTTAACTCATATCCTAGCATCTCACATGTATCTAGGGTGTATACATTCACATACATGTCAATTAGATGTGAGATGTGGATTTTGTTCTCCCTAAACTAGGGTTTCATGCATTTTCTAAAGCAACCCTACTTGATTCCCTTATAAATGGGACTCCAAGTCATGCCATAGTCCTTAAATCAATTTTAATTAAAATATCTTAAATGCATGAGCAATTATGGCATTAGAGATGATATAGATAAACACATGCTCATAATCATGATGTCATGGCATAATATGAAATCTAAGAACACATGACATCTAAAGTAACCCTAAACAATGTCATGACATGGTAAATGATAGCAATACAATTATACAAATATTCATTCATACACACAAGATTTTTTAGAAATAAAGATTTCATTTAACTTAAAATTTGTCTTTTACATTCAAAATGGAGATTGGCTATGCTCAATCTCACTACAAAAATTGACAACCACAAAAAAAATCTAATATCCTCTAATCGTTCGCAGGAGGTGGCGGCGGAGGTCACTGACTCGAGTCCAGCCCATCATCTCTAGCATATCGAGCGATCTTTGCTCTATGCGCCTCGACTCCTCCATCCTATCGAGACGCGTCTTGGCGAAGGATGCCCGGCCCGCCAAGATCTCGATGACCTAGAGTCCACCGGATGCTAATAGTCTGAAATCGGACTCTGCCACGACGATCGATGGACCGCCGATCATGTGCATCTGGTCATCCTCATCAGTGGACTCTGCATCCTCGTGGTCTTCTGTCGCCTCTCTGGGTACCAGAGGAGGCTGTCTGTGCGCCCTGGGTGGTGGTCGTGGCGCCAACTCCATCGTCGGCGCCCATCCGTAGTACGCTAACGAAGTTCTGAATCGATATCTGATCGTACACCTCCGATAGCGCTCGCAGAGAGCCCCTGTGGATGTTGACGCCTACGGAGTCGAGCCATGCTGTGATGATATGACCAAATGGCATATGCACTTTCCCTTGTACAGGGGAAGTGAAGTGCTGTCAATGCGGAAAATGTTTAATGCAAAGTTTATATCTAACTGATGATGCATGGCATATAGAAGAAAAAGATGGGGAGGCCGAATCTTGGCCAGACCCCGAGTGACAATGGGCAGAAAACACCCAACAATGACCTTGTAAAGGACATTGTCAGGTGCAGACAACTCAGTGATAGGAAATAGATTCTAGGCCAGTGGACGAGGATAACCAAAGATATGCTCATGCATGGACTCTATAGAAATATGGTCAAAAGGCTCAGGTAAAGGAAAGTCCATGGTAGGGTAAAAGATAAAGGTGTTATCTGAAGGCCTACACTCGAGAAACTCCTGCAGTATCGCAGGAGTGAACTCTAACTCGCGTTTTGCAACGCGAGTAGTGTAAGTAGGGTCGTCATCCACCTTTTTAAGGTTTTGATAGAATTCCTTAATAAGGTCATCATTAATTGGATGCGTGCACAAGACGATTTTCATCAGATTGTAGTATGCAATTAATTCCATGACGTCACTACAATGCCTATTGAAAAAGTTCCTATCGATGTACCTAACCAACATAGGTTGGTACAATCGAGATTCACCCTCGGGTGGATCATTCCTACGGGCTCTCCTATTATGAATGCAATGTGATGATATGACATGCAATGGCAACAATACACGATTAGATAAACCTAGATTGTAATGGAAATGAAAATTAGGGCTCGGAAAGAAAAATCGTTACTTAGGCGCCATTTGAATGTGTGTGCCGGAGGGAAGACTCAAATGTTGCTGAGGATCGCCGGAAAAGTCGTCGGAGAGCTTCAGACGCCGGAACCCTAATCGGAACAGGAGAAATAAACCCTAAATCGCGTGAACTAGGGCTCCAAATAGGTGGAAAATGGAAGAGGAGAGGCTTGTTTATCAAACCTAGGACTTTGGAAGGTTGGCACGGCCGGAAGAGTTTGCCGGAGAGGGAGACGGTGATCGGAGACGGAAGGGAGAAGAAGGAGTTCATCGCGTGAAGACGCCGAACCCTAGCGGTTCGCGTTTTAAAAATGCGATTCAGTCGACTGATGTGGAGCATCAGTCGACTGATAGCGGTTTATTATCGGGTTTACCGAGCCGGCAGTCGACTGATCCGGCTCGTCAATCGACTGCTGAACCTTCTGTAACGTGCTACAGTAGCATCAGTCGACTGATGTGCACATCACTCGACTGCTCGTCGAGCACTCGACTGATGGCCTTCGGCCTCGGTGAACAGTACCATCAGTCGACTGATGGACCTCATCAGTCGACTGATGTTCAATCAGTCGAGTCATGAAGCTAGCACTCGACTGATGGCCGTATCGTATCGCTACTTGTTATCGATCGACTAATAATCGATATGTCCGATCGGTGATATCTGATTTCCAGTTCTGAAAATCAGAATGTCTCGATTGCATCATCTTAATTATTCCATTTTATCACGTTAGATCTTGTATATCGAATGTATTGATGTTATACTTTTATTCATGTATTTGTTAATGTATTTTAATGTTTTATTTCATTTTTGCAAACATTAACATTCAATGATTTCCAAAACCTAACATCTCACCCTTTCTAAGTGTTAAAATACACAATCAAGGTAAAAGACTTGTTTTGTGAGATGTAATCTATCCTAGACATTCCATCCATGCAAACATATGGTAAAACATATGAAGCATGGTGAGTACAAGACATCAAGTTGTGTGGTACTTGAGTATCACTCTAGATATTACCTTTACATCTTAACCACACATTTCTTGATACATGACCTTCCAAAGTGTGCCAATAATCAAGGGTACACACTATGACCTCTAAATCTAGATCGTGTCAATTTTATTGATTTTCATGTTTATATGCCCCAATCTTCTCTGATACCAATTGTTGGTGCAATCGGCCCAGGTCACGATTGACCAGGACTCGAGTTTGGCTCGAGTGAAGTTTTGATGTGTTTTGATGTTTCGACAAAAAAACATATGACAATATAATTGTCAAGGAAAGTCCAAGCATGGGTCTTAGCAAATGGAAAGTCCAACATGTGTTGGCAAGGAAAGTCCAAGCATGGGTCTTGGCAAATGGAAAGTCCAACATGTGTTGGCAAAGAAAGTCCAAGCATGGGTCTTGGCAAATGGAAAGTCCAACATGAGTTGGCAAGGAAAGTCCAAGCATGGTCTTGGCATGGAAAGTCTAACATGGGTTAGCATTTGAAGTCCAAGGGGTTTAATATTGGCGGCGTAAAGTCCAAGCGGTAGTCTTGGCAGCACAAGTCCAATGGTTGGCGGCGTAAAGTCCAAGCGGAGTCTTGGCGGCGTAAGTCCAATGTGCCTTGGCGGTGTAGACACCGTTAGCATGACATAGCCGAAGCACGAAGGCTAGCGCTGATGGATGAACAAGTCATGGATGACTTGAGGGATCCGAGAGGCGTGAGGTCGATGGAGGTGGCTAGAAGGGGCTTGAGTCTGGGCTAAGGGTGGTCTAGCAGTATGGGAACCATACTTGAGTTAAAACCTCATGTTTGAGGTGTGCGGTCGGGTGCCATGTGGCGGTCGTGGACCGAAATCAACTAGGGTTTGATTTGCGGGTTATGGCCTAGCGATCATTGCCATAGGTTGGCGGTCGTGATGGCTCAGCGATCGGCCCGATCGTGTGATCGATCGGTGGTGCTGCTTCGAGTGAGAATGGAGTCGAGACTCATTGGTCAGTGAGGACTCCATCGATCGGATGGTCTGTCGATCGGTGATGATGGTAGTTGGACTTATCAGCGTGGAACTAGCCGTTGTCTCCACGACAAGTGGCATCGATCGGTGATGGTCCGTCGATCGATCGTGATAGACTTTTTCAGCCTGAGTTGAAGCTATATATGGAGCTCGTGATGGAGGAAAAAGCAACAGGTTCTTGAGGGCTATTGGGGCGATTTGTTGGTGCAAATCAGGTCTCCAAGTGCAAGCAAGCATTCAAGCAATCAAAACAAGTGTTGTAAAGTCTTTTCTTTACTTGTATTTCATATTTACATTGTATATTGCTTGTATTTTGTTCTTACTGTTGTAAGATCTATTGTAAGGGGTTTCTCCGCCTCCGACTTGTGTCGAGAAGGAGTGTTTATCATTAGTGAGTGTGTGTGCATCACTAGGGCTCTTTAGAGCTCGATCCGTGGAGTAGGAACCGTGCGGTTCCGAACCACGTTATATCATTGTGTTAGCTTGTTGTCTATTTCGTTATTGCTTTTATTATTTCTATTTCCGCTGCGCACTAACGAAATTGTAGACACAAACGCGATCGAATTTCATGTACGCTATTCACCCCCCCTCTAGCCGTTCCAATATTCCTAACAAGGTGCTCAGGACTTAGAGGTCATCGAGGGTGCGCGGGTAGTCAAGCAATGGGAAACGCTGAGTCAAGGACTCGAGTGCTTTTGATCGTGGGTGCTCGGGGCAGCAACTGCAGTGCTCAAGCAATTGCTCAGGCGCTCGAGCCCTCAAGAAAGGTGCTCAGGCACTTGGAAAAGGTGCTCGGGCGCGCGTTGAGAAACGGAGGACTCAAGCGCTTAGGAAAGTGAGAAACAGTGATCCGACAAAGTAGTCGACTGACTTTAATGGTCAGCGCACAGAAAGTCTCCGAATCGACTGGTCATTCGATTGTTGGCTAGCAGTCAACGATTGGCATGAAGTAGTCAACTAATAGATTTAAATTCGATGTGGATCAAGTCGTTGTGAGATAACGGTCGAGTGATCAATCGACTGGGGGTAAGACCAATCGACTGGTAGACGAAAATAAGTCATCGAGCATCTTATAAAAGGAGGATTCATGGAGCATTTGAAGTGTCGGTTCTTTGAGTTCTTAAAGAGAAGTTGTTGCTGCATTCCAGGTCTTCAAGAAGCCTTCTAAAGAAACCAAACACTAGAATCAAGCAAAGCTCACTTGTGTAAAGAGTTTTTGTTTTTGGATTTCATTTGTATTTGTATTTTGGTTGTTCTTCTTGTAAAGCTCATATTGTAAGTAGGGTTGTAAACGAACCAAGCGTTCATGAACGAGCTTGGTGTTCGACTCGGTAAGAGCTCGTTTACGTTCGTTCAATATGCATCAAAGTCAATTAATAAACAAGCTTGAACAGCTTGATAAATTAAATAAACAAGCTTGAACACGTATGTGTTCGGCTTGTTAATGTTCGTGAACAGCGTTCGTGAACAATGTTCGTGAACAGTGTTCGTGAACAGTGTTCGTGAACAATGTTCATGAACATTAACAAGCCGATTTATGATTATACTCTTTTAAAAATTATTTTTGAATTTATTTATACTCATTTATAAATCAGGATTAAATTAATAAAATTTTAAATAAACAAACAAGTTTGACTTAAGAGCTTGATAACATTTAAATAAATCAAATTTAAACAAGCTTTAATCAAGCTTGATTAGAAGCTTGATACCCATTAAACAAGCCAAACTCAATTCAAGCTCAAGTCAAGCTCAAGCTCAAAAAAAAATACCAATCCAAGCTTGAACAGGTTTTTCAGTAGCTTGGTTAATTTTAGGCTTGGCTCGGCTCGGCTTGGTTATCTTATCAAACAAGTCTGAACACTACAAAGTTTGGCTTGGCTTGGCTCGTTTACAACCCTAATTGTAAGAGGTTTCTCTGTTTCTGGGTGTTACCAAGAAGGAGAAAGAAAATAGTTGGATTATCGTAGAACTAGATCATGTAGTAGGAATCAGAGATTCCAAATCATGTAAAAAACTCGGTGCAGTGATATGTGAGTTGTGGTTAATTTGTTTTATGTTGTTTTATTTCCGCTGAGTTAATCTTTTGTAGGCAAGTAAGAACACAAAGCATGAAATCGAGATTGAGTCATGAATGCTATTCACCCCCTCCCTCCTCCTTTAGTGCATAGCGGTCCCAACAAGGATGACCAAGTTCGATGTAGAAAAAAAATTGTCAGATTGAAAGATTATTGATATAATTGACCTTAGAACAAGTTGACCAAGAGAGATAAGAGTTTCGATATTAATGATTAAATAAAAAGTCCATGCGGGTTACAGTTGATCGAATACTTATCAATCGAAAGTCTAACGAGGAGTTGGCAAGTGGCAAAGTCCAAAAGGGTCATTATTGACTAAACACTTGACATGAAAGAAGTGAAGTCTAAGTGGATTGCTATTGACTAGACATTTGACATGAGAGAAGTGAGGTTTAAGTGAATCATAGTTGACCGAATACTTAGCATGAAAGAAGTGAATTCCAAGTGGGTCACAAAAGACTAGACATAGCACGTGGACACGAGATGGGTTAATTCCAAGTGGATTATTGAGAATCAAACACTTAGCAAGTGATGCAAGTCCTAATAAGTCATGAAATACCTAATATTAATCATGCAAATAAAAGCATTAATAAGTCAAGAAGGATCGAATATTAAGCTTGAGATGAGAAGTTCAAGCAAGTCAATAAGAACCAGATGTTTGACAATCATAAAGTCTTGACAAGTCAAGGTTAATCGAATATTTTGATACAAAAAGTGAAATATAAATAAGTCAAAGAGGAGCAGATATTTGACAATGATGAAATCCTAGCAAGTCAAGGTTGATTGGATGTTAAGCAAATGAAGTATTGGCAAGTTAAGGTTGATTGAATATTAGGCGAGTGAAGCTCCAGCGAGTCAAGAGTGATCGAATGTTAGGTAAGAGAAGTCTCAATTAGTTGAGTCAACTAGATACTAAGCAAAGTGAGAATTCAATCTTGGTAAGGCTGGAAGAGAGGTCTCAGTCGATTGATAATTAATTAATGAGCACGAAACCCCGAGATTGGGGTTTAAAAGAGTTTACAGTGATTAATCAACTAATCCATCAATCGAGTGGCAAAATCAATTAATATTATTTTTCGAGTAAACAAAGAGTTTGAAGCTTGATTGATCATCATTAGTCAATTGATGAAGAGGAATAGTCAATAATAATACTATAGCAACATATAAAACGTTTGATAGTGTAAAATACTGAAATTAAAATACAAAATTTAATGGCCAGAATTTCGGGGAAATAATCCTAGGGATTATTTTCGAGATTTTTAGGGAATTTTAGGAATTTTTCTGGATTTAAACGGACTCCGTACGAGATTTTTACGGGGATAAAATAAGTAGGCTTTGAAGGGGTCTATATAAAAGGGTGATAAATACGAGATGGAAAAACCTAAAATTTATATTTTTCTTTTCCCTTTTATTTCTTTCCCCGCCGCGACTTCCCCTTCGGCAGTTTCCCTTTTTCGCGAGCCCACTTTCGCCGATCCCTAACGCCCTCTTCTTTCTTCCTCGCGGCAACCCGACGCCACCACGCCCGACGCCGTCCGCTCCTCCCGACAACCGCCGCTGCCCTCTTCTCTGCCACGCCGCAATCATGGCCGACGAGCGACGCCGCTGACACGACGCGAGCACGCCGCCCACCGCCCGGCTCGGCCGCGCTCTGTGCTCCCCCTCCAGCTCGCCCGAGCCGACCGCCGTCCCTCGCAAGCGCCGATAAACCACGATCGCCGATCGTTTCCCCTGCGACGAGTCGCTCTTCCCTCTGTCGTCCGACTTCGAGGTGGCACCGCCCGAGCCTTCCCTTCCCCTTAGCTGCGATTTCTGGCCGGAGATCGCCGGAGTAGGTAAGGGTCTTTCTGTTTTGGTCGATCGGTGAGTGTGGTTGGTGATGGTGAATAGGGCAGTAGGGAAGGAGTTGGGGGCCGGCTGTGAGAGGCTATGAGGGTTTGATTTGGGAGGTGGTCGTGCAAGGTCGGATGGTAGTGGGCTGTGGGTGGATGTGTCGGCTGTGAAACAAGGGTTGAGTCGGAGTTACAGTCAATTTGGGGCTGAACTTGGGGTTTTGATTAGTCGATTTGGCTGATTCGGTGTTATCCGTTTGATTGGTATGTTAGTGAGCGAGGAATGGTTCAAAATTGTGTTACCGGAGGATAAGGATTTGGGCTAAATTAATTGTATGGATTGTTTGTGGACAAGGAAAATTGGAAATAGTTTGGGTTAATTGGGATATGAAGGAAATCAATTTGTTATTCGATTTGTCGGTGAATTGTATATTTTGTGCTTGACTATAGTTATGCATTATGTAGGTTTCGGTCACGAGGCAGGTCCCCAGTCGTGACGATTCGGTTCTTCTTGCGGATATATATTCAGGCGGGTATTTTGACTTAACTTTTAGATTAAGTCAAGTTGATATGCTAGTTAGGATAGCTTACAATAACTTTTCATGTTTATATGCCTGTATGCTTTTGGTGCCTACTAGATACATGCATGTGATAGGATATGCTTATATCTTCCCTGTTATATTTGGATCATGGTTACTTGGATCAGTTATATGCACTTATTGATTTTGCATATTATTCGGATAGATATTTGTGGTTGGATTTACATGCTTTAGTATCATGCACCATCTTGCATGTTTGCATCTTTGGTGACAGGGTTCCATTATTGTTGAGCATGACTAGTTACATAGCTTCGCCTTCACCTTGCCACTCATGGGTTAGTGGTACATCGGAGGTGTGTCAGTTGCTCTGTCGAGCTCATTGGACCGCTCATGGGTAGCAGCGAGGCGTGTGGTAGCGGGCGAGGATCCCTCCTGCAGTCTATGACAGGAGAGATGAGCTTAGCTCCCCACTATGTTTGGCGGGAGGATAGGTGTACTCAAGATCCTGTCCACTCGGTCACTCGGGAAGCGATGATGGCAGAGTGCCAGATTGTCATAGCCCTACCCACTCGGCTTCACCATTGCGTGTGAGGCGGTGATAGCGTCGAGGTGACCATGTCATTTACAGCATGCACTTTTGCATAGATTGCATTTGTATTGTGTTTCTTTGCATTATTGTATTGATGCCTTGGATGTGCATATGATTGTCATGCATACAGGATACATGTTTATATATGATCATGACTTTATTACTTATAGTGCACATGCTCCTATATCGAGTAGAGATTCGTGGTACTGATCCATTTTGTATTTATTGTCTTGATATATATATGAGGCATCTTGGCATGATATTTTTATTTATTATACCTTACTTTTGCATATCTACTATACCCGCAGAGTTCTTTGAACTCACCCGTTGATTTATTTTTATTTAGGATGAAGGTCGGGAGAGTCCATTGCCTAAATCGAAGTGGATAGGTTTTTATTGGTCTTATGGTTTTGGATCTTGTATAGAAGAGATGTTTAGGTCCTGATGTTTTGGTTATGTACTCGTGGATTTGTGGTGTCCTTGTAGACCTTTATTCGGATTTTATTCCGGTTGGTTTTGGTTGGGTTATTCCTGCTCAGATGGCAGAAGGGGTAAGTCTAGTTAGTGTAGACTTATATTTACCTTGATTTGTTGGCCTGAGGCCTATTTGATTACCTGCATGTGATGTTTGGATTCCGGTCGTGTTGACCGATGTATAGTGGCCGTGTAGGCTTTGTATAAAAATTGGTATTGTCACCCGTACAGGGGAGATGCTGTCGGATTGTCGTCTGGCGGGGACTCCCTCGGGGCGTGACAATTTATTTGGTATCAGAGCGTAGGTTTCCGAGTTCCTTAGGGTCTTTGGGTTTATGGAGTTCGCCAAGTTTGGCAGGTTAACTGGGTATTTTCGGATTGGTACGGATTTCCGACGATTGTTATGTTTCGGAAATTCGAGGTATTATTGACGAGGTCAATATGGGGGATTTGGCGGCGACAGGACATCTCCAGACGGCTAACAGGTAAATAAATTCTAGAAAATTTTCTAGATTAAGTGCATATTTATATTGGTTATATTTGGTTATGCGGAGATATCATGTTTTATCTAATATTGTTTTAACCTGATATCTGTTAGACTGTTAGATTTTTAGGTTGCTGATTTATGGTTAGCATATGGTTATAAATTGATATTACTGCTATAGGTAGCTAGTTATCATTGTGATATGAATGATTAGCTGTTTGGACTAGTATTAGGATTGGACTAGTTGGATGATATGATTAAGATGGATAAATTCGAAGAAGGTATACATATAGGTTCTTGGACTCTCAGATCCTAGTGCATGATGACATGATTACACAACTTATGTAGTTTAGAATATATATAAGCATCTGATGCTTTATTTATTTATTGCCTTGACTTTGTTCTGGCATGACCCTTTAGTTATACCCTAATAAATTTCAGCCATTGATTCCCCTTAGTATTACTATGTTGTCATTTATTAGACAGCGTGTTATGTGTTTTATTTGGCTATGTGATATTGCGGAGATACTATGATTGAGACTAGTAGAGATAGAATAACTTAGATGAGGTTATTCTGTAGGAGCGGATTTCAGGAATGAAACAACGTTAGTAGAACCCTAGGTGTTGGAACCCTAGGCGTAATAACCCGGATGTGCTTATTAGTATATGTTTATACATTTACTATTTCAGCTGATATGGTGATCGGATTAGTAGAGGTCATATGATTAGGATGCGATTAATCCTTAGAGGGTATATAACGTTGTTCATATTTATCGGCTGCCAACAATATCACCCATTCGTGGTTGAGGAAAGTTACAATAGAGTTTCCTAAAGGGGCTTTTGTGTATTTGAGGTCGAATAGGTCTCCCATGTATGGTTGAGATAATCTCATCGTAAGGTTATACTCTTGCGTTATTCGCTCGTGAGTTGGTGATAATCGGATTCGTATGATGTCCGTGAAGATAGCTACTTTACGGGTTAAGTACCCACGAGATCGCTCGTGGTAGCATGTTGTAGCATGCATGATTGAATTGGTAGAATGGAATAATTTAGGCTTAACCCTCTTGCCGTACTTGTTAGTAGAGGGGTTGCCCTTATTGGCCTTGATAGGCGTTTCCTATTAGTTGAGACGAAACCCTATGATTAATTGGCTCGACGTGATTATTAGTGGACTTATGATTTTGATCGACATGGATAACCGATCATGTTAGAAGGGTTGGAATGCTGGACTTAACCATCTTGACTTATTTATTTATAAGTCGATGATCTTTACCGACTTTGGTAAACATTTCGTTTTAGAGGTGTTGAAACTCTCGCTTGACCGCCTCAATGAGTTTAATTGTAGATCGATGATCATTATCGATTTGGATAGACGTTCTATGCTAGATGTAGTGGATAACCCTAGGCTTAACAACCTAGGATAAACGACTGCCCACGTGACTTATTGGTAGTACGCTAGTGCGCGATAATAATTAGATATCTATATATCGCATGTTTACCCACGAGTCTTATTCGTGGTAGCATATAGTTAGCTGCGCCGTAGACCGTCTATTGATCATCGGCCCATGGGTTACGTTGAGGTAGCTCATAGATAGTTTCCTTTTTGTGTGAGAGCCACGAGACTTTATCGTGGTATTCGGATGTCACGCTTGTTGCGTTGGTTGTATATGTTGCAGGTATATTTATTATACTGCTGATTAGGTTAGTTGTAGACTGATATTGGTACTCTGAGGGTTGGGTTACTTTAGTTTGTTCCTTGTGACTTCCATTGTGTGCATTATGATTATGCACTATTATCTATCCATCTACTGAGTGGTTGTACTCACTCCCTCCTCACTTATCCTCTAGGTTAACTGATGGAGGACATGTCCGGTTGACCTACCTTGGTGTCGCTCAGAGAGTTCCTTGCCGTGCTTGTCTCCCTGCATCGTCGGATGTCGCTTTGTTTACTTGGTGTTGCATTTTGATTGTGCACTTTGGATTTTGTCATGATTTGGGGGTCATAAAACTATTTTACTTTGATTGATATATGTTTAGTCGTGCATGCATGCAGTTATTGAAATACTTGTATTTCTATAATTATTTCGAGGTTTTTACCATATTTGGTCCATGGATTTCGGAATATTGTCACTAAGGGGCTCCTCTGTCATTTGGATAGCGGATATGCCCCGTGACGTGACAATTTTATTGGTTTGCGTTTTGGTTTGGTTTGGTGTATCGAGGATTTTATTTTCCTTGGATTTATGGGAGTTCTCGGGTTTTGGGACCAAGCAAGCTGAAGGATATCTCTGAGCTATAGGAAAGGTATTGTCTTTAGTGGTTATAGTACTTTTGTGGTTAGGAAAACTATTGACTTAGGGAAATTGCCCCTACTCATGGTCGTGGACGAGTTCGACGACGTATTGATCTTGAGGAATCTAATGATGATTTCGGAAGTACGGACTCTTTAGAGGTGCCGACTGATGTCAAATTAGGAAGCTAGGGATTTAGCTGCTAGCCATCGATTTGAAGGTCAAGGAGTAAACCCTCAGAAAATATCAGTCCATACTATTAGTGATTTGGTTATGGATAAGGCGTGTATACTTACACTGGTCAAGACGATGAAAGATCGTTTTACCTTATTATAGGAGGTGTTGGATGGGATATTTATCTATCCCAGTATTTCTTCTAGAGAAGATCCGGAACTCTTTGTTAAAGGAGAGATGGACCTTTGAGGTTATGCATCGATTATCGATGATAGAATATGGTAGTTGTAGAAGGAAATGAATATCCTTCATTGTGGATAGAGGATCTATTTAGATCAACTATAGGGTATGCTCTAGGATTGATTTATGATTGATGGGTTGATATTGTAGTGACATGGTGTCATACAATTATCATGGTCGTTGTGATGATTGTTATATCATCAACCTAGAGTAAAGAGGATGCAGTTGTATAGCGACGACAATTTCATACTTGGTATGAATGGTATGAGCTTCTGGATATCATATTAAACTTATTGACGACTTTGTCGTCCAGGGATTTAGGAAATCGTATATTCTGGACACGATTGGATCATTTGTGATGGTGGCAGTTGGAGTTAAGCACTCCACCGTAGATGATGATTTTCTGGTATTGATTTGATTATTACCATAGATATGGATAGGATGCTCTAGTGGTACTACACCGCTGATTGGTGATGGAATTTATTGGGTCTGAAGCTTGTGAACCTGGTTTCAGGGCTCAGACGATTGTTGACTTTTACACCAGTGTTGTGTGATAATTCTCGAGTGAAAGGAAGGTTAATTTATATGCGGAGGCGATGTTTCAGAGAATGGAGCGTTTCTGATTTAGTTGATCGAGACGTATCCTATGTTTACGTCAAATGAGGAACTACGAGATGGTTTGTCATATATATAATATGACGTGGACTTAGCAGATATTATGTGGTTTTGTAGAGGTGAGGAGCAGGAATGCTTATGAGGTTTTAGCTAGCTACTGAGTAGCTGCACAGAGTTGTTAGAACACGGATAGTTGCAACTAGGGAGACGGGTCAGTAAAGTTTTTCAGTCACCTTCTGTTCTGTGCGATAGAATGGATTTTAGACAGCAGATTGCTTTTGAGAGAAAATATTTCTCCATTTCCGAGGAGAATGGTGGGTTACATAGTTACATTCGAATTTAGGAAGAGTTACTCTTGATTAAGGAACAACAGATAGATTCCTGTTGGGATGATAGAGAGCATTTACCATAGAGTTGTACTCTTGCTCTACCGGTTCGGAATTAGTGATAGTGGAATTTGTATGTCGTAGGTGGCTAGATAGCTACCTGACATCTTGACCGCCACGAGTCCGGCCAGGTAGCATGTCATTGCTCAGTAAGTAGTGCCTTTGGCATTACTCAGAGCCACGAGGCTTGGTCATGATATTTTGATAAGTATTGCTGAAGATTGCAATAGGTTCTCTATGTTGCAGATGTATCGGATTGTATTCGGAAAATAGTAAGTATTGAAACGTTCTCCATGGTGGAACGACATGCAGGACATAGTTGATTGTGGAAGTCTGGTAAAGGTGGTATTTAAATAATCAGCAAGGTTCTGTACCGAGATGGACGTGAAAGCATAGTATGATGGACAATGTTGGGAGATTATTTGGAATTCAGAAAGGACTTAGTATGATTAGCTAAGTCCGCTCATTTTCATTCGATCCATACGAGGAGTTTGTTGGATCGCTGGATAGGTTATAAGGTGGCCGATATGAAGATACTATTCATACTGGAAGAGCTACTAGAAGCAAGTGAGATTTGGTTTTAAGGGATATCAAGAACCCCACTTAGTCACTTGAGGTGTGACTTGTCTCGGATGCTTGAGATGGTTATAAGGACATCTCGTACTTATATCTGAGTAGGAAATTTGGGGACCAAATTTTTATTAGTGGGGAGAATGTAAAATCTGAAATTAAAATCTGAAATTTAATGGCGATTTGGAAATAATCCTAGGGATTATTTTGAGATTTTTAGGAATTTTAGGAATTTTCTGGATTTAAACGGACTCGTCAGAGATTTTCTGAGGATAAAATAAGTAGGCTTTGAAGGGGTCTATATAAAAGGGTGATAAATACGAGATGGAAAAACCTAAAATTTATATTTTTCTTTTCCCTTTTATTTCTTTTCGCGACTTCCCTTCCTTCCCTTTTCGTGAGCCCACTTTCGATCCCCGATCCCTAACGCCTTCTTTCTTCCTCGCGCAACCCGACGCCACCACGCCGACGCCGTCCGCTCCTCCCGACAACCGCCGCTCTCTTCTCTGCCGTCGCCCCAGCTGACACGACGCGAAGCGGACCACGCCGCCCGACGCGAGTGCCACGCCGTCCACGCCGGCCGCCTGCGTGCTCCCCTCCGCCCGAGACCGAGGCCGAGTCCCTCCGCAAGCGGAGCACGATCGTCTTCCGGTTGGTGATGGTGAATAGGGCGTAGGGAAGGAGTTGGGGGCCATGTGAGAGGCTATGAGGGTTTGATTTGGGAGGTGGTCGTGCAAGGCCGGATGGTAGTGGGTCAGGGTCGATGTGTGTGAAACAAGGGGTCGAGCTGAGTTACAACGTTTTGATTGGTCGATTTGGGCTGATTCGGTGTTATCCGCTTTGATTGGTATGTTAGTGAGCGAGAATGGTTCAAAATTGTGTTACTCGGAGGATATGGGATTTGGGCTAAATTAATTGTATGGATTGTTTGTGGACAAGGAAAATTGGAAATAGTTTGGGTTAATTGGGATATGAAGGAAATCAATTTGTTATTCGATTTGTCGGTGAATTGTATATTTTGTGCTTGACTATAGTTATGCATTATGTAGGTTTTGATCCGCGAGGTCCCGATCGTGAGCGATTGGTTCTTCTTGCGGATATATATTCAGGCGGGTATTTTGACTTAACTTTTAGATTAAGTCAAGTTGATATGCTAGTTAGGATAGCTTACAATAACTTTTCATGTTTATATGCCTGGTATGCTTTTGGTGCCTACTAGATACATGCATGTGATAGGATATGCTTATATCTTCCCTGTTATATTTGGATCATGGTTACTTGGATCAGTTATATGCACTTATTGATTTTGCATATTATTCGGATAGATATTTGTGGTTGGATTTACATGCTTTAGTATCATGCACCATCTTGCATGTTTGCATGCTGGCTGGACGGGGTTCCATTATTGTTGAGCCCGCAGCTAGTTACATGGCCTGCACACACTGCCACTCATGGGTTAGTGGTACATCAGGAGGGTGTGTGCAGTTGCTCTGTCGCTCACCGACCGCTCATGGGTAGCGCGACAGGCGTGGTAGCGAGGATCCCTCCTCTGGCCTATGACAGGAGATGAGAGCTTAGCTCCCCCACTATGTTTGGGGCAGGAGGATAGGTGTACTCCGACAGCATCCTGTCCACTCGGTCACTCAGGAGCAGTGATGGCAGAGTGCACAGTTGTCATAGCCCTACCCACTCGGCTTCACCATTGCGTGTGAGGCGGCTGACTGGCGTCAGGGGTGACCATGTCATTGGCACGGCATGCACTTTGCATAGATTGCATTTGTACTGTGTTTGCTGCATTTTTATTGATGCCTTGGATGTGCATATGATTGTCATGCATACAGGACACATGTTTATATATGATCAGGACTTTATTACTTCTAGTCAGGCACATGCTCCTATATCAGGGTAGGAGATTCAGGTAAGTACAGTCATTTTGTATTTCTTGTTTGTATACCCTATTATGTGAGACTGTACTGGCATGATATTTTTATTGTTAGCTATACCTTACTTTGCATATCTACTATACATGAGTTCTTTGAACTCACCCGTTGATTTATTTTATTTGAGATGAAGTCAGGGAGAGTCCAAATATGTTTTTATTGGTCTTATGGTTTTGGATCTTGTATAGAAGAGATGTTTAGGTCCTGATGTTTTGGTTATGTACTCGTGGATTTGTGGTGTCCTTGTAGACCTTTATTCGGATTTTATTCCGGTTGGTTTTGGTTGGGTTATTCCTGCTCAGATGGCAGAAGGGGTAAGTCTAGTTAGTGTAGACTTATATTTACCTTGATTTGTTGGCCTGAGGCCTATTTGATTACCTGCATGTGATGTTTGGATTCCGGTCGTGTTGACCGATGTATAGTGGCCGTGTAGGCTTTGTATAAAAATTGGTATTGTCACCCGTACAGGGGAGATCCGCGGATTGTCGTCTCAAGTGGGACTCACTGAGAAAATCGATTGTTTAGACATCAGTTAACTAATGGTAATAATCTGTCGACTGATATTGGTCAAAGTTAAACTAGAAGAGGCATTCTATAGATGCAAATTTGTTGGTACAAACAAGATTCATATATCTCCACAATTGCATGACATTGTCCACTTTGGGCGTAAATCCTCATGGTTTTATTTTTGGCTTTACCCAAAATGTCTCATATCAATGGAGATATTTTTTTCATTTTATAAGCACATGATCTTTTTCATGTCTTACCAATTTGGGACTTTGATTGTATTCTCAATACTCCAACAATCCCCCCCCCCCTCAAATGAAGGACAACATTGACTCCCCCTCCCCCTCTCAAGCATTTTTATCCTCAAAGGACTTCCTTTTCTTGACGTCCCAAGACTCCAACAACATTTGGATGTATAGTGGATCAATCGACTGTTAGGTGGAAATCATCACAATCTATAGCTTATAAAAAGGAGCTACAGAGATGTTTGAAGTTCTTAAACTTTCAAAGATTTAGAGAGATATTATTGCATTTCTAGACCTCAAGAAGCAATCCAAAAGCAATCAAAAGGGTTCAAAGCAAAAATCATTTGTTTAAATTATTGTTTATATTGTATTTCACATTTCTTTATTTCTATCTTTGTATTTTTCTTATTTCTTATAAAAAGAATAGGATTGTAAAATATTTTTGTCTTCGAACAATATCCAAGAAAGAGAAAGATTAGTGGTGCTACCACTAGGAGGATAAGTCATGAAATAAAAATTAAGAGTTTCGAACTACATAAAATTGATTTGTGCTTGTATTTATTTTATATTTTGTTTTCACTGTATATATTAACCTTTGTACACGAGTACATATACGATTGATGAGCGACGAATCAAAAATTGTTATTCACCCCCTTTATGTAAGGGTCCTACAAAAGTTAATAAATAATTGACTCATTGTACATGTTTATAAGTCATGAAGTATAAATCAGAGATTCTAAATCAGGTTACATCTGTTATTTTGAAAATCATCTGAATCACTTCAATTTATTTCTCTTTTCTTTAATTACTATATCTATTATTTTGCTTTCCATTTAAATTTTGAAAATATTTTGTTGTTCAAAATCACGAATTAGATTAACCTCCAGTTAATGCCAACATGGTAGGAATTCATGGGCACCTCCTTGTGATTTCCACAATTCTAGATTTATATTCATGTTCATCAAGAACATAGAGGCACACTTCAATTGACTCTTTCTCTACTAACACAGCATATATTTCTTGGATCTATGGATGTGTTTTTGATAGTTTATTCTACGCATGGAAATTTTTTTTAGCCTAGAGGGTGCATAAATTTTTTACATAGCTCATGTTGAATATAATAAATTTATAACTCATGTGCTTATGAATAAATAAGAACCTCTTCACTAGCATTGTGTCTAACTAGCATCAACATGAGCCAAGATTGCACTAAAGATTAGAGCCATCAAAATGAGTTAGGCCCGATGGATTGACTCGTCCCGCCAAGTAATTTAAGCGGATTAGATTGAAATTTTATCAATCTGTCATTTTGACTGACCTAAATGAATCAAACCATGCGGGTTGTAGATCTAGACGGATTGACCCGTGGGTTGAGAAATATCAAAAGAAGATAAAACTTATGAAAGAAAAATTATTTAAGTTTTTTTACCAATATTCTAATACTAACAATCTCATAATCATAATTTTTTTCTATCACGTATACAACTTGACACATAGTGTAGGAGAAGTTAGAGAAAATAATAAAAAAATATTTGATTTAAGTACTCTAATAAAAATTTTTGGTATACTCTAATTAGTTTATAATTAATTTGTTGCTACTATTTCAATTAATATAGGAAATGATGACATATCAAAGTCAACCAATTATAAGTGCTGAAAAATCTCAATTAGATTTCTATTTGAATGAGTTAAAATTTGAATTTGTATATTATTAATATTTGAATATTTTGGAGTGTTGGAAGAATAAAAAATATTGTACCTAACATTCTCGATTGATAATTGGATCTCAATTACAAGATTTTAGTTGCTTTAAATGTATATTTTCTTATTATGATATTCTATCCTCCTTGTCGGTTATCACCTCAAGCCCTCGATAACTCAATAATTTTGTATTTTTTTTATTTTTCTGGCCCATGTGTAGGCTCGCCTAATCTGTAATTCGTCTTGAGTTGGATTGGCTTAGAGATTTCTCAACCTGACAGGATGGCGGGTCGGCTCATCTCTCCTCGTTAAATGTTGGATTTACGATGGATTAATTCACCCTGCTATGTGTCAATCCGTTTGACAGTTCTACCAAAGATCATTCATAGTGAATATCCATATCTTCATTTGTTGCATAATAAAATAATTTCCTTATAAATAGGTGCAACCAAACGCAAGAGTTAGATAGACATCTAGATCCATATAAAATTGGGGTTCCATAATACAAAAAAGGAAATAAATTGTAATAGACATATTATTCACATGGGATGTTTGTTGTCCCACCTACCTTTATTTTTATAATTCATATATTTTCCTCTCTCCAACTTCATGATCGGTCCACATCGAATACATCCATTTCTAATAAAAGCATGTCACAAATTGAGCTGAAGGGGATCCACTTATGTTTGGGATTTTACATATAACAACTAAAATACACATAATTCAGTTAATTAGTGTTCAATTTACAAAAATAATAACAACAACATGGATTAGAATACAACTTGATGGTGTTCCTTTTCTGCCACACTCGAATCTCTCATCTTCTTTCACCGATTGAGAAGCGAAATATATAAGATTTGTGAATATATCACTAAAGCTCCTTATCTGCAATAAAACTGAGGGCATAAAGGTGGATCGACTTTACTGGCACGGCTTCTTTGACGCTCAAGTCAGTATCCAACAAGGGGATAAGAAAAGCATAGTAGAAACAAAGATGAGAAATCGACACAATAAGAGAAGAAAGCTTTGAGAAGAAGAAGAGTTATCTCCGCGTACCAAAGAGAAGAAAAACATTCATCGCCCCGCTTCCTCATCTCTACTCCTTTATATAGGAATAATCACCGTCTTTCTCTCCAGTTTAATTGATTATAATGCCCTTTGAGATATTAACAAATAACCGTTATACATAATGAGGAGGAAACTATAAATTGGGCAATTGAGAAAGTATGAGTACGAGGTCTGTAATGAGGCGATCGACTGCCAAAATGAGGCAGTCGACTGATACTGAAACAAAAGATTGGTGGCTAACAAGGATGAGGGTGATTGGAAAATACATAGGTAGGTCGAAAAATACATAGGCTAGTCGGAAAATACATAGGTCAGTCAGAAAATACATAAGTCATGCTGGAAATACATAAGTCAGTCTGAAAATACATAGGTCAATCAGAAAATACATTGGTCAGTCAGAAATTACATAAACAACTTTGAAAATACATAAAAAAAACTCTGGAATTACATAGGCAGCTTTGGAAATACATAGACAACTCTAGAAATACATAGGCGGCTCTAGAATTACATAGGAAGCTCTGGAATTATATAGGCAACTTTGGAAAGAAGGTGCTCAGTCGTAAGGAAGGTGCTCGAGAATAAGCCTTATGATCGGGAATATATACTAGAACTCCTAGGTATCATCATAAGTCCACCCCCTTCGAGTCAAACTAAAGAGCAAAGTCGAATGAAGTTTGATAAGTATATAAAGATGGTTACTCAACTCAAGAGAACCTCTCAATACTTGTAAATAAGATAGGCATTCAAAAATAGGATCAATATTCAATCAATATGCTAGATACTTAGGAACAAGACTGATGTTCAATAAACAAACTGTGCACTTGGGAGTGAGGCTTGCATTCAACAAATAAGCTAAATGCTTGGAAAATAGGGAAAATGGTCGACAAATAAACTGGGAAATACACATGGTGCTCAGAAATTACACACGCTGCTCTACCATACTACCTCCTGAAGATACTTATAATGCTTTACCCAAGAATGAATGTTGAAAACTCCAAACTCATCATAACATTTGGCGCAAAGCCTCGAGTTGTTATATTGGGCACAGGGCCTCAAACTGTTATGTTATGTGCAAGGTCTGAAGTTGTTTACTTAGCTCTGAGGCTGTCATATTAGGCACAGGGCCTGAAGTTGTTTACTTAGCTCGACATATTAGGTTTACTTAGCCATTATAGCTGATTGTTATAGGCCCATGAGGTGATTCTGTAGTTATCTAGCCCTTCGACTGTTATAGTTGGTGCAGCGCCAGAGAAAATATACTTAGCCACTATAGGCCCGTGGGGCAATTCTGTAGCTACCTAGCCTTTAGGCTGTTATAGTTGGTGCAGGGCCAAAGAGAGGGGAACTTGAACACCTGAGTCCCCAAAAGAGTATTGATCTATCAAAGGAGGAATACAGATACAATCTCATATAAACTTCCCAAAAACCTTATATATGCTGAGCAATAGAGATGAGCATATAAACTTCTCCCAAAGATAACCATACACATACTGAGTGATAGAGATAAGAGGACCATAAATAACATACTGAGTAATAGAGATGTAAGGAAACCTCCACAAAATGGAGGAGCAAAAACTGAAAACCATGTACCAAGAACACAAATTGAACTAAAGAATACCATTTTCATTCAACTAAAAGTGAACACTCCATACCAGAACTATAAAAGAATCTGAACTTATCTGCCAATGAACTTGAACAAAAAACCAACACCACCTTAAGGAAAATATAATATAAAAGATTGTCCTAAATTCACAGCTCATCGGGCTTAAAAAGTCAGGAGAACATACCATAGAAGACCATCTTGTTCCTCCACCCAGAATACCAATGAAATCCGAAAGAATGATACTCCATTCCATGACTTCAAAATACCTCCAGAACTAAGGAGAAACTATGTAAATATCCATCTCTGAGAATATTTTGACTGATAATCACCTCAAAATACCGAGGGATAATTATATTTTAAACTTAACCAAAGAAGTCTCCGTTTATAAACTTAGACCAAAAACTCCCATTCCAATTTCATACTCCCTTTATATATTTTTAGTTGTTGTTGTCAGTATTTACAGGGTACTGAACACCTAATGGCTTCTGCAATTGGGATGTCTGCTTTCCACTATATAGTCAGCTACTATGCAATTGAAGTTAAAGCAAAACCATCTACAAATAAATTTCTCAAATGCACCTTTAATGAATCGAACTCCTTCTTTCTTTCTTTAATTGAACCATATGAGTTGTACAGGGAATTGAGATATTCACTATAAAAAGACTTCGTTACGTAACTTGTACCTTCTCAATCCGATTCATGCAATGCTCTTCATTGTGGCCATTTTATGAATTTAATTTGTGTCTTCCTTTTAAAATCACCCATACTGAATTGCATGACAACCTTTCTCCTCTGTTGACAACTCAGAAAATAAGAGAAATAAGGATGATAGAAACATCAACTATCATCAAAAAATTTATCCACTTGCATTAACTAATAAATGAGTGCCACTCGTAGCCTTCCTAAATTTAAAATCACCGCTAAATATAATCATTTCTTAGAGTTCTCCCTGTTGGTGCAGGGGCACCAGATAATCGAACTTGTGTTTTGATTATGACAAAGATACAAAGTTAAGTTTACATCATTGTCTCACGAGCTAAATCAAGTGTGCAGAAAGGCTAAGCTAAGTCGAAGGTCAGCGACACCCAGAGGGAGCTGTGGTGGTCGGGCAACACCGAGGGAACTTCGTGGGAGTCGAAGAACCTAGGTGGAAGACCGGAAGTAAAATGACAGATCTTAAAGGACCAGAGGTAAGCTCGTGTGAGTGAGAGATGGTAAGGTCGTGTCCTCTATACGGGGACGACGATAGGCGGTGATCCGACTAAGACTTCCTATGGAAGGTCTAGGTCGAGATCGAACGGTAAGAAACCGTCGTATTTACCATTTTCCATGCTAACCTCTTATTGCAGGGAAGTGGCCAGGCTGGCAGTCGACTACTGGTCATTGGGCAGTCGACTGATGCTCATCAGTCGATTGGTGGAAGGCATCAGTCGACTGATGGCGACGAATCAGCCTTTTGCGCTAGGTCAAAATGGATAATGTTTGATGCGACCACTTCTCAATAAAATATGGTACCACTTCGTGATCTATTCCAAAAGATGAGGAAACTTATTCCGAGGCCAAACTCTATAAAAGGAGGGGAGGATTCCAACCCAAACATCAATCAAGATTATTCTCAAGTGCTTCTACAACGCCAAAGCTCCAATACCGTCATAACGCCGACGCGACGACAAGCTTTAATCTTCTTCATCGACAGCAGCAACAAGTAACATTTTTTGTTATTGTATTCTTTGTTTTAATCGTAACCAGGTGAGGTAGGCTTGTTGTCTCATCCTCGTACTTTCGATTTTGTGATCGTTGTCTCCTACCTCCAACGAGGAGATCTTATAGTGTTTTACCCTCCGTACGTGGTCTAAGACCGTTAGGGCCTTGGAGTAGCAACCGCTGGGTTGTGAACCAAGTAAAAATAAATTTGTCTTTTTATTTTTTTCGCTGTGCTTACTCGTATATCGAACGAACGAAAAGAAAAATTTTACGCTCGCTATTCACCCTCCCCCCTCTAGCGATGCTTCTCGATCCAACACTCCCAAGTTAATATTCAAGATAGAAAGATAACATGTTAGTTTATGTTAAGCTAAAAGAATAGAAACTATTTAAAGCAAAAAAGGTTGACAAGAAAGAATCAATTAAAATAGGAAAATGGACCAGGAATAACTAAAATCAGTTTCATGCCAATCTTGGACAAATCCGACTTAAGCTACCATTTGATTTCAAATTAATTCCAAATTCAACGATAACTTCAAGAGCTAAGAGATATCACCGAAGTTTCAACACAATCCCTATAATGAGAGCAATAACAAGAAATGAACTCCCATAATAAGTGCGAAACTTTATTAAATTACATAATAAAGTATAACAATTCCCATCAACATCCCTGCACCATCCGCACAGAATAATGCAAACTGATAACCTATTAATTTTAGATGTGTAGATAACAATACCACTAATATGATATAATGTCACCTGATTCCACCATTCCATATTTTTACAACCCTATAGAGAAGAAGATAGTGACATCCAATAAGGGAAAAACAAAAATACTACAAACCCTAGCGACCTTGAGGAATTTTAGAGATTCAAAAATTATATCAACCACTAGCACCCAATACTAATAGACAATACTTTGTATATGTAAAATTTCCTTCCTATGATATAGATCATATCAACTTTAGAGGCAAGCATGGATAACACTAATGATACAATATTAGAATTGATGTCATCCCAACATTTTAAAGAGCAATAGCATAAGGTCATATATAGTTAAAAATAAAGCCCGTATAAAATGAGTAATAACATTTTATAGATCAATACTTTACATTTATAAAAATGAAGCATGTATGCAGCTAAAAAAAGTTAAAAAGGAAAGAATCAATTAAAGTAGAAAAAATAGTCAAGAAGCAGATGAAATCAGTTTCAGGTATATTCTGGTCAAATCCAACTTTAGGTTACCGCTTAACTTAGAAATCAAACCTACGTTCAGAAATAGTTTCAAAAGTTGAGTCATATCATCAAACTTCGACAACACACTCCACACTAGGGAGAGTTCAACACAATGAACGAATCCCAGCAGTGAGTATTGAAGCTCAACTAAATCAACAAATGGAACAAAACACCTGAAACTACACACTCTATCCCATTTTGGCACAGAACAATGTAATCTTGATAACCTCCGCAATCTAATCCAAAATCACTTGTAACAGAACTTAGTAAGTTAATTCATATCAAAATCATTATAACATGAAAAGAACCTAGATGGATATTAGGACACCTGCAATCGAACAACAAACTTGCAACAAATCGTACAAGAAAACTCCAGCAATAAGCCCCTGCAATTATTTCAATGGGAAAGTAACCTCCATACAATGGGAACATCATATATAGTGAATGATAACCCCGAAACATGACAAAATACAAGATCTAGTGAATGATAATACCAATAGTATGACAGAATATCAGATCTGATGAATGATAGCACCAATAATATGATAGAATATCATATCTAGCGAATGACATCGAATTCAAAAATCACAACAATCCAAAAAAAACCCATGATGACAACTCAAAATCGAGTCATTGAAGATTTGAAGCTAAAGCAGAGGAGGAGGATACATTGAATTCTGATAAGAGCTAGCAACTTTTTGTTCAGATTCCCACAAACGATGCCAATTTGATGGTGTTTCTTTTTCCAGCACGCTCAGATCCCTCATCTTCTTTCACTGGTTGAGAAGCAAAATATGTAAGATCTGCGAACATGTCGCTAATGTTCCTGATCTGTAATAAAACTGAGCGCTTAAAGGTGGGTTAGTTTCACCAGCACGGCCCCTCCGACGCTCAAGTCAATATCGACCAAGGAAATAAGAAAAGCATAGTAGAAACAAAGATGAGAAAGCAACACAATAAGAGAAGAAAGCTTCGAGAAGAAGAAGAGTTATCTCTGTGTACCAGAGAGAAGAAAAACATTTATCCCTCTACTTCCTCATCTCTACTCCTTTATATAGGAATAGTCACCACCTTTCTCTCCAGCTTAATTAACTATAATACCTTTTGAGATATTAAAAAATATCCATTATATATAATGAGGAGGAAATTGGTAATCAGATGATTAAGAAAGTCTGAGTACGAGATCTGTAATGAGGCGGTCGACTGTCATAATGAGGCAATCGACTGATACTAAAATAGAAGATTGGTGCCTAACAAGGACAAGGGTGGTTGGGAAATACATAAGCAGGTCGAAAAATACATAGGTCAATCGAAAAATAAATAAGTCAGTCGGGAAATACATAGGGCAGTCGGAAAAATACATAGGTCGGTCGAAAAATACATAGGTCAGTTTGAAAATACATAGGTCAGTCAAAAAATACATAAGTTAGTCTGAAAATACATAGGTCAGTCGAGAAATACATAGATCAGTCGAAAAATACATAGGTTAGTCAGAAAATATATAGGTCAGTTGGAAAATACATAAGTCAATCGAAAAATACATAGGTCAATCAGGAAATACATAGGTCAGTCGGGAATTACATAGACAACTCTGAAAATACATAGGCAGCTCTGAAATTACATAAGCAACTCTGGAAAGAAGGTGCTCAACTATAATGAAGGTGCTCGAGAATAAGCCTTGTGATCGAGAATATATACTAGAACTCATAGGTACCATCACAACTCAAAATCACTCATATATCCAAAATGAGATATAAAATATTTATCTCATTTTCCCTTACTAACTATAATATAATGTACCTAAGGGTGCGAAGTGCCCAAAAATAGTCCACTCACATTATAGTATGTACCCTCAAATTGTCATACATCTCCATCACGTCAAAATAATAATAATAATAATAATACTTGGCTATTCTACACATGTTCATGGCTATGCAATTGTAATAAACAAAACAAAATATTATTTAAGAATCATGCATTTTATTGTGAAAATCAATTCGATTATATTTTGTAGATTGTAAATTGTATTTCAAAGGTTATGAAGCAAAGAGTTACACATAAATAAACATGAAAGTCTACATGGACTTGGTTAAGTGAATCAATCAAAAGATGACAAGTCGTACAACTAAATCAAACTCCATGTGAAATAGTTGAAGTGAGTTTGAGATTATGTTGTCAATCAAGGAAAGTTTTACTATTGTTAGATTTAGTGAATATGTATTCTATCAATAGTTTAGTTAAAGGAAGAGATTATGGTTGAAGAGTTTCTTACTTTTCGAAGAAGGGGTCGAACAAAATGGCAATCATTTTTAATGTGTTTGGTGTTTTCGTGGAAGAATAATCCATATAGTCGATCCCACCTAGTGAAATAAGACTTTGTTGTTGTTGTTGTTGGTGGTGGTGGTGTTTTCGTGGAAGACACCATTATTAGTAATTTGTATAGTACTTTGGTTGTTAAAATACAATGGTGTTACTATCCATAGATGTCCAAAGGTGATACCTATATAAATCACAAATCTAAGACTTATATACAAGAATCCAAATAGACATGATTCATAATAAGGATATTGTCTTATCGAAATTTACGATAGCAAAAAACATAAATGATGACATGTAGTAAATAAAACCTAAATACAACGGAGCGACTATCGATCTCGCATTGTCAATCTGATCTGGAATTTCTACAAATAATTAAGGCGGGTCTTCCATAGGGTACTGGAGTGATGACATCATAAAACTCCCTCATCGATAATTTACAAGGAGGTTGTTAGTTTATCCGGTCCCTACGGGAACCACACCCTATATATAGAGTTGATTGGATCCGTTATCGGCCCATCATCAATGACTTATCTAGATTACCGGATTCTACACATTAAACTCACTTCTAATAAGTTGAAACCTACAAACCATCAGGTAGACCACTTAATCAGGTTTGAACCAATACACCACAATTGGACAGTTACGATAACAACATGTAAATCCACCACTAACAATCTCCCACTTGGCTACATATACTTCTATATGTAATGCATAATCGGAATTCTTTAGTTGAGCTCAACATTATACTATAATGAATAAAAAATATTCTGATCCATCAATTTTATTGGCATAGAACTAAAGTAATCATATATACTCTATATATAATCGATAACAGGACACATCGGTAATCACAACACCAATGACATCATTAACATAGATCAAATATGGACGTGTAGTATGAGAATTGTATGAAATATGATATGCACATATCAATTCTCAACTGGTCCTCTTTATGACCCATAACAAAGTCTCAATCAAGTTTGCAAGCAACATATGTATCCGCATTAGTAAATCATGATCACAATCTCATGACTCAAAATAAAGTCTTGCATCACATTTACAATCACCATATACTAACTGCATTAGTAAATCGTGATGGTTTTATATAGAGTGTCAAAGATAAAATACACATGTATGTTCCTATCTTAATATGCACAATAAATTAAAAAATATATATGTGTCCTAATTATAGAGCATCCTGAATAATAAAGTAATATAGACTCCCACTTAATAGGTACTTCATCCGTATGAAGAACCCCTATTTTCAACCCATGTTGATAATTGTTATAAAGTCTGTCCTAATATGCTCTATCAAATACTTGCTACTCTAGTTCTATATCAAAGTATCAACAACTTGTTATTTCATATTGTACCACGAAATGAGAGAATCACCAAGATGTTACTCCATGAAATGTGAGGGTGTCATCCCTCCATGCACTAGTTACTAGTCTCAAGGGTCAAAGGTCTACCGTGATTTACCTCCATTACGATGGTCCGGGGGCGGACTAGTATGGGCTGCTAGGTTGACGGATTCCAACTTTTATATCATGAAATGAGAGAATCACCTAGAAAGAAATAAAATACAGTAATAAATTTATGCTCAAAGTGATCCCGAAATCAAACTAAGCAAGTTATATAAGAGTTGGTTTTGAAGAAAATTAAATACCATGATTATGTGGGCGAAACTAAGATGTTGGTTTAGTGAATCCATGAAGTACCATTGCAAAATGTCCACTTATAAGAGAAGTCATAAGTTGACTACTAATTTGAACAATATAAAAAATGTCAAGTCCAGTGACACGTACATAAATTCGACATCCGACTAGTTGCGTGCATATAGTGCAGTGTCAAGAAGTAATTTACTATCATTAAGTTATTGTCACGCCCCGAGAGTATGCCGAGCCGAAAAATAAATAGACAACATCTCCCATGTACGTATCAACATATCATGTTGATACAAGGCCTTTCGGCAACATCCATACAACATAAATAAATATATTTATATCAAAACACAGCGGAAACCATCACAACATAATAACAAAATCACAACAATACATACCGACATAAAAATCCGAAACAAACACAGGTGTACACTCACAGATCAAGTCCACAATACAAAACGTCAAATAAACCCCAAATACATACTAAAACATACGAAAAATACAAAATATCCATGGGAGCCTCGGAAATAAGATGGGATGGATCAGTTAGCAATGCTCCAAACTGTCACCAAGACTTCTGCCTGTTACCTGGGCGACAAGGAAACTCAGAGTCTATAGTGGTGAGTATAAACTCAACGGTAATATGAAAGAACATGTATATATCAAATATCACATGTAATTCAACAATATAACCTACAGGTACATCAGGCATACACCAGCATAATAAGTATATATACATGCATATACCCTCTAAACAAATGAACAATGTAAAGTGCAGACATACCTGAAAGTCTGCTGCGCTACACTCATCCAACCTCAGCATATATCCACAATATACAACAATAAATCTGGTCTAACTCATACTACATCATTATACTGGTCAAAGATATGCAATAGTCCGACCAACTCATACACAGGTATCCTACATACAACCATATAACAAATGCATGTATCATGTATGATGATCTACAAATAAATGCAATAAACATAGTACAAACAAATGCAACATCACAATAAGTATATATATAGACTGCATCTATATATATACTAATCACAACCATATATATATATACACAAAACATCATAAGAACACGACAATGCAGAATGCATGGTCATGCCTGCTCACCCTAACCGCTACCACGACCAGAGTGTGGCCTAGGTGGCTCGTCATGACAATTGTCCTAACTCAACACCAACCACTACTCTCGAGTGGTCGAGTGGGCAGTATGAACAAGTAGCATATAAACGAAAAGTCACTACTCTCGCTCTACAATCCACTGTAGCATAATAAGTGGTCAACCAGTCCATACCGAGAATAATGTCAAACTCTACCATTTCCAACACCTGAAGGTCCACCATAAGGATATTGTAACGACCCGGCCCCTATTGGCGGAATTCGGCGACCCCTATTGGTCGACGATCGTCGCCCCTGTTGGCCTGTCGTTACTCACCTGGTCTTCCCACCCCTGGAAGTGGGTTTTTGCCTTCCCCAAGATTCGAACTCTAGACATCCAGGCTAAGTACTAAAGTTTATGAATCCTGGTAACCAAGTGATCCAATAAAGTTGTCACGCCCCCGGGAGTATGCCGTGCCGAAAATCAAACGGACGGCATCTCCCCTGTACGTGGCAACATCTCGGGTTAATACAAGGCACGTAGGCCCACAACAACAATATAATGAACAGATAAATATATATCAACACACAACGGAAATAGAAAACACATACCCACAACAAAATATACCAAAACATACGGGTGTACACCCCCTGACAAGACCACAATACTAAAATCCGTACATAAAACATCGACACAAAATGACGTCCACAACATAAAGACGAAGTCCATACATAGAACAAAATCCATAACACCAATACAAATCACAAATCCTCAGGAGACTCAAAATGTGGAGATGGGATGGATCGTCGGCGCAGCTCTAAGTCGTCACGAAGATCTCTACCTGTTACCTGGGCGACAGAAAAACCCAGGGTCCGTGGGAGTGAGTAAAACTCAGCAGGTAATAGATAAACATGTATATTAATATCACATGTATTTCGACAGTAAAATCTACAGGTATCACTAGCATGATAATATATCCATGTATATACCATCTAACCAAAAGTCAATATGAACTGCAGACATACCTGAACGTCTGCTACGCTATACCTATCCAACCTGAGCACATATACACAACATATGGTATAAAGAATAGAACTAACTCATACTACATCCTGCTATGGGTCAAGGGTATCACAGTGAATAACTAACCAGTATACAAGTGATGGACTACTACCATACAGAAGAATGTAATAACATGTATGAATATGTGCAAACAAATGCAACGAATATAGTACACACAAATGCAGCATCACAATAAGCATATATATATATATATATATATATATATATATATATATATATATATATATATATATATATATATATATATATATATATACATATATATATATATATATATACATGGATATATATATATATATATATATATATATATATATATATATATATATATATATATATACGGCATCTATATATGTATGCTAATCACAATCATCCATATATATATATACATGCATATATGTATATATATGGTAATATGCAAAATGTCATAAGTCGGCAATGCAGCATGCATGGTCATGTCGGCTCACCCTAAAGCTACCACGACCCCAGTGTGGCCTCGGTGGCTCGAGCATGACAACTGTCCCAACTCAACACCAACCACTACTCTCGAGTGGTCGAGTGGGCAGTATGATCGAGTAGCATATAAGCGTAAAGAGCAAGCTACACGATGGGGGTCCCTGTTGTTGGCCACTCCGACAGTCACTACCCATGAGTGGTCGAGTGCCACACACGCAGGACTACGGCACGCAAATCCAACTATCACTGTCTGTAGTGATAGAGTGCGGCACTACAATGCTCTTCCCTTACACCGGTTACTCCTCCTATGAGTGACCGTGGAGGCAGGATGACTGGCGACACTCTCGACCACAAGGGAGACATCAGCCAACTGACATGAATGTAAGGTCTCACAAACAGACATCCACCATAGACTCTCTATTCTACAGAGGGTCATGCTAACCAGATCACGCACTCTCTACCCTGTAGAGAGTCGTACTCAACTGATCGTATCAGGCTAGGACCACCGGTCCGTAGTGACGCCCTAAATACCATTCTCCTGACCGTTTACATAATGTATGGTCGGTAGTAAACATGCAATCTATGGGTACTAAAATTTACCCTAGGTTCAAGACCTTATCTACCTACGGATGACCTTTTGCCCAATTTACAATCAGGTTGCCATCCGGACTTTACTACTTGTATTTAACTTAAATAAATTCTAAGTTATTTACATCATCTATATGTATAACTCCTAATCATGGTAAAATAAACATGATAGCAGCAAGGAGTTAATAGCCAACGGATAAAGTATCAAGCATAAGATAAATAGAACAGGGTCAAGGTAACATGATCATTTAAGATGATCATGCATCTAAATCTGTATGCATTAACTACCTGACCAGGGTAGGAATTACCCACCTGTTGTATATGCTCGTAGAAATAAAATCCTCATGGCCGCGGACCTGTCTCGTATCCACGTCCTGCAAGTATCATAAATTACCATTCAGTGAAAGCATACAACAATATATATAGATAAATTCACTACAACATCGTTCCTATATTCACCTCCTTCTATCGAATGTGAATAAAAAAAAAACCCCCATCGACCATGGCCGATTCACTATAACCAACCTTCCAAATCCCTTTAGCTTCTATCCACACATATCACTCTCAACCTGCTCACACCAGCTCACACTCAAGCTGTCCACAGTTCCATAACAGAGCACAACCAAAATGTATCCCCGATCAACTCGCTACCAACCGTTCTACATCGAGGAACATTGAAATCTGACCGAGTCAAGGGGACCCACAGCTTACCCTTCTCTGCTTCATTTACACACAACTATGCAGCCGTTGAAGCCTACCCTGTCCTACTCGCTGGCAGATTGCATCTACATCTCCTCAACCGCAACGATCAGAAGACCTTCCAACCAGAACTATATCCATCACAACTATGGAAACAATAACTAGCCAGATTACTGAAATTCCAGATCCAGCTCCTCCCATGATACAACTATACCGATCGTAATTTTCTCACATCTACAGAGTACCCTACTTGTTTATCGAAACTCACAGATCACACGAAATGAAGCAAACGGTGCTATCCAACCCAGATCATTAGAAAACAGAATGGATTGGAACAAATAAGACCAATAGACACCCAAAACTAAAGCTACCCAGATGGCATACTCACCCGTGCCAAACGCAGCTGCCAACCCTTCCGATGGACCCCCGGGTTTCGACTGAGAAGAGGAGAACTCGTCGGTCTTCTTTCCAGAAATCCAGAGATCCTTCAAGGCTGCTGTGGTGACCAGAAAAATAAGAGAAAAACTGTCACGCCCCGAGGTAGACTCTGTCCGGCCAACGGACGGCACCCCCTTATGACAATTCCAATACGGTACAAAGTCGCAGCCAGTATAACACATATCAAAAATGTATAACAACATAGCAAAAACGTATAACATCAATAGCAGAAGCCAAGCACATGGAAATACAAACTCGTCAACATAAGTACATCAGTATATCCGTCCATACTAGAATAAAATCCATATTGAATATCAAAAGAGAAACATACAGCATGATCTCCAAAACAATAAGAGTCCATATGAAGATACATGCGATGGGAAGCAAAAACCCTCGGAAAAACGGCGGGATGGGATCAGGTGGCAATGCTCCAAGTCCATGCCGAAGTCTTCTATCTACTACCTGGGCGACAGGAAACCCAGGGTCCAGGGTGGTGAGTATAAAACTCAGGGGTAATATATAGAAGTGCATGAACAACATACAGGGTAAAGAGATCTACAGGTATACATGTGAAGATCTACAGGTATGCAGCATAAATCCAACAGACATACAGTACTAAGCATAGTAATCAGTAATCACAGATATGTCCTACTCATAGCATAAAGTCGAATCGATCAATCCATAAAGTAATGTACGTACACTGCATCCTCCATATGATCTATAACATCCTGAACAGGTATATCATGACATAATCCAAATAGTCCACACTCATGCTCAACACATGCACAACGGTATATAAAATATGCAAAAGGCATGTAGCATGATGTACAATCATATGCAGCAATCAAATGCAGCATCTCACAGGCATATGTAAAACATATATCAAATACATGCATACATATATATCAGCAATGCATATGCATGGTCACTGTCTGCAGACCCGTCCAACCACGACCTCAAAGTGGCCAGGGTGGCACGACAAATGACAACTAGCCCGACTCTAGCTACCACTACTCTCGAGTGGCCGAGTTGGGTAGTATGACTGAGTAGCGTATAAGCATAAAGAGCTAACTACACTCCTAGGGGTCCCTGCTGCAAGCCACGCTGTCCCTACCCATGAGTACACAAGTGCCGCACACAGGACAAACTGCACGTCACACAACCACCGTCTATAGTGGGCGAGTGCTAGCACCACTCTGCTTAGTGGCCAGGTGCGCATCTCCAGCTACCACCGTATATATAGTGGTCGAGCGCGGCACATCTAATGCTCTTCCCTCAACCCTGCTACCACTTCCCCGAGTGGCCGGGGAGGCAGGATGACTGACGACCCGTCTCATCCATAAGGGAGACCCAGTCGTCAGCATGCATGCAATGTAATGATGCATAGTTCACGCACAAATCCTCGCAACACTCCTTAACTCACGGGGAGACCTAGTCAAGTCAACCATATACGGACGACTAATCCGTAATCACTACCTATTTACCTATGTACAGATAAATAGATCCGTCAAGATAACCCACTAATAGGTGTACGGTACACGACCGACCTCGTAATTTGGACTCATCACCTAACCTAGTGATGCAACCCAGTAACCCAGATCTGAGGTCATAAAGATAACCCTAACCACAGGTATTTACTGAACCTCTATCAGCTAACACATAATAGGGTTTTACAGTTCCTATCCATGCTAGATAATCAATGACGTAACAGAGTATATATCTCAAGGTCAAAGGCAGTACAAGCATATGATTAAATAAGAGTGGATTTAAGGTAAACAAGTATAAACATACATCCAAGATCATGCACTGGAATTGATCAAACTACCGGACCAGGTAGATATTACCCACCTGATACGAGGCTCGAATAATCCTCACGGTCGTGGACCTGCTTCGTATCCCAAACCTGCACAATAGTAGCAAATTACGATTAAGTACAAATCACCGATACTTATACGAACCAAATACTAACTCATTTATATTCGTATTCTTTTCCCCGGAGGCACTTTAACCACTCCGACTAACCCATTCCGACACACTACATAGATCAATTAAAATTTATATAGATCTGAACAATACTTCCAACAATATAGACTACCCTCATCACCTCTCCTTAACAAAGGATAACCAATACAATCCAATACACTAAGAATCTCTAAATCCAAATAGGTCAAGCAACAACTAATATTAACCGAGCATACCCAATACCCGAAACCCTATAGACATCAAAAGAGACAATCGGCAATACAAATTCCACCTCCTGATCACAACCCACAATCTTCCCAAACAATTACCGTAATCATAGCAGAACACAATCAACCATTAACTCAACCAAACCATCCACAGAACCTACATCTAATCAAATCGATCTCCTACACAAATAAAACAACGGAAAGCCTAATTAACAACTTTCCCCAGCTTGAATTTCTCCCGACAGCAGCTCCTCACACTCGACACCAAACAGAATATCTCCGGTAGCACCCCCTGTTCAACCTCTGCTCACCGAAGAAAATCCCGATCAAACACATTGACAACATTTGCAATCAAATTCCCCAATCACAGTATAACAACACCTCATCCAATCAATCGAATACCCAAAATCACCTTAATAGAACATCAAAATCACAATACCACAGATGAAATGTTAGGTTAGATCCAACCTTACCAGATCCAAACTCTACCGGTGGCGATTCTTCCGATCTCATTTCGGCCTCCCGAACAACCCATGAAGACAACCCGGCAAGCCGCGATCGTCAGGCCGAATCGCGCACGACAATGTTTCTCATCCCAAAACTCCGATCAACACAACAAGATCTAAGGAAAGACAAAGAAACCTAACCCAAAACGGAAACCACCACACCTGCGTGGCAGCTCACCGCCGCGACAACAATGTCGTCCGCCCGCTGGGAGTGTCGCCGCGATTTCTTTCCAGGCGAGAACCCCCTAATCCCCGGTCGGAGATCTACTAAATGGTGGCGCCGTTGAGCTCCTCGCACCGGACGCCGATGAACGGAGATCGGCGACGCGATCGTGCGGAGCGAAGGAACGAGGCGGAGGGGAAATGGAAACGGGATCGCGATGAGATGTCGATCGGCTGTTCGGCAGGCTTTTTAAATGACGTTCAAGTGATCCGGTTAACCCAGCTCAACCCAAACCCAATATGATTGGGTTCAGCCCAAGCCCATTTCAGCCCAAGCCCATCTCAGCCCAAGTCTATCTCAGCCCAATTTCATCCCAACTAGAAAATTAACCCACTAATTAAGCCTAATTAATCCCAATTAATTATGGGTTAATCCATTTTTCTTTAATACTTCGTTCAGTTACGTATTACTTAGATAGCGATTTTCTATGACTCTGCAACGCCTTGACCTGGCCCGAACTAAGGTCGGAAACCTCGAAACGGGGTCCACTAACACATCGGCGTTCGTGCGACAACACCTAGTCCACTCACGCAGAGAAGCCGACGAATCCGGGATGGCAGGGGTCGGAGAGGTCGCGAGAGGAAAAGGAAAAAGGCTCGTGAGGAGAACAGCGAGGAGGAGGTCGAGGAGTTGGGATGGGAAGGCTGGCGGGATCTCAGTGAAGGAGCAGAGAGAGATCACGCAACTGGGAACCGATCTGCTACTCAGAACGCTGAACAACGGAGCGAATCATCACGAAAACGATCTGTTGCTCGAAATCTGGAGCGGCAGCGAGGAGGTCGCCGGAGGAAAGGAGAGTGATCTCCAACAGGTGGAAAGGAAATCGCCGAAGAAGGGAAGGAGTCGCGCGAAGGAAGATTAGGAAGATCTCGGGTTTTAAATGAAAAGTCGGCTATCGGTGAAACGGAAGAGGAAATTGTGGCTTGCGTTACGAAGGGGAAAACGGGTCGGGTGTGGGTAGCTTAATGGATTATATTTGGGCAGCTTAACGGGTTAGGACCCATTAAGCTTTTTAACTCTTTATACACAAAGAGAGTCTTAGAAATCTCCATTCGAGTCCAGAAAAATTTCTAAAAATTCCTGGAAAGATTCCATAGGGTATTCTCCTAATTACCCAACATCTATTATTTTTTTTTCTGGTATTTTATAGATATGCCGGTCAAAATCTAATGGGAAACCTTTAATTTCTTAGTGGCTAGTCAGCACCACTCCTAATGGCAAGGATACTGCTAACCCACAAGAATGAACCATTGGAATCCTTCCAACTCTACCCAGAAATATTCTAGATACGAATGAATGTGAACTACCGGTATCAATCAAAGTATCAACATATATAGAATAAACTGAAACCATACCCCATATGACTGATCCCTCAGCCCACTGTGCCTCATCTCTGGTGATGGCATAAACACGTCTAGTCTTCATATTTGACGGTTGCATCCCTGCTGATGTAGTAGAGTGCCTCCACTCTAGCTAAGTCTGACTCTGTGGTACTAGAGATTGAGTTGCCGGTGCAAGCATAATATAACCCTGAGAGTTGACTGGTAAGAACTACTATGCAAGTACCCTCGGATAGTATATTACTGGAGATGTAGGATACTGGATAGCTGTCGGCATCACTGAAGGGTCACCCCCCTGTATCTGATACAACTATGCTTGTGGAGGTATTGATTGCCTCTGACCATAAGACTGCATCTGCGGTGCTGTCCTCTACTGCCGATGCTGACTAGACTTTCTTCCTTTGTTAGATCTATCAGAAAACTCCAACTATGCTCTCAATTTACACTCCTAATTGGTATGTCTAGGTTGCTTGCAATAATATCAAACAGGTTGCTCCAAAGGTCACTCTGGAGCTCTATGACTTCCAGATCCACATCTATAACATCCAGTTCTATTGTGACTCTTACGATTCTTCTAAGAACCTCCAGAATGTTCAAAAGCTGGGTGCTTCCCTTTTTGCGCCCTAGACGATCCCTCTGCAGTACCTCAAGTAGTTCCCTGCTTATCCCGCTTCTTCTGAGTCTGATTCACTGAATTTTGTTACAACTGCTTACTCTGGGACATCTGTTTCTCCATATCTTTCTCCCTCAAAATCTACTAGGAAGTCATCTCAATACAAATAGCTCGGTCCAATGCCTCCCTGTAAGAGGTAATGGAAGATCCTGACATCCTAACCCGAATATAAGCAGTTAGGCCCTGATTAAACTAGAACATCCGGTCTGCATCCTAAATTACCAGATGAGGGCAGAACTCTGCATTATATTCCATGACGAATTGTTCACCTTGCTTCAGGCTTAGGAACTCCTGACGACGTGTCGTAGAAAATGCGGAAGGAAAATACTGTCTCTAGAAAGTATCTCGGAAAACTACCCAGGTAATCTCCGGCTCCCCGAATAGGGTTTTTTGCATCTTCCACCAAGTAACAGTTTGATCTCTAAGGTGGTATGCAGTTAGGCCCACTTTCTCCTCGTCCGTACAATCCATGTACTCGAAAGTGTCATCCAAATTTTCCAGCCATGCACGTGCGATCCATGGATCAGACTCCCCTCGGAACACGGTAAGTCGATCCTTGGCCGAACACGCCAGTACAAGTATCCATGCTTTATTATTCAACCAACTGGAGTCCGCAGGTCCCGACCTAATCAGTGGTATATTCGGATCTTGAGACTTCGAACCTCCGATAGGGGGATGCTGAGGTTGTTCTTGAGTAGTCAGCTCAGTCATAATCGTATCTTGTCCCACCACTCTGGCTGATCGCCTTGATGGATGACCTTGACCATGAGTCTATACAGGTCTCATAACTCTAATTGTATACACCTGTTGAATAAGTCTAGATAAGTATCTAACTAGAATATAAGTTATTAGAAATTCTTATTTCGTGCTACTCGGAGCTCATGTCGTTGTCGATCCCATCTCACAAAACCAAAACCAAAACAAATCGACACCCTGGAAATCCAAGACTCAACAAAAAATCATTGTATGGCATCGCAGAACCTAGGGCTCTGATACCAATAAAATTATCACACCACGAGAGTATGCTGAGCCGAAAAGCAAACGGGCGACATCTCCCCTGTACGTGGTAACCTATCCTATTGATATAAGGTCTTTCGGCCACATCCATACAACATAAATAAATATATCTATATCAAAACACAGCGAAAACCATCACAACATAATAACAAACTTACAACAATACATACCGACATAAAAATCTAAAACAAACACAGTGTACACCCACAGAACAAGTCCACAACACAAAATGTCAAATAAACTCCAAATACATACTAAAGCATATGGAAAATCCAAAATATCCACGGGAGCCTCGAAAATGAGATGGGATGGATCAGCTAGTGATGCTCCAAGCTATCACCAAAACTTCTACCTATTACTTGGATGACAAGAAAATCCAGGATCTGTGGTGGTAAGTATAAACTCAGCAGTAATATGAAAGAACATGTATATATCAAATATCATATGTAATTCAACAATATAACCTACAGGTACATCAGGTATACACCAGCATAATAAATATATATACATGCATATACCCTCTAAACAAATGAACAACATAAAGTGCAGACATACCTGAAAGTCTGCTACGCTACACTCATCCAATCTGAGCATATATCCACAATATACAACAATAAATCTGGTCTAACTCATACTACATCATGATATTGGTCAAAGATATGCAATAGTCCGACCAACTTATACACAGGTATCCCACACACAACCATATAACAAATGTAGGTATCATGTATAATGATGTACAAACAAATGCAACATCACAATAAGCATACATATAGACTCCATCTATATATATATTAATCACAATATACTCTCTATTCTACAGAGAGTCATACTAATCTGATCAATATACTCTCTATCCTACGGAGAGTCATATTCAATTGATCACAACCAAGCTAAGACCACCAGTCTGTAGTGACGCACTTTCCACAATCCATATGACTATAAATAAACACATGATCAGAAATGGGTACACAACATAAGGATTTATCATAAGATTCAATTCTATGTTCAGGACATTACCCACTCTCCCAGATGACCTTTTTATCCCATTTACAAATCAAGTCTTCATCCGTACTCTACTAAATACACCCAATTGAACAACTATAGGCTTACATGCATCACATCTATAACTCATAATCATGATGAAGGAAAATGTGATAACAACAATAGAGTGTTTAAAAGAGCAAAGACTAAGTACAAGTATTAGAAAAACTAGAGTAGAGTCAAGGTCAAAGTGACAATAATATGAAGTTATATACTTCAGGGTTTAGCTGCTACCTGACCAGGGTAAGAAATTACTCACCTGCTATAAAGCTCGAAATAAATATCTTCATACCCGCGAACCTGCCGTGTATCCACGTCCTACAAATATCATCAACTACAATTAATTTCAAGCACACGATAACACTACTAATTTACTACTATATCGTTTTCATATTGGCGTCCTTTTATAGAATACGAATTAGAAACCCCCAATCATCACGGCCAATTCACCGCAACCAAACTCCCCATTGAGCCCTCAGCTTCTACATTCATCCCTCTCCCACAAATTCACATTTAACACATTCATAACCCTTCAATAACAAGGCACGAATAGAATATTCCGATTAAGATTTTCATACCAACTCACATTCCACATATGTACAAACTAACTCCTGGAATTTCCACAGCCCATTCCACTCAATACACCCAATCCACAATCACAAAACAAAATGAAACCCAAGTAGCTATCTAACCATTTAATCCATCGTTCACAACTCCATCCCAATCCCAGCCTCATTCACAGCCAAGGATAAACATAACCAGAATGTATTCCCAATCAAATCACTATCAACAGTCCCACACTGAGGAACATAGAGATTTGACCGAGAAGAACACACAGCTCACCCTTCGTTGCTCCACTTACAGAACACGTATAGCATACAACCATGGTAAAATCATAGATAAACGCAAAAACTTACCTCAACCTCGATCCAACCCTTTGATCCACACTGCCACCGACCTCCTTGAACCCACAAATTGGCACCCATAGTCCCCAACTCAACAACAATCCACATAATCAAAATGGACCGAAAAGAAAGAGGGAACTCAAGACATATACCAACAATTGGAGCTACACCGGCGTCACTTCCCTTATCCCCTATTCACTGGCTCAAGGTCACTGCCCAAACACAAAAGGAACACGTTCATAGGTGGATCCTTTCCCAGATCGAAGGAAAATAGGGATCAGACCGTGCCTTACCTTGCTCCGGCGACCACCATGAAGAATGACCCCCAAACGAACCGTTGTCGATGTAGACTCCCAGTCACGTGCCCCTTCACCGTCGGCACGTCTATGGCACCATCGAGGGTGGTCGGCCGTCGCTTGCAGAGAAGAGGGAGCTAGCCGAGAACAGAGAGATGGCACGGGGGAGGTGAGGTCGCGAGAAGAAAACAGCGAGGAGATTGCGAGGAAGACAGATCGCATGGGAATAGAGGGGAGGTCTGACGCGACGGAGAAGATATCGCGAGGAAAAATTGCGAGAGGGAGAGGTTGGTTGCGGTGAGAAATAGGGACGTGAGGAGGAGAGAGTCACGAGAGGAGTTGGGTCGCACGGTGAGAAAGAGGAGAGGTCGCACAGTGAGAAACGCTCGGGAGAAGAGAACGACGGGGAATAAAGGCTAGATGACGAGGAAATGCTCACGTGCAGAAGCCAATTTGCAGTGAGGTAGAGGTGAAGTCGCCGAGCTCGCAGTGAGAAAATGTAGAAATGCTCGGCCTAAAGATCCGGGTCGGGTTGGAAAGCAACCGGGTCAAGTTTTTACCCTATAAGACCAAACCTAGTTTCAATTAACCCCTATCCATTAAACCTAGGTTAGGTTTTAATTAAAGTCCTAACCATCCATCATTTTTTTTCCGTCGTATTTTACAGTTATACTTTGAGATTTTGCTCCATTGGAATGTTTGTAAATTGTTGGTGTTGGAGAACCACAAAACTGAATTTATAGTGTTTATATATGATATAATGTTTAAAGTTAAGATGCCTTGTAATCTAACATTCTATGTCAAGTATATAGGTGCAAGATCTCGATAGGTGAAGTCTATAAGTATATAAAAGATATGGGTTCTGCAAGATGGTCAAGTGATAAATGAAGATCTTGTAAAACCAAGCAAATGAAGTCCATAAGTATTTAGGAGATAAAAGATTCTAGCAAATGTTAGGTGACCAAGAAAACTTGATGAGATCAAGCAACGATCTAGGAGATTCACATTTGGACAAGATAAGTCATGGAGGTACCGAGCAAGGTTTAAAATTTCGACTCGTATCGAGGTTTCGGTATGTGATCAGAATGATACGGTTTCGGTATCATATCGTCTATTTCGAAATTTTTTAAATTTTTAAATATTAATATTTAAATAATAATAATAATTATATAAATTTATATAATTATATAAAGTAATTAATTAATTATTTATTTATTTATTTATTTCACGTTCATGATCGCGATCCCGCGATCTCGAACACGAACATTCCCATGATCGCGCTCCGAGAGCGCGATCGCGAATGCGCTCCCGGAACGCGATCGCGATCGCGTTCCCGAAGTGGGAGCATGATCGCGCTCCGGGAGCGGGAGCGGGAGTGAGAGCACGATCGCGACCGTGCTCATGCTCCGGGAGCGCGCTCCGAGCGCGATCGCGATTGCATGATCTGAGCGCGATCGCAATCGCATAATCGGAGGACGATCGCGCGATCGTGCTCCGGGAATGCGATCGCGAGCAGGAATGCGATCGCGATCACGAGAAGGAATGCGATCGCGATCGCAAGCGTGATCGTGTTCGCTTTCCCACAGCGCGAGATCGCACTGCCTCTTCTCTTCTGCTGCTTATCGATATCTCGTCCGTGTGCCGGTGTTAAATACTGAAATTTAAAACACTAAATTAAATGGCTAAAATTAGGAAAATAATCTTAGAAATTATTTTCGGAATTTTTGAAGAATTTTATAAATTTTCCGGAATTTTTCGAGAATTAAACGGTGCTTGTATGGGGTATTTTCGAGGATAAGGAAAAATCAATTTTTAAAGGGGCCTATTTGAAATATCAAATTTTTTTTAGGGTTAAATGTGTTAACTTAAACCTAGGTCGTTTCCTTAGCATGAGCCGCCGTCGTTTTTATTCCGAAGCGGTTCACTTTCGCGATAACTTTCTCTCCACCGTGCCCGACTCCACCCCACGATCCTTTCCCTCGCCGTTTCTTCTCGCGACTCAAATTCTTCGCGATCCGACGCCTCGCGCAGTTTCCCTCACCGCGCCACCGGCGTGCCCGCGCGACCACCGACGCCGCTGTCTGAGCTCTTACGGTCGGCCACTCCTCTGCGCTGGCATCTCCGCCGGTCTTCCACGCACGCCGCACGCGTGTTTACACCGCCGCCACCGCGATCGAGCCGCTGCCGTCTTCTCCAGCGTCGCTCGCCAGCAGGTCGGCGGCGCCGCCTTGGTCGTTGTCATCAAGTGGCCAGCCGCTGCCACCAGGAGGTTTATCCGAGGCCATCGCTGCCTCCCCGAGCCAGTCGTCGCCATTCATTGCGCCTAGATCATCGTCGCCATAGCCCTCTCTGCCACTGACACTGCCGCTCGACTTGCGGTCGCCCCCTCATCTTCGTTGCGGCTGACATCGGTCCGGTGGAAGGTTTGGTTGGAGGCAGGACGCCGACTGGGCAATCGGGTGAAGGCTCTCCTTCAGGAACGAGTGTGCTGCCCTGTCCGGCGGTCATCGGAGCAAAAAGGAACGCCGGCTGCAGATCCAGCAGAGATTCGATCGGGTACTCGATTAGAGCAGGGGTTTGCCACAGGAATTAGGTGAGTGAAGCTTATTTCCCTTGATCTCAGAAGGAATCCAACTCTGAATGTGTTTCTTTGGTGTTAGCTTATATCTCTTTGGTGGAAAAAGACAATGCCAGGGTAGGGGTGGCTGTGAAAGGGGGGATTGTTGAGCAAACCTTAAGCTGATTGTTGTGTTGGGCGAAATTTGGGTAAGCTTGGTATATCTCCTCTCTTTTTGGCTGTAAATTGGTAGATTATAGGTTGTTAATTGGTTTAATGGTCTATAGGGATTGATGTGAAAATTTATTTAGGTTATACGGATAACTAGATCAATCTAGTTGATCGGGCTACGAAGTCAATGTAGGATCCGATTCGATCAGTCATTGCATGATTGTACTTAATCAAAATGTTTGTTATATGCAGGTTTCGGTCACGAGGCAGGTCCACGGGCATGAAGATTTGCATTATTTCGAGCAATTTATATAAGGCGGGTATTTTGACTTATCTTTTAGATATAGTCAAGTTGATATGCTAGTTAGGATAGCTTGCAATAATTTTCATGTTTATATGCCTAGTATGTTTTTAGTGCCTACTTAATACATGCATGTGATAGGTTATGATTATACCTTCCCTATTTTTTTTGGATCATAGTTACTTGGATTATGGATATGTACATATTGATTGTGCATATTATTCAGATAGGTGTATTTAGTTGGATTTACATGCTTTGGTATCATGCACCATCTTGCATGATTGCATGCTGGTTGGACGGGGTTCTTTTATTGTTGAGCCCGCAGCCAGTTACATGGCCTGCACACACTGCCACTCATGAGTTAGTGGTACATTAGGAGGGTGTGTGCAGTTGCTCTGTCAGGCTCCGCTGGTCCGCTCATGGGTAGCGATGAGGCAGCGTGGTAGCGGGCAGGGATCCCTCCTCTGGTCTATGACACCGGGAGATGAGAGCTTAGCTCCCCCACTATGTTTGGGGCAGGAGGATAGGTGTACTCTAATAGCATCCTGTCCACTCAGTCACTCAGGAGCAGTGATGGCAGAGTGCATAGTTATCATATCCCTACCCACTCGGCTTCACCATCGCGTGTGAGGCGGCTGACTGGCGTCAGGGGTGACCATGTCATTTGCACGGCATGCACTTTGCACGGATCACATTTGTATTGTGTTTGCTGCATTATTGTATTGATGCCTTGGATGTTGCATATGATTGTCATGCATACAGGATTCATATTTGTATATGGTGATGACTTTATCTCTTATAGTAGGGCACATGCTCCTATATCAGGGTAGGAGATTCAGGTGAGTACAGTCTTTTTACATTTATTTCTTGCTTACCCTATATATGAGACTGTACTGGCATGATTTTTATTGTTAGCTATATCTTACTTTGCATATCGACTATACCCGCTAAGTTCTTTGAACTTACCCCGTTGATTTATTTTTATTTCAGGATGAAACTGTCAGGAGAGTCCAGCTGTCAATCTCCCTCGTCGAAATGGATAGGTTTTATTGGTCTTATGGTTTTGGATTTTATATAGAAGATATGTTTAGGTCCTGATGTTTTGGTTATGTACTTGTGGAAGTTTGGGAATATTTGTGGTGTCCTTATGGACTATTCAATTAGTTGGTTGTATGTTCCTGCCCAGATGGCAGAAGGGGTAAGTCTAGTTAGTGTAGACTTTTGTTTACCTTGATTTGTTGGCCTGAAGCCTATTTTATTACTTGCGTATGATGTTTGGATTCCGGTCGTGCTGACCGATGTATAGTGGTCGTGTAGGCCTTGTATGAAAATTGGTATTGTCACCCGTACAGAGGAGGTGCTGTCGGATTTTTGTCTAGCGGGGACTCCCTCGGGGCGTGACAGCCGATGTCGATGGCTCATCGGAATGAAACAAATTGAACGTTTCGTGCAAAACGACTCGAAATTTAATACCTTGATATCAAGCAAGATAAACTTAGAAGAGAGACCTATTTCAAAGAAAATAGTAAGGGAGTGTCACTTGCTCTGGACAAGGATAGTCTTTTGAACTAGACGCAACCCTGTCATCAATCGGGGGGAAAGTAACTATGTTGCTTCAACACTACAAGAAATATTTATTTATTAACTCTATAATGCATGAACTCAACTTAGGTGAGGTCAATCGGGTTGGAGTGATCCAAGCGCCCGGATGGGATCTGGATGCCCCTAGTTTAGATCCAGATCCATTGCAGATAAGAAATGATGTGACAATAAGAAAAAAATGTATCACAAAGATCATGGATTAGCCATCCACAAGGTTCTGCCAAGTCAACATCAAGGTGCTCAAAAGGCATCCAATTAACCGAAGTTTAGATATGAACTAAGTTACTTGAATTGGATCGACTTCAAATTGGAGACATTTGGAAAGGCTTTATAAAAGGAGCTTTAACAGCAACATTTCAGATCATTAAAATCAACAAAAAATCAATTGATTGTCAAGAAAATTCACTAAGTCTTCATTCTATGTTGTTGTGATACTCCTGTTCATCAACAAGGCAATATTCGGTTTTTGTTATATTATATTTGTTATCGTGTTTTATTTATTAAGCTCAGTTTTATATTAATTGTATAATCTTTATTTCTTCACCTTCAAACCTCATGGAAAAGGAAAAAAAAATATAATGATTTATTTTTTGATTGATACACATGACAGATCATAAGAAGTGGAATAGGAATTTTAGAGAGAAGTCGAACTATGTTAAATCTTTTATCTCTTGTTTTCTTATTAATTTTTCATGTATTTTACTCTGAATTCCAAACTAAGTTATCATCTTAACTTTTAAATAATGATATTCGTCCTTCCCCTATCATTATTTCAATCCTATCAGTACTTTATTATCAAAAGTATCAACATGATACAAAAGATCTAATACAGATTTTGTTTGAGCCATGAAGTATCCATTTGCAAAAACAAATGCATAAAGAGACTTTTCAAATTCCAAACAATTGTCTCCAAAAATAATCTTATCATCAACATAAAGAATTAAACTGATTAAACCTCATTAAAAATTTTAAAGGAATATTGTTGAGTCATGAGAACTAGAGGTATATCTCATGTTAAGTATGGTAGAATTAGGCTTTGAAATCCATGCTTGTGATACTTGCTTGAGACCATAAAATGTAGGGGATCTTTGAAAGGCTAGAGAGGGTGAATAGCCTCTTTTCGTTTCTACAATAAAGGGTAGCTGAAGCAAAACAAATATTAAACGAAATTAAGAAGCTAAAACACAATCGCTAACAAGAGAGATTTTATGTGGTTCGGAGATTAAGCTCCTACTCCACGGTGATCCTTAAGATGGATCAATCCAAGCAATTCTCTATTAAAAACTTTCTCTTACAAGACCCTCCTCTTCTTACAAAAGATGAAGATGAAGATTAGAGAGGAGGAGAATTAAAAGCACTTAGAAAGCTTAGGAAAAATGTGGGAGCTTGAGGGTATGGTTGGAATATAAGCACTAGCCTCCTCAAGCATCCCATGGCCTCTTTTTATAGAGAAGAGATTGATTTTTCCATTGGGTCTCCATCAGTTGACTGCTGTTGTAGCCGAAGCAATCCAACGGCTTCTGACAAGCCGGATTTGCGATCCTCACTATCCAACGGGAAGCTTATCAGTCGATTGATCGTACCATAAATCGATTGATTGAGTAACCAGTCAAGTGCTCCAAGTGATCACTTAACTGAAGAACTCTCTGTGTCGAAATCCACTTATAGCAGTCGACTACTAAGGTATAGCAGTCGACTGATGGGTTGATCAGTCAACTGTCAAACCCTGACAATCGATTATTCGACCACAGAATCAGTCATCATCAGTAGAGGTGACTGATCAGTCGACTGGAACAAGTCACCAGTCGACTGACATACTTCAAGTATGATAAATTCATGCTTGAAGTCAACTCCCTAGACCTAGACTCAACCTTCTAGCTCTTCCTTTAGCCTTGTGCCTCCAGGATCCCTCCGAGTCTGCGACTCCTTCATCCTTGTACTTGCTTCCAAGAGCTTCCATCGATTTTGTCATGTCTTGGGTTTCTCTTTTGCCAAAGGACCGCTTGGACTTTACGCCACCAAGACTACATGCTTGGACTTATGCTGCCAAGACCTTACCTTTGGTCTTCCTTTGCCAAAGTTCGCTTGGACTTTACATCGCCAAGACTACATGCTTGGTCTTACGCCGCCAAGACCTTTCCTTGGACTTCTTTTGCCAAGATCATTTTGCTAAGTCTTTACACTTGGATTTCCTGTCACTTAACACATTCACAATTAGATCATAAAATATTTTCTAACTATAGATGATTATCCAAATATCAAAATATATAAATATTTCGGACATTGTTGCACCAACATAAAATACTTCATGCAAGTAATATACTTTATTTAGAGAGTTTGAAAGACATGTAATAAGTGATTTCATGTAAACCTCTTTTGTTAAATTTCCTTCCAAAAATGCATTCTTTACATTCATATGAACAAAGTCCATTTGTGAACTATGGCTATAATTATAAAGGTTTGAATAGTAGTTAATCATGCAATTAGAACAAATGTCCTTCATAGTTGATTTCATATTTCTATATAGACCATTTGGCCACAAGGAAAGTTTTGTATCATTCTAAACTTCCATCAAAGTGAGATTTATTTTTATAGATTCATTTGCATTCAAGTGTTATCTTCCAAGAGATAAGTAAACTAAGTACCACTCTTTTGAAGTGTTTACAATACTTGTATAATAGTCTGTTTCCGCAAATGATTATAGTCTCATGAAAAGAATTAGGTTCATGTAATGTGATAAGAGAAAATCAACAATTATAATATTAGAGAGCAGATGGAATTACATGAATTTTAGTTGGATGATAAGTTATGGTGTTGTGCACATGAGATCACCAATCAACAAGAGCAAAGAACGTCGAAGAAAGAAAGAACCAAACAAGAGAGAAGAACAACAGGAATTTAACGTGGTTGGGCAAAGATTGTCTACTCCACAAAATGACTAAGAGAAAACTAGGAAGGAACGTATGTTTAGGGTTACAATTATCCTATATATACATCTCTAGTCAAATATGGTATTTTAGACTTAAAATATCATAAATTTCTCAACTTTCCTTAACTCCCCGTCGCTTCCAGAACATGACATGGCATGGCCATGCTGCCTGGCACGATCGTGTCATTCCTTCCAAAGTGCAGCATGGCTTGGTCGTGATGTCTGGCACGACCGTGTCACGACCATGTCGTTTTATCTAGAGTGCAACACGGCACGACCTAGCCATGCTACCTGGCACGATCGTGTTGTGGTCGTGTCATTTCTTCCTCGATATATGAATCATCTTCAACAATCTCCATCTTGGCGAATATCCACCCCTTTGAAGAAAACAAGCATCTGAAGATAACACCTTCTGGAACGACTAAGTTCGAGCTTCAACTCCTCTAGCAATTAGAGAAATTGATCAAGTTTAAGAAATGCTTGAACTTCTCTGTGGCAACTAGCTTTGTCAACATGTCTGCAATAGTTTCCGCAATGTGAACCTTTTCAAGTTCAATTTCACCGAAAGAAATCAGCTCTCTGATCTTGTGAAATCTCACATCGATATGCTTGGTTCTCGCATGATAAACCTGATTCTTCGCCAAATAGATAGCGCTCTGACTGTCGCAATTCAACTTGAGTCCACCTTGTTGAACACCTAGTTCCTTGACCAGTCCTATAATCCACAATGCTTCCTTTGCTGCCTCAGCAACCGTCATATACTCCAACTCAGTAGTGGATAATGCAACTATAGATTATATCATGGATTTCCAACAAATAGGTCCTCCTGCCACAGTAAACACATATCATATAGTAAACCTTTTGTCATCCAAATCTCCTACATAATCATCCGCATATCCTATAACTAAAATATCACTCTGTTGTTTGCTGAACATAATGTCATAATCTGTAGTACCTCTCAAGTATCGAAAAATCCACTTGACTGCATCCCAATATTGTCTACCTGGATTTGAGAAAAAATTGCTCACCGTACTAACAATGTACGCCAAATATAGCCTTGTGCAAACCATGACATACATCAGACAACCAATTGCACTGACATATGGAATATTTGACATATTATGAATCTCATCATCTATCTTTGGACACTATTTAAAATGTTGCACTAGAGGTGTACTCACAGATTTAGCATTACCCATGTTAAATCTATTCAACACCTTCCCAATGTAATTGCACTGAGATAATCATAATCTCCTAGAGCTTCTATCTCTATGTATCTTTATCCCAAGAATCTTCTTGGCTGCACCCAAATCTTTCATGTCAAATTCCTTGCTCAGTAACTTCTTCAACTTGTTGACCTTCGTCACACTTCTTGTAGCAATCAGCATGTCATCCACATAAAGTAACAAGAAGATAAGAGAACCATCATCAAGACTCTTCAAATATATACAGTAGTCATACTCACATCTCATGTACCCATTATAAATCATATATGAATCAAAATGTTTGTATCATTATCTTGGAGATTGCTTTAATCCATAAAGTGACTTCTTCAATTTACAGACCAAATTCTCATGTCCGGGTTGACTAAAACCTTCTAGTTGTGACATATAAATCTGCTCTTCCAAATTTCCATAAAGAAACACAGTCTTCATATCTAGTTGCTCCAACTACAAATCATGATGGACCACCAAAGCTATCATCGCTCTGATAGATGTATGTCTGACCACTAGAGAAAATATCTCGTCATAATTAATCCTCTTTCTCTGTGAGTAACTCTGTATTACTAGTCGAGCCTTGAACTTTCCTTTTACACCTTTTGAAATTGCTTCTTTCTTCTTATATACCCATTTGCATCCTACAACCTTCCTTCCTTCAAGAAGTTCCATCAGACCCCATGTTTGATTCTTATGCAAAAACTCTATCTCTTCCGCCATAGCACCCATCCATTTGTCCTTTTCAGAGCTACAAACTGCCTCCGAAAATGTAGTAGGATCTTCCCTAGTAGTGATAAGTGCATAAAAAACTAAATTTTCAAAATCATATCTGACAAGTGATTTTATGGCGCACCTAGGCCTATCTGTGGCTATAGTTAGATGCTCCATGTGCTTCAAACTATCATCCTCAATATCATGAGTTTCTAGATCCACTTGCACAACATCTTTGCTTCTGCTGTTATCTGATGGTTTTTGTTTCTCATATCCTTGAGTATGCTACAACATAGCCTTCTCATCAAACACTATATCCCTACTGATCACCACTCTGTTTGCCTTAGGATCCTAAAGCTTGAAGCCTTTCACTCCTTTCTGATAACCCAGAAAAATACATTGAATAGATTTTGCATCAAGCTTTGACTTGTCTTCGCTCGAAACACGTGCATAGGTTGGACATCCAAAAACTCTCAGGCTAGAGTAATCAACTGAGTTACTTGTCCATACCTCCTCTGATATTTTCCCATCTAGTGTTGCTCTTGGTGATTGATTTATCAGAAAACACATTATGTTTACTGCCTCTTCCTAGACGTTCTTTGCAAGTCCAACATTCAATTTGAGGCATCAAGCTTTCTCGATTAGAGACATATTCATTCTTTCCGCCACACCATTTTGTTGTGGTATCCTGTGTACTGTGTAATATCTCTTGATACCATGTTGCTCACAAAATTCTTGGAATTATGAATTTGTGTATTCAGTATCATTGTCTGATCTAAGACACTTTCATTTTCTCCAGGTTTGATTTTCTACTTCAGCTTTCCACAATTTGAACTTTGAGAAAGTTTTTGACTTGTGTCGCATGAAATACACTCAGACCTTCCGTGAGATCGGTGAAACTTACAAAATACATATATCCCCCCATGTGATGCTACACTAGCTGACCCCCAGAGATCTCTAGAATCCCTTCTGTCTTGTGGGTCACCGTCTTGAATTGCACTCCGCTTTGTTTCCCAAGAATGCAAAATTTGTAGAAGCTGAGTTTGCATATCTTGATGCTCTTCAATAAATTCCTTTTATGAAGCTCCAGCATCCCACGCTCACCTATATGAACTAGTTGCATGTGCTACAATATCATATCATCGGATTCTGATTCTGCAGCAACAGCTCCACCTACAACCATCATCCCTAGCAGCTTATAAATATTCCCTACTAGTTTCTGTCCTTTTATTATAGTCAAAGCACCCTTGCTAACTTTCATGGTTCCACTTATAGACTTATAATTGTAGTCATTACCATCCAAAGTCCCCAAGGAGATCAGATTCTTTCTCAGATCTTGTACATGTCTGACATCACATAATGTTCGGACTACACCATCAAACATCTTGATCCTGACATTCCCTATTCCAATGACTCTGCAAGATGTATTGTTACCCATTAGAAGAGAACCAGAATTGATTTGTTTATATGTGTCGAACCAATCTTGGTTAGGTGTCATGTGATATGAGCACGCTGAGTCTAGGATTTACGAATCTATCGATTGCTTTGTGCTTGATAAGACGGAAAGTATGTCGCCATCGCAGCTCTCTAAATTTTCTTCTTCAATTATGTTTGTAGACTTCGATGAACCATCTTTCTCTGCATTAGTCTTCTTTCTCTCTTGACAATCTCTCTTAATATACACCTTTACTATGTACTTGTAGCATGTAATCTCCTTCTTTTTCGATTTAGATCGGGCCTTATTATTTCCTGACCCATATCATGTACTGCTCCTTCCACGTTCTCGGTTAGTTTTTGCCACAAGTCCTTCATCTTATGAAGACTCATCATTGGCTTTCTTCCACTGATGAAAATCCAATAGAACACTTGTGACTTCCTTCAAATTTAGAGATTTCTTTCCCCAAATTAGAGTTGTAATCAAATTCTCGTACATAGGAGATGAAGGTAGAGAGTTCAGTAACATCAGTGTCTTGTCTTCATCATCCATCTTCACATCAATCATCTTCATATCACTGATAATCTGATTGAATATGTTGATGTATTGCGTCAGATCAGTGTTCTCTGCCATCTTAAGATCAAATAATTTTTGCTTGAGATGGAGCTTATTAGTCAGTGACTTGGACATATATCGGTTTTCCAATTTTTGCCAAACTTCCACCGATGATTCCTTGTCCATAACTGATACATTATGTCATCTGTTAGACAAAGTCTGATGGTTGCTACTGCCCTTGACTGTAATTCCTCCCAGTTAGCCTTCTCCATGCTCTTCGACTTCTTTTCTCTAAGTGCCTTCACCATACCTAGTTGCACCAGCAAATCATTTACCCTCTGCCACAATCCAAAATTTTCAGTTCTATCGAACTTCACCATGTCATTTACAGAAGAGATCCCCACCATGATGAACCTTGGCTCTAATACCACTTGTTGTGCGCACGAGATCACCAATCAACAAGGGCGAAGAACGTCGAAGAAAGAAAGAACCAAATGAGAGAGAAGAACAGCAGGAACTTAACGTGGTTGGGCAAAGATCGTCAACTTCATAAAATAGCTAAGAGAAAACTATAAAGGAGTGTATGTCTAGGATTACTGTTATCGTATATATACATATCTAGCTAAATATGGTATTTTAGACCTAAAATACCATACATTTCTCAATTTTCCCAAACTCTCCACTGCTTCCAGGACACGACACGGCCTGGTCGTGCTTCCTGACATGACCATGTTGAGCTTGTGTTGTTTCTTCTAGAGTGCAAGTCGTGCTGCCTAGCATGGCTATGTCGAGCTTGTGTCGTTTCTTCCAGAGTGTAGCACGACCTTCCCGTACTGCCTAGCATGGTCGTGTCATTTCATCCAGAGTGCAGCACGACCTGACCGTGTTGTCTGGCCTGGTTGTGTCACGGTCGTGTCATTTTTATAGGGATCGATTTGACGTGTGCTAGAGGGGGTGAATAACGATTCTCAATTCATACGTGTTAGTCTATAAAATGTTAGTACACAGCGGAATATAGAAATAAAATACACAGCAAAAGAAAGACAAACATATACATAAGCAAAGCACACGATATAATGTAGTTCGAAATCCTAATTCCTACTCTACGACCGAGCTCTAGTGATCTAGTCTCACTATGAAATTCTCCTTCTCGGTATGATACTGGAGGTGGAGAAACCTCTTACAATGCACTTACAAAAGTAAAATATAATCAAAATGAAATACTAAAGCGAATACAAGTAAAGAACACTTTACAAACGATTACTTGATGCTTTGGTTGCTTTGGATGACTTTTGAATATCTGAAATGCAGCAACACTTTGCCTTAAAATTGTCCAAAACTACTATGGAAATCCTCCTCTGCAAGCTCCTTTTAAGCCTCCACACAATCTAGATTTTTTCCTGGCAGTCGACTGCCAAAAGGCCTCAGTCGACTGCCCACAGTATCTTTGTCTCACAATGGACTTATCCACGTTGGATTCTGTCTAACATATACCTTAGCAGTCAACTGTCAAGCCAGTAGTCGACTGTCCAGTCAACTACCAGAGTTTCTATGCTCGTGTCCACTACCACCAGTCGACTGTAGGGGATCGGTACGACCGGCTAGAGGGGGGTGAATAGCCCTCGTACGATGGATGTCGTAATTCGTTCGTTCGTCGTACGTGCTCGTCTACAATTGTCGTTAATGCGCAGCGGAAACAATAAAACAATAATAATACTAACAACAAATAAGCACACGCAAACACACACGATATACGTGGTTCGGAACCGAATGGTTCCTACTCTACGGGTGAGCTCCTCGAGCTCTAGTTATGCGCACGGCACTAACTATAACACTCCTTCTCGACAACACGTCGGAGGTGGAGAAACCTCTCACAAGCAATTACAATGTAATATAGAAATACAAGCAAATACACAAATACAATACAAAAGAAAACTTTCACCGATTGCTTTGATCGCTTTGCTTGTTGCTTGCTTTGATTGGCTCTTGAAGGACTGGAATGCAGCAGCAATTCCCCTCCAATAGCTTCACATAAGGCTTGGCGAAATCCTCCAACTCGTGCTCCATTTATAACCTGCATCAAGCTGTTTTCGCGCCTAGCAGTCGACTGCCAAAAGGCCCCAGTCGACTGCCCCTGTAGTCGTTGTCTCACAACGGCCAGATCCACGTCGGACAAGTTCCAACGGATCACCTACCAGTCGACTGATGATGCCCATCACGATCGGGTGACCCAAGAGTCGATCGGCCCGCGAGGTCGGCTCTCGCGATCCCATCACCGATCACATCCTCGATCGGCTGCCATCCCTGCCGACGCTGCCGATCGTATGTCCATGGCCGATCGCTAAGCACAAAACCCTAGCCTTACACCAGTCGAACTCTAGTTGACTTGGATCAGTCGAACCGGCACCTATGCCAGTCGACTGATGTCAGGCAAAACCTCAAACATAACAATGTTTGAGCCTCCGACACTCAGTCTTAGCCACTTGGCCAAGTCCACCTTATCCCTCATGGAGTTCCCCACCAAAGCTCTCTTCCCTCGGCCTACGTCCCTCGGATGCGCCAAGCGCACGGCTTCGCAATGTCATCCTTCACCGACTCAAGGACCCCGAGCCTAGTGAACTTACCAAGTCCTCAAGACTTCCCAAATGCACCAAGCGAACGGCTTCGCAATGCTTTGAATTTCCCATGCCAAGCACCAAGCGCATGGCTTCGCAATGCTTTGGACTTTCCCATGCCAAGCACCAAGCGCACGGCTTCGCAATGCTTTGGACTTCCACACCAAGCTCCATGCTTGGATTTTCCATGCCAACCCCATGTTGGACTTTCCCATGACAATCCCATGTCATGAGTTTTGTCTATCATCAAAATACCATCAAGGTACTGCTGGGCCGATTGCACCAACATCGGCTACCCATCAATGGAAGTTGACTACCATGGAAAAATCAACTGGTGCAAGCCACCAGTCGATTGCCAGAGCACTTAATCGGCAATCGAGCCTTAGTCGACTACACGACCAGTCAATTTGTCATAATCTCAATCGACTGATCCGAGTTGACTAGGCTCCCGAGTGTTGAACACTTGACCAGTGGACTGGCAAACCTCAAAGTGAGGTTTGACCCAAGTATGGCCCTCTTATACTTGATCGACCACCCTTAGCCTAAACCTAAGCTTTCTAGCCACCTCTATCAGTCTCATGCCCTTAGGATCCATCCAAGGCCTCCACGACTCGTTCATCCTTGCGCTAGCCTTCAAGAGATTCCACCAGCTATGTCATGCTAACTAGGTCTCCTTTGCCAAGAGGTCGCGCCTTCAAGACTTCTCTATTATCAAGCCTCAATGCTTGAACTTTCACCGCCAAAACTACACACTTGGACTTATGTAGCCAAGGCTACACCCTTGAACTTTCTTTTGTCAAATATCCATATTTGGACTTTCACTGCCAAGACTACACCCTTAGACTTACGTGGCCAAGACTACACCCTTGGACTTTCCATTTGTCAAGTATCCAAATTTGGACTTTCACCGTCAAGACTATATACTTGGACTTATGTGGCCAATACTACACCCTTGGACTTTCCATTTTCCAAGTATTCAAACTTGGACTTTCTAATTATCAAGCATGCACACTTGAATTTTTCCTTGCCAAGACTCTAATCTTAGACTTCCTTTGTCAAGTATCCATACTTGGACTTCTCCATTGTCAAGAATCTAATCTTAGACTTTTGAGGTTGATTGCTCCAACAATCTCCCCCTTAAACAAACTCCCCCATATGACCTAGGATATTCTAATCATGCACTTGTCATATGGTTAGCCTCATATAGTCAACTGTATTGGCAAACATCAAAACGCTACTCGAGTCTCACTCGAGTCTGGTCAATTGTGACCTAGGCCGATTGCACCAACAATCTCCCCCTTTTTTATGTTTGACAATACCTTTAAGTTAAGTTATCCCATAACCCAACTTAACTCTTTTTATGCCAAAAACATAATGAAGGTTTACCTAACTTAAACCCTCACTTCTCCCTCTTTAGCATACATCAAAAAATCTATCAAGATTTTCAATGTCTCATATATCAATGAGATCATTCATTCTCTCCCTTGATCCAAAATCATCTAGGATGCCTTCACTCTTGTTAGTGATACAATACTTATTACTAAATGAGAGGCAATCCATAGTGAAGGTTTACCTAACCCTCATTTCTACTCCTTTGTAATCAAAATTTATCCATCATACCAAGATGGATGACCTCCCCCTAAAGGCTTACTCCCTCTTGACCATTGCACCAACAATGTCCTTGGAGAGATCCTAAGACTATAGGAACTATAAACAAATCAAAATTAAGGGTAAAAGTTCAAACTTGAACTTTAACCTCCCTTAAAATTTGATACTCCACTCTAAATAACTCTTCTAATCATTTTCAATTATTATTTCACTCTTCCAATGCTTTCCAAAGCATATCCTAGGGTTAGGAGATGTTAGGATTCCTATGGGTGTTGATAACTAGCAAAACAAATTTTGTTCAGCCAATATCAAACATAGCAGTCGAATGAACCAGAAATCAGTCGACTGTCATCCCCAGCAATCGACTGATTTCTTTAAAATACAGAAAATAATTTTCAGAATCAAAATTTAGAAAATAATAAGTAATTAAACATAATTTGAAAAATTATGAAAATTCATAGGTACATTACTTACATGAAGTACAATGGGTGAAAAATAATTTTATATTAAAATATTCATTATTTTGAAAGATTGATATAAAGTTCAAAAGCATTAAAAACTTTCAATGTTTTGCCTAATTTTTTTAAAATTCTCAATGGTGATTGTTATTAAAAGATAGGTTTCGCCAAAGTTTTCTAAAATATTTTTCAAACTTTATATTGGATCATGGTCTATGGGCTTAATGCACATGACTTGTACATAAGCTTTTCTCATGATTCCTTAATGGCATATTATGAGTTTAAGGCTACGTTTGGTACGGGTAATCAGGCTTGTAATGTAATCAGGATTATATTACAAGATGATTTACTTTGTTTGGTAACATTTCAAAGATGTAATGTAATGTAATTGCATTACAAAATAAGAGTCAAGATCCGTAATCTCGATTACGAAAGAAAAGTTATGTAATCCGATTATATTATAGACTCGATATTTATCATGACAAATATATCCTTCTTTTATTTTTCTCATTGCTTCTCGGTAGCCGCGATTCCACCACTGACCATCGGCGATGGTTGTCACGGAGATGGTTGTCGGTCGATGGTCGACGGTCGATCGATCGGCGCGGTCGACGATCGACGATCGGCGGCATCGCCGCTCGGCGATCAATCGGCGATCGGTTGGCGACCGATCAGCGACCGGCGATCGACCGACGACAGCCGGCGATCGACGACCGACCGATGGCCAGCAATCAACTATCGGCGACTAAGAATTATATTACCTTAAGAAGAAATTATAAGGGTATTTTTATCATTTTATAATAATATGAATTACATTCCTTATAATAAATATGGATACCAAACAAACGAATGTAATCACTTTTGTAATCAAAGATTACACACTAATCGCTAACCAAATACAGTAATGTAATACACATTACATTATATTACATTACAAACTTGATTACATTACAAGGTTAATTATATTACCCCGTACCAAACGTAGCCTAAGTTCATCTAGATGCAACATCTAAGCATCTTGAACTTAACTCATTTTCTTAACATCTTACATATGTCTAAGGTGTATCAATACACACACATGTCATCCTATGATCCTTGTGAGATGTGGATCGGTTCTTCCCTAATTCTAAAGGCACATGCATTATTACCTAGCCATTCCGATTTGATTCCTTTATATAGGACTTCAAATCATATATTGTCCTTAAATTCAATTTAAATGCATGAATATGATCATGGTATAAATAATTGCATAAATTAAGTATATTTGTCAATGATGCATGATTTCATAGCACAATATAGAATTAACCTAAGTATTAGTCATGTCATTTATCAATCTAAAAGCTATCATGACATTTTAAAATAATAATATGAACATGATGTCATGACATGACATATGACAAACAAAGCATGACATATAAATAATTCAAAGGTCTTAATTCCAATTGTCATTTGTTAGATTTATATCAATTTTGCCATAATAACCAAATCTCTCAAGTGTGTCGAAATCTAAAATGACATACTTATGACTCTAAGCCTACTTGTGCCAATTATGATCAATTTTTTAACCTTTATAATTTCTATTGGTACATTATAAAATCTCTTAGGATAATAATCTTATCTCATTTCCAAGGTGTCACATAACCTTGAAAATATCCTAAAGTGTCAACTTTATCAAGGTTAGGTTAACTACCCTTCCATTTAAGGTTGACACACCCTAAACTCATTTAGCGTGATGGAATCACACTCCTAGGAACTCAAAATTTATTTGAGCTCCTTGGGTTCATAAAGTACTCACTAGGGATAACTTCTCTTAGTACCTTCCTAATGACCCTTCTAGGCTTAAAAGCCTTAGTCATTGTGGTCTTGTCTAGGTCAACTCTAGGGATGGCTTCCCTTGTGACCTTCTTAGTGGCTTTCTTAGGTTTCTTGAAAACCTTGGACACTAAACACTTACCATAGTCAACCATAGGAATGACTTTCCTTGTGACCTTCTTAGTAGCTTTCTTAGGTTTCTTGGAAACCTTGGACACTAGACACTTACCATAGTCAACCATAGGAATGACTTCCCTTGTGACCTTGGTATTCCTAGATCTAGATTTAGTTCCATAGTCAAATGGAACACTATGATAGGTTGGCATGACTTCTTTGGACTTAAGTTTATGACTCAAACCTTTTCAACCCTTGGATGCACCTTGCCTCCTGACTCTTAAGGTTTGCCCATTAAACTCATTTAGCATATTTTTCATCTTCTTTAAGGTCTTTTTTTATTTTTCAAGTTTTGATCTCAAAGCTTGATTTTCCAATTCCAAATGCCCAATTTTTGAATTTTCAATCTTTCTTTAAGCATTCCCCTTTCTTCTAGGCATATGTCTATCCTTATTAGGGTTAATGCTTAGGTTCTTATTCTCTACCTTCCTATCCTTAGGTAGGGTAGATTTATCCTTAAGAATTCTAATGTACTCCTTAGGTGGTATGGTTCTAGAATTGGTCTTAGGTAAATTAATATGTTTAACACCTAAGTAATAATATTTTTTATTAGCATGCTTCTTGTGATAAATTGCAAGTGAATTGAAAACATATTTTTCATTATGAAATAAGGAAGGTGCATTATTAAATGTTATCTTAGGCTTTGCCTTTCGAGCTCCCCCTACACTTGAGCTCTCTACATTGTCCTTCTTTGGATGCCTCCCCCTAGGACATTGGCTTCTATAATACCCTTTTTTATTGCATTTAAATTACACAATGTGATCCTTGCCTTTGCGTGTTGGGGCTCCGGCTACCTTGATCTTCTCCTTCGCCTTTGGTGTCGATTAAGCCTTCTTTATTCTTTTTGGGAATTTTCTCTTATAATGTTTTACTTTTCTACACTCAAAGTAAGTTATATGATTTTTATTTTTAACACATGCACTTGAGTTACCAATAGGTGAACTGTGGGCTTGTTCTTCACTTCTTCCGGATGTAGATGGTTCCTCTACTTTCTCCGGCATTGAAAATGGTCTCTCCTTCCCCTTAATCCTAGAGGTTGAGGCTTCTTCAACCTCTTCCGACTCGGATATTGAGCACCTCTCAACTTCCGAATCTTCACTCTCTTGAGAGGATGAGCATTCCTCTTTTTTAGACTTATCCTCATCTACTTAGGTCGGTGAGAGCACTTCATGGAGCTTGGCTAACTTGCTCCATAGATCCTTAGCATCCTCGAATTCTCCTATACTATACAATAAATCCTTAGGTATTGAGTAGCTAAAATAATTGCTACCTTTTAATTTATCTTGGACTTCCAGATTTGCTCCTCGATCCACTTCTTCTTCTTAAGGACTCTTCTTTTTTTGTCCACCGGAGGTTCAAATCCATCTACGACACAAAACTAATTTTATATTTCATTCATTAAAAAGTATTCCATTCTACCTTTCCAGTATGTGAAGTCTTTGTCATCGAAGGTAGGTGGAATTTGTGTATTGTAGCCTAGTCTATCTTGAAACTCTATTTCTCTTCAACTCCTCTATCATTGCTCCCTTGGTTGCTAATCCTTGAAGAGCGACCCACTTTGATACCAATTATAGGGACCGATTTGATGTGTGCTAGAGGGGGTGAATAATGATTCTCGATTTTGTACGTGTTCGTCTATAAAATATTAGTGCGCAGCGGAATATAGAAATAAAATACACAGCAAAAAAAAAGGCAAACACACATACAAGCAATACATAAGATATAACATGGTTCTGAACCCTAGCTGTTACTCCATAGTCAAGCTCTAGTGATCTACTCTCACTATGAACTTCTCTTTCTCGGTATGACATTGAAAGTGGAGAAACCTCTTACAATACACTTGCAAAAGTAAAATACAACTAAAATGAAATACTAAAGCAAATATAAGTAAAAAACACTTTATAAATAATTGTTTTGATTGCTTGATGCTTTGATTTCTTTGGATGGCTTTTGAAGACCTGAAATATAACAACACTTCGCCTTAAAATTGCCCAAAAATCACTATGGAAATCCTACTCCGTGAGCTCCCTTTAAGTCTCCACACGACTTGGATTTCTGCCTGGCAATCTACTGACAAAAGAGCTCAGTCAACTTCCCATAGTATCATTGCCTCACAACGAACTTATCCGCGTTGGATTCTAACCAACGGATACCTTAGCAATCGCTTCTACAAGAATGATCGCTAAGCCAATAGTCAATCGCCACAATGATACAGAGCTTTGCAGGCTTATGTCCACTACCACCAGTCGACTGCCATGGACTAGTCAATTGGTGTAAGTCACTAGTCGATTGGTAGAGCACTTAGTCGACAATCAAGTCTTAGTCGATTATACGCACAAATGATCGATCCGAGTCGACTAAGCTCCCAAGTGTCAACACTGACTCACCAATTGACAATACCACTAGTTGACTGACAAACCTCAAAAGTCAGGTTTAACCCAAGTATGATCCTCTCATACTTGATCGACCACCCTTAGTCTAGACCTATGTCTTCTAGCCACCTCCATTTGCCTCATGTCCTTAGGATCCATTTGAGTCCTCCATGACTCGTTCATCCTTCACGCTAGCCTTCAGGTGCTTCCATCGGCTATATCATGATAACCAGGTCTCCTTTGCCAAGAGGTCGTGCCTCCGAGACTTCTCCATTATCAAGTCTCAATGCTTGGACTTTCACCGCCAAAACTATACACTTAGACTTATATGGCCAAGACTGTCTCTTGGACTTTCCTTTGCCAAATATCGATATTTGGACTTCCACTGCCAAGGCTACACCCTTGGACTTATGTGTCCAAGACTACACCCTTGGACTTTTCATTTGTCAAGTATCCAAACTTAGGCTTTCACCGCCAAGACTATACATTTGGACTTATGTGGCCAAAACTACACTCTTAGACTTTCCATTTTCTAAGTATTCAAACTTGGACTTTCTAATTGCCAAGCATTCATACTTGGACTTGTCCTTGCCAAGACTCCAATCTTGAACTTTCCTTGCCAAGTATCCATACTTTGACTTCTCCATTGCCAAGAATCAAATCTTGGACTTCCGAGGTTGATTGCTCCAACAATCTTCCCCTTAAACAAACTCCCCCATATGACCTTGGATATCTCAAACATCCACTTATCATATGGTCAACATATGGTCAAACCCATATAGTCAACAGTATTGGAAAATATCAAAATACTACTCGAGTCTAGTCAATCGTGACCTGGGTCGATTGCACCAATAGTTTCTTCCAGAGCGCAGCATGGCCTGATCATGTTGCCTGACATGGTCATGTTGTAGTCATGTCATTTCTTCCTCCATATGAGTCATATTCAACATATGGTATGACAATTACCTAACTATGATGAAGTTGGATGAGTTTGTTGAGAAGATACATTTTCTATTAAGGAGGTTGAAAACATGAATTCGAAAAGAATTTGAGTTGAGTTTTGATGTTTGAACAATATGTAATCGAGTTTAAACAATATATGATTGAGTGATACTTCTCACAAAGAATATTATTAATCAAGGATGACCAAACTCAAGTTGATCGTGATGGAGAGTATTGAAAAGAAAGATTATTAGTGCAATCGATCTTAGACCAGAATAACCATGATGGATATAGTGTTTGATGAAAGTTGATTGAGTGAGCAGTCAAATAGGCTAATTGATCATATACTTGACAGGTACAAAAGTTAAAGTGAGTCATAGAGGATCGGATACTTGACGTTCGAAAGTCTGACAAAGTATTGACAAAAAGTAAAGTCCAAGTGGATCATATGGGACCGGCGTGAGATAAAGTTTAAGTGGATCGTAGAGGATCAGGCACATAACATGTGGATGAAAGTCAAAACATGTCAAAGAAGATTGGATGTTTAGCATTAGAAAAGTTTTGATAGGTCAAAATTGATTGAATACTAAGAATAAGAAATAAAGTCTAAATAGGTCAAGAAGAATCAGATATTTGGTATCGATGAAGTCTTGGTAATTCTAGGGTAACTGAATGTTAAGCACGAGAAGAAAATTTCAAATAGGTTAAGGAGAAGTGAATGTTTGGTATCAATAATGTCCTAGCAGATCAACGATGATTAGATGCTAGATAGATGAAGTTTTGATAGGTCAAGATGACCGAATGCTAGGTAGGTGAGGTCTCAATAAGTTGAGAGTGATCGAATACTAGGCGAAAGAAATCATGATAAGTTGAGGTCAATCAAATGTTGGTGCAATAGGCCCTGGGTCAATGTTGACCAACCTCGAATGGGACTCGAGTATGGTTTTGATGTTTGACAATAGGTTGACCATTATTTGACAATATGGCTTAACTATATGCTAACCATGTGACTAATGGATGATTGGAATATTCAAAGTCATATGGGAGAGATTATTTGGAAAAATTATTAAAGCAATCAACCTCGAAAGTCCAAGTTTGGATACTTTGCATGGAAAGTTAAAGAATGGTCTTAGCAATGGAAAATTCAAGTATGAATGTTTGGCAATTGTAAAGTCCAAAAATGATCTTAGCCACGTAAGTCCAAGTGTGTAGTCTTAGCGATGAGTCCAAGCATTGAGGCTTGGCAATGGGAAGGCCAGGGATGTAGTTTTGGCAATGTAAGGTTCAAACATGTAGTCTTGGCGGTGTAAATCCAAATGGATCTTGGCAAGGAAGTCCAAGGGTATAGTTTTGGCAGCGTAAAGTTCAAGCATGTAGTCTTGCCGGTGTAAGTCCAAATGAATTTTGGCAAGGAAGTCTAAGGGTGAGGTTTTGACAGCATAAAATCCAAGCATGCAGTCTTTGCAGCATAAGTCCAAATGAACCTAGGCAAAGAACCCGATTAGCATGACATAGCCGATGGAAGCACATAAAAGCTAACGCAAAGGATGAAGAGTCGCGGAATCGAGGAATTCGAGAGGTGTGAGGCTGATGGAGGTGGCTAGAAGGCTTAGGTCTAGGCTATGAGTGAGTATCAAGTATGAGAGGATCATACTTGGGTTAAACCTCATGATTGAGATTCACCAGTCAACTAGGGTTATGGACCAGTTAACTGGTCGAGTATTTTGTTAGTGCCTATAAGATCCATATCTCCACAATGACATGATATTGTCCACTTTAGGCCTGAGCCCTCATGATTTTATTTTTGAGATTTACCCAAAAGACCTCATACCAATGGAGATATCTTTTCATCTTATAAGCACATGATCTTTTCCATATCTTACCAATGTGGGACTTTGATTGTATTTCCAATACTCCAACAATCCTCTCCTCAAACGAAGGACCACATTGACCCCCCCCCCTCAAGCCTATCCGTCCTCGAAGGGCATCCTGCGCGATGTCCGATCCTCGACCAACAAGACTTCCTACCAAGCTGTCTAGTCCTCTTGATCCAAGCTGGACTTCTTGCGGTTGTCGACTCTCTGGCCCAATTGGACTTCACGCCAATTGTTCGATCCTCCGAGGCCATTTGGACTTCTGCACGGTTATGCAGTTCTTTTGATCCGAACATGGGAGCTCAACTTCCTTCGTTCGAAGTTCATGGCTTGACATGGATCATGACTCTGATACCAATTTTTAGTGCCTATAAGATTCATATATCTCCACAATGACATGATATTGTCCACTTTAGGTCTAAGCCCTCATGGTTTTATTTTTAGGCTTTATCCAAAAAGTCTTATACCGATGGAGATATCTTTTCATCTTATAAACACATGATTTTTCCCATGTCTTACCAATGTGGGACTTTGATTGTATTCCCAATACTCCAACATGTTTGACACTCATAATGTCTAGTTGACTCGGGCAATCGACTAGGGTTATGACCCAGTCGACTGAAGCTCAATTGTTGACCAGTCGATTGGCCTTGGATAGTCAACTATCATGTATGGCCAGTTGACTGATGGCAATGTAAGAGTCCACAAATTGTTGCGTAGTTGACTACAGACTATCAGTCAACTTCTGGTAAGGGCAATCGATTGATGAGGTATACGTTGGACAGATTCCAGCATTGATTGAGTCGTTGCAAGACAACGACATTGAGTCGATCAGCTTCTTTGGGTAAGTGCGATCATTGGAAGGTGAAAAATTAGCTCAGCTCAACTTTATAAGGAGATTTCATGGAGGATTTGAATATGTCAGTGCTTGGTGATCTTAAAGGGGATAAGTTAATGATTTTCGGACTTTCCAAGCTATCCAAAGCAACAAAAGCGTGATCAAACAATCAAAGCTCATTTGTAAAGTGTTTTCTTTACTTGCATTCATTCTTATTGTAATTGCTTATATTTGGTTGTAGTTCTTATTGCTGTAAGAACTTATATGAGATTTCTCCACCTTCGGTGTCATACCGAGAAGGAGAGATTCATAGTGAAGGTAAATGACAATAGCACCGCCGTGGAGTAGGAACCCTAATTCCGAACCACGTAAAAATCTTATCTTGTGGCGTGTGCTTGCATTTGTTATTTTTTACTTTATTTTCGACAACGTATTACTAACAAATTATAGACAAGCACATAATACATTGAAGCAAATCGAAAACTGCTATTCACCGCTCTCTAGTGTGACAACCGATCCCCAACACCAAGTGAAGGTAGAGTTAGTCTCGATTAGAATTTAAACTAATATATCAGTCAATTGATAGTGTATAATATCTACAAATAAACCCTAAGTTAAAGGGTTTGAGAGGGTTTGAGAGAGTTGTTAGTGTGATTACTAGACTGATAAGGTTACCAATCGACTGATGTTATTGTTCGAGTGAATAGAGATTTGAAACTTAACTATATTTAGTTGACTGATAGAATGGATTGGTTGACTAATGACACTGTAACAATGAATAGAAAGAACATAACTTGACTATTGGACTCGACTGGATAGGCATTAATCGATTGATAGTGAGTGGCAGTCAACTGATGTTGAGGTGGATGGAGTCATTGAGTTAACGAATTAAAGCAACATTCAAATCTAAATAGAGTAGTCAACTAAAGGTTGAAGGCGGACTGATCGGTGAAAATTAGCTTGACAATAATCCTATAAAAGAGGATTTCATGAAAGATTTGAGGCATTGAAATTTGAAGGTTTTGAAGGATAGTGTTGTTACATTTCTAAACTTCAGAAGGCATAAAGTTATCTCAAAGCCAAGATTTGTGTAAACTTATTTCTTTTTATTTCTTTATTAAAAGCATTGTATATTTGTGTATGGTTTGCATTTGTTATCTAAGAATACGATTGTAAAAGGTTTCTTCGTCTCCGAAAAGTATCTAAGAAGAAGAAAATTAGTGGTGTTTATTTTAGGACTCTAGTAGTAGAGTAGAAATCGAAAATTCTAAACCACATACAATCGAGGTGTCTCTGTACTTGTTATATTTTTCATATTTATTTATGTTATTTTCAATGCATAAAATTTTTTGTAGATAAGCAAGAATCAACAACAATCAAGGTCAAATGTGATCGCTATTTATCCCTTCTCTAGTGACATCAACGGTCCAAACATTTTCATCCTTTGAATCTTTATAGAATGATCCATCAACATCCTCTTTCATTAGTAAACACATTACAAGAGCAACAAATGAAGAGGAAGAATCAAATCGCATAGCATTAAATCACGAATATGATCATAAAAAAGAATGCTCAAGTTCCACTCCTTCTAACCCCTTAGCTTCAATCAAAAAGAACAAGAATATTATATGCTTTGAATGCAATAAAAAAATACAAGAGAAAGTGTCCAAGTCTAAAGATGAACGCAAAGTCTAAGGAGAAAATCATTTGCTTTGATTGCAATGAAAGTGAACACTACTAAAAGGAAGCATCCAAATATAAAGAAGAAAACAAGGTTAAAGCCACCTAGAGGAAACATCGCTCTAAATGGAATAAAAGTGGGTACTACAAGAGAAAGAGAAAGTATCCATTTATAAAGAAGGAAGAAAGCAAAGTCCAAACAACCAAGAAAAAAAAATCATTTGCTTTGATTGCAAAGACAATGAACTCTATGAGCGATTGTATATACACCAAGAGGAAAGGTGAGATGTAGAAGAAGAGGCAAATCCCAAAACCAATTCCTCACTAAGCTAAGCTAATATGATAAAAGTTAAGGATTTAGAACAGGGTTATAATTTCTTCTCTAACTCTAAATTGCATATTTAATGTTCGATTTAACTTTGCAATTAGGAAAGTCAAACAAAAAGATTAATATTATAAAATGTGAACTAAGAAAAATTAAGGCCAAAGTTAACTCATCTCCTATGTTTGGTGGGCATAAAAATTCTAGGGTTTAAGCATATTAAATAAGAAAATTAAGTGTTGAGACCACACATATTTCTTTACACCCTTGACTTCTAAACAATATAATATGCTTTTTGTTGTAGTAACATACAATAATAATAATAATAGTAATAATATATTTAAAAGATAGCTATTAGATTTTTGTTGGCAAAGGAAGACCAATAAAAACCTAACTAAAAATATTTTAAAATCTCAGCGTTCTTAATGGTATATCTTACGTAGAGTGGAAAGGATAGAACATTCATATAAAACATCCAATATGCCTACTGATTTAAAGAATTAATTAAAGGTTAACTAAGTATTTAATTTTAAAAAAAAAATTGGGGACAACACCACTTCTAAAGATTTTAATTATGCCATGCCCACTAGGGTCGGTGGAATTTTGTTTTCCTTTGCAATTATGCATCAAATCCACAAGAATCAAAGTTTTTAGTTCATCCTTAAGATTGTTTGTTCCAAAGTAACCATCAAGAAGCTTGAACCAACAACTAATTGTTGTATGATAAGATTCTACTCCAAACACCAACCACTTAGTGGGTCTATTAGACTGGATTAACCACCATATTTGACAAAGGAAATAAAGCCAACAAAGACAGCAGTGGTTCAACCAATTTATATAGTAGTAAATGAGCAAGATTCAAAATAAATTCAAACAATATGTTAAAAGTTGGAAACCATAGAATAACATTGTTAGGCAGAAGTTAACCTTATTGCACTTATCTCGAATGGAGACAACACTCGATATGTATAGGGTCAACTCGGGCTTAAGACCTGAAATTGATAATAGCACAATGAAATGAGCAAATTTCACTAGAACAAATCAAAAGTGTATGTTGCTTGTCTCATCAGTATGCACCAATCTACTTGGTGCATTTGCGCATCAAAGCTATACAACATGCTAAGAAGGTTTATCAAATACAAATTACATAACACAGCTTATCAGATAGCAGGCACGAGCAGTGATTTTCTGTTCCAACAGTCACAATGTCCAGACCAGCTAAGATCGACATCATTTACCACCATCGCCGAACAGGTAACCAAGCGAAGAACCACCACCAGGAGCAGCATGCACCTTAGTCGAAGGTCGATCCTGGGCGATTAAAATTTTACAGTTAGCTCACAGATGATCAACAAATAGCATGATTCTTCTTCTTGTATGCTCTGCAGTTGCCTATCAGGATTTGGCGGGTTAGCCTCTATCGCAATAACATAAATGGTCAAAGCGAACCTTTCCCAGTTTGTTTACTGTCATTTTTTGGACATTGCAATACCATATCATCACAAAGTTTAAAAAAGAATTATCTCCAGAATCAATATTCAAATGAAATCCCATTAGTCTCGCATGGAAAAGTACAATGCTTCATTATATAAGTATAAATTTCCTTTTTTCTAAGAGCTTGAAGTTTTTAGATAAATGGTTAGCCAGTCACTTTAAAATAAATACATGTAGCAAATCCAAAGATGTAAAGTGTGAGAATCTTATGAGAATCAGTGCATTGGTCAGATCTACCGACCAAAAAATAGTTCGCTATTTCTTTTGCTTCTACTTAGACTGCAAGAATCTACCAAGCGGGAACCAGATTGTGAAATTTATTGTTAAATCACTTCACTGTGAAAAATAATACTTTATAGGCCTTAGCAAAAAATACAGATCATACATGAAAGAAATACTGAATGGGAGGATTTCTATTGCTTAATGTCATGGCCATCCTGTGTATCAATAGGGAGGGCAGGAATGCATCTAATATCTCCTGATGCCGATTGAAAGATATTTTAATGGTGGTGTATTTAAGAAAGAGAAATAGGGACGGCAGCAATAACTTACAGTGATAAAATTGGTACAGTTCTGTCCATCTGCACGATAGAAGTTCTTAGCTTGACTGCTTTGGATGCCTGCTGGAATCTCTTTGTTGATCGGAGGTGGAGGAGCTGGCTTTTGAACTGGTGCATCAGCATCAGATGCAGATTTTGGAGCCTCACCTCCACCAAATAAGTAGCCCAAGGAACTCTGACCCCCTCCACTGCTTACACCGCGTCCCATTCTAAACTTGCCTAGTTTATACTTCAATATTCTGAAAAATATCAAGCACCTATTTGCCAGATTTTTGAAATGGTGACGTTAAAAGTAGGGATAGCAATTCACCTCACCTCTATCATGATTAAGGTTGCCTTACTCTAATGAAAAAATGGGGAAAGAATGAGACAAAAAAATAATAATAACAACGCAAGGCAAGGCAGATGTAAGATAGAATTTGATGCTCTGCCTTGCCACACCTTGCTTACCAGATTTAGTTTACATTATATATTTTTTGTAGACAACCATATGTATTTTATCTTACATTTCATTGTCGTGCCCTGACTAACCTGCATGAGAAGTAGAACGTGGCGACTATGGGGAAAAAGAACTCATCCCACGTCCCCAACCACACACTGCTTCCCAAAATGGGGAAGGGATAGGAAGTTTAAAATCCATCTTGCCTCGCCCCATTGTCAATCATTGTGCATACTCATATATAGTAAATGCCATGAAATGACCTACTTCTACACTAATTTCAGTAAAGAAGCTTTCTAATCACAGAACACCTTTTCTGGCTTAAAGCAGTTCGCCAGTTAGTAGATAGCATAGTGATGCTGGTCACAATGTTTGCTCAGCAGTTACCATAATAATAATTCGAGCTTTGCTTTTGTGCTTTTTAGGTAGCATATTGAGCTATTTAGAAGCAGATGCATAATGCCATAGTTGAATGTGCTAAAACTCAAAATTTACAGATAGAATTAAGCCGTTGCTTATTGAAAGATAGATGTCATCAAGAATTCTGTTCTATAGAAGGCGAAAAAAATGTATACAGCCAAAAAGGTAATTAATACACACTCTCACAAATATCTTCTGTTGAACCAAACCTTATGCAAACTCTCTAGTTTACTCTAATGGAAAGTTGATGAATTTATCTTCTAAAGAAGCATTATTTATATTTTTGAATGATAAAACCAATTTTTTGTCAACTATTCGCAGAAGAATATCCTGCAACTACATGGCCAAAGCAATTTCAACTATTGAGACACTATGGATCAATGGGAAAATCCGTTAGACTGCAATCAGGTCACATAAGACAATATTACAAGAAGATTATTGAGGTAATATGTCATTTTCAGGACAATGTTGAGGCTCCACATGATAGCTATACTGCAACTAAAATCTAAATTGATAAATAGGAATTAGGTAAGCCAAAGAGACTTTTATATATAACAATAACTTTTGCAAATCATAACTATACATGACCTTCATCAGCGATTTTTTTTTTTTTTAAGCAAAATTCTGACAGAAATTTGAATTGATTAAGAAACTTCACTCAGCTACGCCCCACATGGATTTCCATAAGAACAGAAACTGTTTCGATAAAGGAACTAAGAAAGAAAATATCACATGTTTTTGCCCCATTCTGAACATAACCAAACTTTCTATTGTTTAAAAAAAAAACAGTATAAGTTAAGAAAGGATCTCCAAATTCACAAAGCCTACGAAAAACTTCATCAAATTCGAGGCATAGCACCAACCGATAACAACTACAACCACCAAGACCTCAATCGTATCAAAGCGACAGGGCAAAAAAAAAAAAGTTTTTAGGAAGAAAAAAAATTTCTCAGTAATAAGTCGATTTTCAAGGGAAAATGAAGGAGAGCCACTACAGAGAAGATACCGCCTGATTTCACTTGAGATAGCCTCAACAAAAGAAACAAACTAAAGATCCATAAGCTGAAAAAAGCCGATCAAAGACACAAGCTTCGACAGGTTATAAACGAAGACCAAACAGTAACAAAACTACAAAAATGCAAACATGTATTGAAGGCCACTCGAATCAACAGCAAAATGGAAGAGAAATTCCACAAAGAGAGTTAAGATCTCATACCTTTCCAGACCAGGGAGGGCTGGATCAGATCGCAAGAACAGACGGTAGGTTCAGAGAGAGAATGAGAGAGAGAGAGAGAGAGAGAGAGAGGTTAATGCGATTGTGAAGAGGGCTTGGAATTTAAAGCGGTAAAAAGAAAGCGAAAAATGAAAGAGAGAAAGATAGCGATGTTTAAATAGAAAATTTCCATTCTATTTTTTTTTTTAAAAAACGTTATTCAGAGTTTTAAAATTTAGAAGTACACTTCAATATTTTTTTTTAAAAAATTATAATTCAAACCAATTAATTCGAAATCGAATAATTTGAAACTATAATTTATTTATTTTTTTATTCACATTTAATTTTTAAATATTCGATCCGATTAATTTTGAGAGTGATCAATCTAATTCTACAAACATGTTTCATTGTCTATGAGGGTAAATTCAAGAAGTATTATGATCTGACGATAAAACTCGACTTCCGTAGTCATGTCATCTTTGTACTATCGTTCAACGGCGAAATCATACTGTGTGTACACAAGTAAATTTTAGATTCAATCCATTTGGTCTAAGGTCGTGAAGTGCAAATTTTTCAAGCCATGAGATGATATAAGTTCAAATATGTTGATGAAACATAAAGAATTAGTGATTGTCCTTCTGTCACGTTAGTTTTGAGTTAGACAATATGCTCTCTATAATTTATCATCTTCGTGTTGGCTATGGGACCGACTGACGGAGGTGCTGAGGGCAAATGAATCATCTTTTTGCACTAATAAAATTTAAAGAATTAATTTTTTTTTTCAATTGAGTTTAAAATGAAAATTCAATTAAAAAAATAAAAAAACAAATAATTCAAGCTGAAAATTTCCTCACAAATACATCATCAATTATGCAAGTTCAACTAAGTTAGCATTAACCAACTTTACTAAGTCAAATTTAGAGGCTAAAGTATAATGGTTTGATAAAATTTGACAGATAAACTATCATTTTTTAAAATTTTAGGTGATAGAATGAAAAAAAAAATCCAATAATACAATTACATAAAAAATAGTTTTTTATTTTTTTTATTTACTTGAATTAATATAAAATACACTTAAATCTACTCGTGAAATAAAGGTGTTGTGTAGAACAAACAAAAGAAAATATAATTAGAAGAAAAAAAATCCCACAAAAGAAATTTAATTGATTTTATTTTTTGGTCAAAACTAAGAGTAAGAAGTAACATGCATCCATGTTCCAAAGATTTTGTTTTTTATTTAATACCAATAGGATTGGCCTAAGTCAACCAAACCTCATAATTTGGTACCAATATATTTAGATTTTTTTGTTTTTTTGACATCGTATATCTAGATTTTGGTCTAATTAATCAATCAGTCTATCTCAAGCTCATAAAAAAATTTTATCGATCATCAGAGTAAATAAAAAATATTCACATCGAACGATCCAATAACTCAACATTCTAAATTTTTATTATTTCATTTAAAGATAGATCTTTGTAAATGCATCCCAATGAAATTAAATTGAAAATATTTAAGAAATTATATAAGTATTTTTGTACTGTACCATAATCTCGAGAGTAGAGTTTGTAGTCACACATGCTAATTGGGATGATAAACACATATAAAATTTGTAGCAATGATCAATCCTTTGTTTCTATGGGAATGTCAAATTTCCATACAATTTATCTACTAATTTTGAATTAAAAGTTTCTTATAATTTATCTACGATTAATCCAAAGACGTACGGATAGAAATCGTTAAGTAAGAGAGTAGAATCTGTACATTTAAATGGACCTGCGCTAAGTTGATTATCATCGAACAACTCGACTAATATCTATTTAGCCATCTAAAAGTTTAGTATGGATATTTGGTTTCGTTAAAATCTGATTTGGACAGAAATAAAAGGTATTAGACATCGATAATGACAAATCTTTATGAGATTAGAAATCATCTAAAACAAAAGACATTAGTGTTCATAAACTTCTTTTTGCACGTAACTTTCCCCTTTTTTTTTTTTCTTTTTTTAATAAATCAGGTCTCCGACGAATCTTATGACTTGATTATTTTTTAAGTTAACGCTTGCTTTTCAGTTGTTGCCCATCAAATAAATCGAGGATCAACGTAATAGGATCGACAAAATAAAATCAATACTTGACTGCAAGTGATTTCCCAAGTCACGGTTTATTTGATATTTTTTTTAGAAACTTATGTATCAATATCCTGTTCTTCGAAACATAACAGACTATGCTTATGACTTCGATCCCACAAATAGCTTGGAAGAACATATTCATTGAGCATGCTTCTCGCTGCTTCTTGTAAGACTCGATTTTTTCTTTCCTCGACACCATTTTGTTGGAGTATTCTTGGGGCAAAAAATTCATGTATATACTCCCTTTCTAAACAATAATCCTTAAATTGAGTATTTTAGAACTCCTCTCCATGATCATTTCTAAGAGTTTTAATAATTATGTTTTTCTCATTTTCAACTCTTCTATTAAAATAAAAATCTCTACTGTTTCATTTTTATGTTTTAAGAAAAAGATTCAAACATATCTAATATAATCATCAATAATAATCAAATAATATCTACTACCATTAAATAATTTAACAGTGCTACAATAAAAAAAGTCTAGATGTAACAAATCCAAAACAGTAGAGGTACTTGTTATATTTTTGGTCTTATGTGATGCCCTCTTTTATTTACCTTTCTGACAAGCCTCACATAATCTGTCTTTCTGAAACTTTAGCAATGACAATCTCCTCATTAGTTCCTTTCCAGCTAGTCTCTTTAAATTCTTCAGATTGACATGAGCGAGCCTCCTATGTCACAGTTAGAATTCATCTGTTCTAGACATATATAAGATATTTGACAAATACATTAATAATATTATCAAAATATACCTAATATATATTTTCCTTCTTAACTCCTGGTAATATTTTTATGGTTCAGCTCTAGCTCAGTACAGTAAAAACTCACACTCGGTCCATCTATAAAGAACTCAACATAGAATTTCCAAAAAATAATACATACGAAAGGAATTTCATTTTTTATTTTTTTTACCACCTCTATCTTGTCGTTATATTTTACGTGAAAGTCTGTCAGCGCTTCGCTAAGGTTCAATTAATTATTAGATACGGAAAAATCTAGTTTCTTGATTTAAGTATTTAATTAGAATACTCTTTAATTAGATTTTGTCTATATCATTAGCCTTCTGCTTTCACTGTTTAGCCTAATTTTATCAGTTTAATTTAGCTTGATGTTGATCCATCTATGATATTTGTTGATTGATGTTGATCCATCTATGATATTTGTTGATGAAATACAATCATAAATGACTCAGTGCACAATATCTAGCTTGTCACATATCTACAGATATCTGAATCTAACTAGAGATATTTTCATCATCATTGTCATGAAAAAATTTGAAAATCAAAAATGAATTTATTGTAATGCTTGATCATCAAATCATGTTTTTTTATTTTTTGCCGTACTAGTTCTTAATTAGATAAAAATATCTCTTATGATTTATCTCTTTTTATCTAATTATAACACCAACTAGGAAGAACATTTAAAATGAGCACATCATTTTATTGTCCTAAGAAATTACACAAGACTCAAATATATTGCAGTCCATAATGAATTTTAAATTTATAAATTCACATCTAATGATAAAAATTCACGATAAATATATTAATTAAATTATTTTAATGGATTTGTTCACAATAATAAATTCGTGCATTATTAGTTAACATGTAAAATCATTGAATGAAAAATAAAATCCAACATTTGTAATTTGGGGTAACACACAGAAAGGTATTTGTAACTCTCGGAATTCCTTTTAAAATGGATTTATTGTTATTATTGGAAGATTGATGATGATCCATGGGTTGCTCTATAGACTCCTAAAATCTTCCCTTCTTGGTGTAAAAAGGGAAAATCCTCCCTAGATGTCCCCTCTCGTCGGTTCCATAATAAAGAAAGAGTATAAATTACAAATGGTCTATAATCTCAACTTGTTGACTAGTGCGGTGAAGAACAGACATCCCGACATGACTTTTTCATCCATCTCGACAATCGATCCTTGCTCTCTTGTACAAGTCTATACTGTACTAACTAACGTATCATCCCCATACATGCGGACAAAATCTTCTCTTCCAGCACAAAGAGTTGGTTTGTTTTTTATGCTATTTCTTATGCTTGTGCTTGATCGTGCGATCTTTCCCTCGTGATGGTCCCTATAACTCGAAGGCGACATGCTGAGCCTCTCGTTCATCCCGAATCGATACTCATTCTATTTTAATTCCCATTTGGAAGGCTCTAGGTTAGGACCAACTTAGATTAGTCTAGTGAAGAGTCATCGGTCGATGAGGGGCTCCTCATGTCAACAACATCCAACTCAATCTACTTTTTTGCTCGGGATTGCAGTAGCTCTACCACCCGAGTATGATCAGCTCTACTTCATATCTAGAATGTTTAAATGATGACGAAGATCTATTTGCATGTTCAAAGATCTATTTACTCATTATCCTAAAGTATTTTATAAGACAGTTGATCAGTTAATACCGAGGAAACTCTTGATAGGGTTATAATTGTTGGTGTAGGGATATCAAATAATCGAACCTAGATTTTGATAATGGAAAAGATTCCAAGTTAAATTATTTTGTTATCTTATATATGCTATGTTGAGTTTACAGGTAATGTGTTAGACTTTGCTAAGGTCAAAAGACGCCAAAAGAATCTCGGAAAATCGAGAAACTTCGGTGGTCGAATGACCGAAAGCTAAGCGATAGGTCAGAAGGACCAAAGGTAAGTAAGGTAAAAAACTTGTGTGAAGAGAACAAGTCGCGTCCTCAGTATGAGAACAATCGTAGGTGACGATCTGACTAAGACTTCCGAAGAAAGACCGAAGTCGAGATCTGACAGTCTAGGACTGTTACACTGTATGTCATTATATATTTCTTATGCTAACCATGTGATGCAGATAACTACTCGAGGCATCAGTCGATTGGAGGAAACATCAGTCGACTGATGAATGTAGCAGTCGACTGGTAATGAATGTGGACATATTGAAGCAAAGTCAAGATAAGAGTCACAATGTTAGGGATAAGGATAAGATTTGATCCGGATTTGAATTTCAACGTGCTAGGGTTTGAAAGACTATAAAAGAAAGGGTGAAGCACCCTCATTCATCAATTAAAAAGCACTCAAAGTGCTCCATCAATCTAAAGCTCTCGTCTCCATGCAACGACATCGTAATGTCGACCAAAGTACATTTATCTACCTTTTAGTCGGTATTTGTTATTGTTTCTTTACTTATTATTTGCTAAGAGGAGAGATAGGATTGTTATCTTTTCTTCTATATTTCATATAGTTTCTCGTATTTCCAACGAGGAAGAGAACTTTAATATATTGCTCCTCAAAAACTAATAGTCGATTGCCTATGAACCAAATAAAAACAAGCGTGTTATTAATTTTATCTTTTGCTTTGTGCTTCTTTCAGTGCCATTAACTTTTTTTACAAATAACTCCTCTCTCCTCTAGTGTCTTTCTCGATCCTACAGTAATCATGTTTTCTATATGAATAAAATTGGGGTTTGACACTTGTGTATAGTATTGAGTCTCACAAAACCCTATTATTGCTTGACCATTTCATTTGAATCGAGTAAACCGATCGGGTCTATCTCTATCTCTATCTCTAAAGCCGCCACAAAAATCGAACAATCAAACGTGTGCGCGTTTTAGGGCTCAAACTGTTAGAATTCCGGTAAGTAACGGATGGAGTTACCGACTTCATGCATGTTAATGGTGGTTGTGGGCTGCACATACATTGCGCAGCCAAAGTTTGATGATTGCGCACACGTTATGTAATTAGGACATTAATATGTGGAGACCAAAAATTTCCGAAAGAATTCGTCCAAACTATAAGAGAAGTAAAGATCGGAAGAGGTGAAAAGAATTTTCACAACTTCGTCGGGATTTGATTTATGATTTATGATTTATGAATCAAAAAAATTGTCTCGTGTGATCGTTTTTTAGACTGAAAGCAAAAGCAAGAGTTTTTTTTTCCAAAAGCTCCAAGTAGATCGAAGAACCGTAAGTTTCAAAGAAACTTGGAAGAAATTTATAGATGTTTCAAGTTTTTCTAAATATTCATACTTAAATTATCCTCTGATATATAATCTATCTCCAACACAAATTAATAGAGATTCGTCGTCAGCGTTATCTTCATTAGGCCTTTGGAAGGCAACTTTTTGAATGAATGGTTTCTTCTTGATCGAGTTGTCCTCTAGAATTATTTAATGAACCTGTTTTTTATTTCCTTCTTTTATACGTCCGTATCCGTAAAAAGTTAGAATTTATCAACCTAACAGTTCTTATCGATTTGTCTCACGATCATTATGAGAGAGATAAATCACGAAAGATCCTATAGACTTTGACGTAGTGGTCAAGCACATGAGGGTCATTTAAATTTAGAAAATGATTTTAAACCTCCTCCGAAATCGACTCTTATTTTATTCGTAAATTCTATTGCATCTTAACTACCACGTTATTTTCGTGAAAATACATTATAAAACACACGATAGAATCAAAGCACATAATACATACATTAATTAACTCGTGGAACTTACTCTAATGGAATCTACAACTAAAATTCTTTGTTATCAGAGCCGGCTCTGATTTTTAAATTTAATTCTAGAGCCTGAGCGAAATTAAAAAATTAGACCTCATTTTCACTATAAAATTTTAAAAATTGAGCCCTAAAAATCTTTAAAAAATCTTGGGCCCTGAGCGAGGGTCTGGCTCTGTTTGTTATTATATATATGAACTAATATTATAAACAAACAAGACAGAATGGTCTAGATAAATGATAAATATGATTCTAGATGAATTTTCTTTCTCAGTCACTCAAAAAAGCATAATCCCACCCAGTCAGTTCAAGTCTAGATGAAAAAATAAATAAATAAAAGATTACATTAGATTATTCGTCGATCGTTGAACAAATATTAGATATTATTTATTTGAAAGGAACGTATTTGCAGGATCTGAAAACTTAATCAGAGCGAATCCCCATCGACCGATGGAGATCCCTCTCCCTGAATTATGAAAATAAAAAGAAAATGAAAAGAAAAAAAAAAGTTAGGAAAAGAGTGGAACGGTCAATCTAGTGATTCTCATCGATTTATTCCATAATCATTACGAATGAGGTAAATCACGAAGAGTCCTATGAGCCTTAACGTAGTGGCCAAGATATGTGAGAATCATCTGAATCCAAAAAAGAGCCTTTAGATCTTATTCTTCGGAATCGATCTATATCACTTCTATAAGTACCATCGTATCTTAATCACCATGTTATTCCCGTGGAGAAAGAAAAAGAGTGAACTATCGATTGCCACTGAACGACAAATATCAATGAGAAATGAATAGTGTAGATGGATCGATATCATCTTTGCTGTCCTCTTGGAACGGATCATTGATTAGAACAACGTAAACATTATTATAAGTGGATATGAATTAAATTTCGATGTGAGATCTAAAATTTTCAATCGAATTTAGAAATTTTTTATTATTTTTGATCAACGAATCAAGAAGTATAATTCTTGTGATTTGCTTTTCTTCATCATCATTAATGCATGCCCTGTTTACTGGGAAGAGTGGGAAACAAAATTAAGGAAAGTTTTCTACAATAGAAAAATTTTCACTGTTTACTTCATTGAAATTTTGAGAGAGAAAGAAAACTTAATCCATCAGTGGTTAATTTTGAAATCAAAATTGATCACCATCAAATCGAACGAAAAATAAAAGATGAAAAAAATGACGTATGTAATCTTTCCTCACTCACAAAATTATACACTATAATTAATACGACTCTTCATTTCTCCTAAATTTTGGATTGATTGTAAAAAAAATAAAATAATCCATGATATTAACTCTTGGGTTGAGATGGATAAGATATTTTGAATAATAAATAATTTAATTTTCTTTTTATTTATCTAAGTAAATAATATAAGGAATTGATTTTATCCATCTTCCTCAACTGAAGTAAATAATCACAATAGATTATGAATTCCTTTCTATGATCCATTCCTATCGATAAAAGAGCATAAGAGACCGACGGTGAAAAATTCTAGCGGCGAATATAATCGGCTACAAGATATAAAAAAATTCTTTGGCTTTCGTAAGAGGCCAGTGGTCGTGGGCAGCTAGTGGCCGTCGTTGAATCTAAATGAGAGGAACAAAGTAGTAGTGAAGAAAGAGGCGATCTTAGGTGTCGGATTAATAAGCATGGTCGATCCTCACAGGAATGACGTATTAATTGAGATAGTGTGATATTTATAGAATTGACATATATTGATTTTAGAAGAAAATGTAAAATCTCTTCTTGAACTTAGATTATCTCTCCACTGTCTTTGATCAATATATCAAGATTCAAAAGACCTTTATAAATTATCTCCCTCGTAAATAATTTAGGTGTTTAAGTGGTCCGATAGGATGTATCGATTTTGTTCACATCATCGAACATGATAAATTAGCAAAATGTCATGGAATCTCAATGGGTGACTCATGGTTCTCTACCACGGGAAGTTCACACTTAGAATTTTAAAGAGTAAGAGCTCAATTTAAAAAATTTCTCTGAATGTAATTCTGTTTTTATCGCTGCATAATAAAAATTCTTCCATCTACAATATTAGAATAGAAGGTGATAGAGAAATCGAGAGAAAAAAGAGACAAACAAAGAGGAATCGCTTCTAAATTTAAGCAAAGTTTGAAAGAAAAAAAAATAAATCCTAATGAAGCAGAATTTGATATAAAATGATAAGATTTATTGAGAAAAGATAAAAGATCAGTGTAAAAGAACTAAATTTATTATAAAAGAATAAAATTTATTGGGAAAAATATAGATGATTGAAGAATACTCCTGCGTCACGTAGCCAAATCTTCCTCCCAAAGGTCAATTTATCATCTGCCTCAACTGAAACCTAGTGAACGATCCCAAACAGCTTCGCCAAAGCTCCGCTGGACATAGTCTTCGTGTTTGTTTCATTTCCTAAAGGGCAAGATCAGGTGGCACTATTCTTTCTTCTTTTTTTCTTTTTTTCTTTTTTTTTTATTGAATGTTCGATCCGATTAATTTTTAAAAGTGATCAATCTGGCCTCACAAATCTTCAAGATGCATCGTTAATAACTGAATCGGATAAAATTGGAACCCAAATAATCTCCATTAGTCACTAAGAATAAATCAGAAAATCACTCATAATTTTTTTACGATTCATCTCGAACTCGCGGTTGACCATATCAGTAAATCTTTGTCCAAAAAAACTCCTGACTCCAGAGTCATCCGAATGAATTTTTTTTAAATTCATTATCAAATGATATCACAGTAGAAAATCAAACTACATTCTTCTATGGATTACCTCTTCATTTTTATCATCGTTGCATTTTAATCCTAAAAGCGACACTTTCCTCTCTGGTCTACCGTGTTATTAACATCTAATAAGTAGGACTCAAGTCACTTGGAAACCATGTGAAAAATTATCTTACACACTTTTATCTAACTAAAAATTAATAAGACGAAGAATAAAACTCTTCAATCAATTTTATAATTCTCAAAAATTGATTTTTTATTTTTAAAATAATTTTATAGTCCATTCGTGAAACCCACCCTTTCTATTAGATGTCTAATTAGAGACCCATGAATTGAATGCTTTAATCATGGCACGAAAAAGATAGACAGTACTATGAATTTAGGTGGATGTCGAAAACATCTCATCACCAAAGCACCTTTTTTTTTTTTTTTATCTAAAACAAGTGTTTTTGTTTTTTCAGGATGAATATATCTGTCTAGCCATGTAGCATTCCATTTCTGATTTTTTTTTAAAAAAAAAAACAAATATTTGATACAGAAAACGATAGCTATGAAAGCTTTTACAATAATTCAGACCTTAACAATAACTTCTAATGGTGGGATAATTAGCACCCTCATAGAATCACAAAGCACAATCTCATGAAAGAGTATTCGCCGGTAATTATGATTTAAAATACCGAATTGAATCTATCGGTATAGATACAACAACAACAACAAAGCATTATCCCATTAGGTGGGGTCGGCTATATGGATCCTTCTACACCATTAGACTCTATCCCCTACTATATCATCATCTATATTTAAATAAATTTTATCTTGTTTTATTGTTGCTAACCAAGTCTTTTTTGGTCTTCCTCTTCCTCGTTTGATGTGTATATTTGGTATCGTTTCACATCGCCTAACTGGAGTATTTATTGACCGTCTAAGTACATGTTAGTACCACCTTAAACATGTCTCTCGGAGCTTTCCTTCAATATATGCAACACCAACTTTTTCTCTAATGCTCTCATTTCTTATTCTGTCCATCCTCGTATGTCCGCACATCCACCTTAACATCATCATCTCTGCAACTCTCATTTTTTGCTCATATGCTCGAGTCGTAGCCCAACATTCAGCTCCATATAACATAGCAGGTCTAATCGCCGTTTTGTAGAACTTCCCTTTAAGTTTTAGAGGCACTTTACGATCATATAAAATACCCGATGCTTTCCTCCATTTCAACTATCCTGCTTGTATTCTATGTAAGACATCTCTCTCAATCCCTCCATCATCTTGCAAAAATGATCCTAAATATTTAAAGCTCTCAATTCCAGACAACTCATCATCTCCTATCTTAACACTTGTCTCATTACGTCTAATATTGCTAAATTTAAATTCCATATATTCTGTCTTTCCTCTACTAAGCTTAAAACCTTTCACTTCTAGTGTTTCCCGCCAAGATTCTAGTTTAACATTTACTCCTTCACGTGTCTCATCTACTAAAATAATATCATCTGCAAACAACATGTACCACGGTAATGTGTCTTGAATGTGTCCAGTGAGTTCGTCCATGATTAGTGTAAAAAGATAGGGACTTAAAGCTGATCCTTGATGTAACCCTATCTTTATTGGAAATGCTTCAGTTAATCCACCTGAAGTCTTCACTCTGGTCGTTACTTCCTTATACATATCCTTAATTAGTTCAATATATGTTACACTAACACCTCTTTTTTCTAAAATTCTCCATATTATTTCTCTTGGAACTCTATCATAAGCCTTTTCTAAATCAATGAATATCATGTGTAGATCACGCTGCTTCTATACTTTTCAATTAGTTATTCGAGAAGATGTATAGCTTTATTGTCGACCTTCGCATGAATCCAAATTGATTTTCGAGAACCATGGTCTCCTTCCTTAATCTTTTTCTATTATTTTTCCCAAAGTTTCATGGTATGACTCATTAGTTTAATACCCCTATAGATTTCACAAGTTTGTATGTCTCCCTTATTCTTATATAAGGGAATTAGGATACTTACCCTCCATTGATCAGGCATCCTTTTTGTTTTCAATATCATATTAAATAATTTTGTAAGCCATTCAATACCTTGTTTCCTAGACACTTCCATAACTCTATCGAATATCATCCGGTCCAACGGCTTTTCCATTTTGCATTCCATTTAAAGCTTTGTTCTACTTCAAATTTGAATTCTACGATAAAAATTTAAATTTCTATACTCATTTGACCTACTTAAATTACCTAAATTAAGTTGGTCTCTTAAACCTTCATTAAAAAGTTTATGAAAATATCTCTTCCACCGCTCTTTTATTTTTTATCATTTACTAGTACCCTATTGCATTCATCTTTAATACATCTTATTTGATTAAGATCTTTTGTCTTCCTCTCTCTTACTTTAGTTATTCTATAAATGTCTCTTTCCCTCCTTTTGTATCTAATTTTCGATATAACTGCTCAAAAGTTTCAATTTAGCTTCATTCAACGCTTTCACCTTCTTTCTTGCTATTGTATATTTTTTCAAATTTTCCTCATTTTTACAAATATTTAATTTCTTATATGTTATTCGTTTTCCTCGACTTTCTCTTGACTTTTTCATTCCACCACCAAGATTCTTTACTTGGTGGTGCATATCCTGACTCATAGGATACATTCTTAGCTACTATTTTCAATTTTGATACCATTTTATCCCATCGTATTAGGTCATTTGTATATGTCATCTAATACTTGTACTCATACCTTCTCTTTGAATATATTTAGTTTCTCATCCTTTAACTTCCACCACTTAATTCTAGGGGTCGTGTATATTTTCCTTCTATTAATACTATATTTGAGGCGTATATCCAATACTACTAACCTATGTTGAGTAGTTAAACTTTCTCCAGGAATAACCTTACAATCTTTACAAATCTTTCTATCTCTCTTCCTAACCATAAGAAAGTCAATTTGTGATTTATTATTTCCACTTTTGAACGTGACTAAGTGTTCTTCTCTTTTCTTAAAAAATGTATTAGCTAGTATAAGATCATATGTTATTGCAAAATCCAATATAGTTTTACCTTCTTCATTTCTTGTTCCAAACTCATAACCCCCATGCACCCTCTCATATTCGTCATTTTTCACTCCGACATGCCCATTTAAATCACCTCCTATTAAAATCATCTCATTTGACGGAATATTTTGTAATACTTCATCCAAGTCCTCCCAAAACCTTAATTTGGTATTTTCATCTAATCCTATTTGAGGTGCATATACACTAATTACGTTTATAATTTCTTTCTCCACTACTATTTTTTTTTTATCTATATCGAATCTATCGGTATAGATAAAAAAAAATTATTTCATTCATCAATTGAAATAGACAGGAACACGAATACGATATCTCACACAAATCTTCCCATGACCACTGGAGACTTTGCATGAGACTATGCAGTCATAGACGACTTCGTACGAGACCGCGAGAAATCTCACGTGATGCCTTGTAATTGGGCATGAGACCACGAGATGCCTAGTCGCGAGGCATGAGGCTATGAGGCCTGATGGGCGCACATGCTTTTTTTTCCTATTTTTTATAAATTTTAAAATTCTATTTTTTTTTCTCTTATTATTATTATTATTTGTTATTGCTTCATTCCTTTTTCCCATTAATTCTTCCTTTTTCTATTGATTATTTTTTTTTAAATTATACCTATATTTTTCCTTTTAATTCTTTTACTTTCTTCTTTTATTAATTTTTTTTTCTTAATTTTCTTTTTTGTTATTTTTTCTTTAAAATATTTTTTAAAAATTATAGCATGAATTTTTTCAATTTTTCTCTTTATTAATTCTTTTTTATTTATTTATTTTGTTCCTCTTAATTCTTTCTCTTTCTCTTTTAATTAATTTTTTTATTATTTCTTTCGTTTTTTTTAACACATGAGAAAAAAATTCATTAATTTCTCTCTTTATCTTTCAGACAATTACAAAAATTTACTTTTTCAAATATACTAAAAATAAAAAATATATATTACTAGAAAAAATAATAAAAATTAAATATAATATAATTCTTAAATACTACTATAATTTAAATTAAATTATAATATATATAAATTGATTAAAATAAATTGAAGTTTTAATTTTGTTTAAATCTACTCTGTGTATATTTTAATTAATCATAAATTAATTTTTAGTAAATCTTCAATTTTAAAATATTAATTTAACCTAATAATAACCATCAAAATATTAATAATAATATTTTTTTATTAATATATTTTATATTTAAAAAATATAAAAAACTATCGCCACAATGCGATACTGAACTGAACTCTATCGTTCCGATCATAAACTAAAAATTGAACTTTTAAACCACGCTGATAATGCTACTTGGTAATCACAACTCAATGGCCCCAGAAAAAAAAATTAAAGAATCTGACATTCATTATAAAGAAATATTGCCTATCAATAGTTCATTGTTGGAGCGTGAAGAAGAATAGTAAATGAAGGGCTTGGACATCTTGAAGATTCATATCCTCGAATAAGTTAATCCAGAATAATGATTAGAACCTCATGACTATTATAAGAGGAAGAAAAAAGATCCCGATTCAGTTTTCTTCGGGTGTCACTGCATCTTCTACTTGATTAGAACTGTAAAAGAGACAAGCCAAACTAAAATTTATTGATAAAATAATGAAATCAAGCTAAATCAAATCTAAAATTATCCAAACTATTGAAAAATCTATTCAAATTTGATTTGATTTCTTTTTTTAAAAATTGAATTTGACTTGAACTTGACTTATTTATTGAGTATCAAACTCCTAATCAAAAACTCAATTCAAGATTGAATCAAACTTGATTCAAATTTTTTTAAATTTGATTTATTTAAACATTATCAAACTCTTAAATTAAATTTATTTATTTATTTTAAACTTTTTAATATTTAAATGAGTATAAATAAATTCATAAATAATTTTTAAATAAATTTATTTACGAATATTATTCACGAACATTAATATGTGTTTAAATTTATTTATTTAATTCATCAAATGGTTCAAATTTGTTTATCAATTGACTTTGATACCTATTGAACGAATATAAACGAGCTCTTATCGAATCGAACATCAAATTTATTCACGAGTATTTAATTCGTTTACAGCCAGGACCAAAATGTTGTAGCATAGCAGAGTCTGTTGGTTAATCTGCAGAGACAATCAGATTATAATTTTCAGTATCATAGTTCGATGACAGGATGAGGGTGCCCTATAGTTTAGTTGGTAAGAAACTTACAAGTTGATATTGGATTTGAAACTCACCTTTACCTAAATGTGAGTACTTGGGAACTCAAATAGCTATCTTTTCTCAATCACGGAATAAATCATACAGTTGACTTCAAACAATTGGGACTAAATATTAGACATTGCTTTCGTATAGTTTGGTAATAAACACTCCAATTTCAGGAGGAATAAGAAAAAGGCTCCAGAGACTGCAGTGAAAGGAAACAGAAAAGAGTTGTGATGGATATGAAAAGAACTGCTATTAAGATCAGAACACATATAAAAAAAACTTCCATATATATCAAGAGACTCTGATAAAAAAAAAAAAAAATGTACAGTGACATTGAAAAAAAGACCTCCTATTCAACAAAGGAATGAAAATTTTCTAAAATGACTAATATACCCAACAATTAAAAAAAAAACACGAATTAAGAGTCTCCATGAGAAAAGGCAAGTCACTTTAAGTTCATGAAAAGAAATAGCTGTATTCCTAGTTAAGAGACTCGCACAAGCAAAAATGTGAGGTTACTAAAAAATAAATACTAATATCGGAGAAAAATTGTGTAGCTTCAATGGGTGATATTATAAAGGTAAAGGCAGCCTGCAGTATGAAGTTCCCGCCAATGCCTAAGGAAGGATCTATCGTATCTGCATTACAAGAAGTTGTTTTCACAACAACTCGAACTTGTAAAGGTCACGTAGCAGAAACTTTATATTGCACCAAATATAAGATAAAATAAAAAAGAAATACCTATTAATTATATTGATGTGATAAAAAACTATGTACCATATTCTTGCTACAAGTGTGAAAGATATGAATGAGACAAATGATTTTTATATAATTGTAGATTTATCTTGAAATGACCTTTTAAGTCTCTATCTTTTAACATTAATACTAGATGAACTAATAAATCATGTTCCAAATAAACCCCTTGGTATATGTTGTTTGTAGACAATATTTGTTAATTAATTAAAGCGTAGCTAGGTTAAATTGGAAGTTTGAATTTTGAAAAAAAATGTTTCATAACAAAACAGAGCTCATAAAAGTTGAATGTCACTTTATATCATCACATCATTTGTTAGTTAAAATGATCAACTAGGAGACTTGCTGATCAAACCCCTAAGGACCCTAAATTTGATTGAATCAAGAACAAGTTGGGCTTTATTATATTTTTAACCCAGCACAAGGAGAGTTAAGACTTAAATGTGAATATCAATAGTATCATGAACTTGTAATATTTTTGTTGGTTAACAATATGCATAGGTAGAAGTGACTCCTAAGAAACTTAAATTTTATGCCTACAAATTGGTTTTCGATATTTTTTAGTCACCTTGAGGGAGAGTGTTCTAGATTTAAATGTGTATATAAACAGTATCATGGATGTACTTGTAATATTTATGTTGATTACTCGTATACATTGGTAAAGGACACTTCCAAGAAATTTTTTATGGTTTTCTATTGTTGCATCATACCCTACTATCACTATCTTCGAGCAACCTATAATATTTGCCAACCAGAGCCTACTTCCCATGAGAAGTCCTAGACTTCACAGATTTCAAAAATTAATCCTGTTGAAGCTATTCAAATTACAAATGAAATACAACACTTCATAGCTGTTTCCAATACTCATATCTAGTTTTGCGTTAAAGCTTAAGGACAATAATCTATAATTGTTTCCAAATGAAAGACACTACTTTAAGGCTATCAACGTGACATCTTCATTTTCATTGAGTATTAGTCTAAACAAATAATTGAGAATTTTAACATTATGAGATTACAATTTCAAGCGGATTATAATATAAAAGAGATTCCATTAAAGACAATTAAATAATCTCTTACCATAATAGCTTTACTTGAACTTTTATTCTATTTTACCGTGCATCTATGTTAGGCATGATGGTATGATTATATAAAAATTCCACTGGAATGTATTATATTTGTATTTCTTGTGTCAGATTGTTTATCACTTAGTGTCGTCTTATAGCAGGCAATAGAGAAGAAAATATCACGTATCATTTATGTTGTCTTTTACTAATATTGACATATAGTTCGAACAATATGCCTTTACAATACCACCTATACAACGCCAAATTTAAAACTACAAAAACAGGTTTTATCATAACTTGTACTTACAGTACATACATGAAAAAATAGGAAGGTTGTTTTTTGTTGATTATATAAAGTAACTACTTAACTAGTGTGCCCTTCAAGGATTATCCAAAACTGTAATGCCGACGTACAAAATTTAGAGGAAAACATTAATTATAGGAAGATTGAAATCGATTTACTAGGTAATCAATCACATAATATGCTATAATGGACCTATAGTAAGAAATGAGTTAATTAAAAAAGAAATCCAGTCAACTTTAAAAGGCAACGCAATTGAACTATTGATGATTACCTCGATTGTTATCAAGAACTTAAAGCTGTGCAAGATCTGAAAGAATCACTGAGAATACTAGCATCCAGATTATGACCTGAAAAAAGATGACAGTTGACTCTGAATAACAATATCACAATGACAAGCAAATTAAGAAGGTTCAGTCAGTTATGAGCATTTCCTATGAAAACTATCTTGCTCATTTGCTTTTCCCTTGGCTCCATCTGAGCTGGTACAATGTCATATACCTCTCTTACCGCCTGCAAAGAAGTACAGGATGATGAGAAACCAAGTCTGTTAATCATTGTGATCAGACAATCCTGAAGTTCAAAATTATCAGACAGCAATTACTGAGTTTAAATGCATCTCTATACAAACTCATGAGGCATAACACATGCGCTTATTGAACTGGATGTGCACTTTCAATATGTATGATTAATTAAACCATGTTTACTTAAGATGCAATTACTGAAGTTCACTAGTGACAGATTTCAATGACGGCAAGGCATACAAGAGATAGTGGCATGGCTATTGAAATTGGTATTTTCATACATATATCTTAAACAGTGAAGTTTCACAGAGACAAAGTAGTTATCAGAATCTAGCAAAGAAGACTAATAATATAAGTGTCAGTAAAGTTCATCATCATTAAGTGCCTTAGCCCAACTATTTAGTGTGATCTTATACCTTTGTTGAACTCTATTTAGTGTGATCTTATATTTTCCTTATTTCCTTAAATGGTGTGTGTGCGTGCGTGCGCGCGCGGGGGGATTGTTGGTTGCATGCATTGCTAACTCAAGCTTTGTTTCATCGGCATAGAGCATCATGTTTTCTTTATGAGTATTTCTAGTTTAAATCAAGCTAGGCATAGATAATATCTGTGCTCCAGGTTGAAGTTGGGGTTAAGTGGAGTGTTAGAAGTATTAGATTAAAAGGAATGTTTATCTTGATACCACATTAGTACTTCTAGACAAGGTTTGAATTATGTGCCATTTTGGATGGCACAGGACAAACATTTATTTCCGATGGCCAACTGATGTTGACATAGACTCAACACTGAAACCATTTGTCAAGAATTGTTGCCTAATCAATCTTTTGTCGTTCTAACCAAGGCACACAAGAACAACTCAAGAGCTCCCATTCCCTGTGTGGTGAGAGCAATAAAGTGTGTTCTTCTGTGGTCCAGCTGTGAAGAAATAGCTAACATACAATGTTGCTCTTCAAGATAAACTCTTCTCATCTAGCTCTTTGAGATGAGATTGGAAACTAGGGCTGCATGCGATGTTCAGTCAGTAGATGGAACATATGATTGATTCCTACACAAGCAACATAGGCAAAAGTGAGATTCATAGATACTTGTCAATGCTGCTGCTTCCTCCTCTGTTCTACCACTTTTCTTCTTCTTCCTTCCACAGTGCCACGTCTTGAGTTCTTATCCCTTTCATCCTCTGCTCTGCCACTTTCATAGATGCCAAGTGGACAACTGTGCACCACATTAACTCATTCTGGATAGAGAGCAAAACTCTAGAAAGCAATGAGATTTAAAACCTTGCGCCAAGGCTCCCCTTTATCATGAGTCTAGATATGCCCATGTAATATGATTATCTCATAAACACAATTTTTTATATCCCCAATATTCCACATATATGCTAATTATCAGTAGTAAAAAAAAGGCATGAATGCATTCTTAAATATCACAAACCTGGAGAGTATGCAGTTGATCAGAGTTGAGGATGTTCAAAACCCCTTTGCAGCGATAGACATCCATATTATACTTCTTCTCCCACAGAAGATCCTCAATCCATGAGCGAACCTAAAAGAAACTTATGTCAACTAGAAAACTAGAAGTGTTATCCACAACTTGGATATAGATTTTTTCCTTTGTGTTTCTGTTTTTGGCTTAAAGAAACAGTTATTGCAGTAGCATAAGATGAGGTGGAAAAAGAATAAAGCATTCCCATAGATTCCTTGTTAAGGAAAGAAGATCATCTAGATTAATTCAGCTAAATAAAGACTTCTCCAGCAATTCATTTTATCCAAGTCCATAACCAACATTAACTTAGAAATGCCCCTTTCTTTTTGTACGTGGCAAGTTGAGAATATATTTAAGTAGACAAATATTTAAAAGAACATTTCCACCTCTAGAACTCAATAAAGTAACAGTTGGTCAAAGAAAACTATTTAGTTTACAGTATTATGGACGATGGAACAGTCATATTAAATGAGGCCGCAACCCATCAACACCTCCACCTATCTCAGAAGCCAAAGGTGTGTATACCAGCAGCAGACAGACTGAACATTTCTTAAGCATGCATAAGTGTGAAAATGCATGATTGTGTTCCTTTTAAGACGTGACTGAAAAATGGATGATTGTGTCCATAACAATAATAGAAAAGAATAATGCTCTACAAACTCACATGAAAATAATGAAATTGTTACTGATTGAACATTTACGTTAAAGAATCAAAATGACCTTGTGAATTCATGTCTATAACTGAGATTCACTTGATCATTTATTGAAGATAATTTTCAGGTTGCTAAGAGGCATAATATCTGTAGCTGCAGAGTCTTGGATACTGCTACACCCAAATAGGAAAATGCATCCATGGCAGATCTATCATAAGAGTTTTTAATAGAAAAAGAGCAGCAGAATACAGTGAAATCAGAAACCCATATAATAACAAATAATCATGCAAATATCTTCTGTAAAAATATATGTTTGTTAAATAATACAGGATTAATTTGCAAAAGAAGTTACTGAATCAACAAGCAATATGCTTCTAGAAAAACCTACCATATTCAAGTCAACTGGTTGCTCTCATAAATGCACAATGTGCACAAAGTGTAATCATGCCGATTTTTGCTTCCTGTAGATTTACTCTCTTCTAAAAGCTTCTCCAAATGAGCTGTATGCTGATAGGAATATGTATGATTAATCAAACTCAGAGCCTATATGCCATAATGCACAATAGAGATGCATAGCATCAATTTTCATACCTTAGAAGCATAGGCCTGACGATCCAAAATTTTACACAGATCAACTTGGCAACGAACAGTACGTATGATATTAGTAAGTGAATTGATATCATAGATTTCCCTTTTCCAATTCTTCAAGTAAAGTTGAAGTACCATATTCTTGTGAAACCAAGTCAATTTTGTTCAAAATCACAACATCCTACAATTAACAGGAAATTAAAACATGGGAGGTTTTTTTTTAATTAAAAAAAGTGCATTATTTTTTGAAGAATGACCTGACAGTGGGATGAATAATAAAGTAGAACAGGTGATTTAACAGTCCAAAGAAAAATGAAAAGGAAGAATCATAATTGCAAATAAGTATAATGAGGATTACAGCAAATGCTATCTGAAGGAATGCTTCAGGAAATGAAGAAGATCTGCGATGCTCCTCAAGCTGCTGTTGTAGGTTTTTTGCATCCACAACCTAGTAGGGAACACAAGAAATGTTGTAAAGAACTAGATAAGTAGGAACAAAATTAAGCTTTATGGCTTCAAAGGCTAGCAGCCTTTGAATTTTGAAGCAAGAGGTAGAGGAGTTTATAGTTTGGACGGGGACACATCTTGAAGAAAGAAATGTAAATTAAGTACGATTATTCAGGTCATACTTCCTCTATAAAACCATGATCCAACATGGGTCTGAAAAGGATCAAGCTCAAGTCAATACAAATCCACTAAAGTCAGATTTTGAGTCAAGTTACTTCGCCTTTTCTATCAGGTCAGATCAATTGGATATCTAGAACAACCCTTCTTTCTAGATGCAAAGTAAATTTCTCAAGCCAAGTTATAAATAAAATTCCAAACTTAGAACCTAAAAAAGAGTAAAAAATAACCAAATCGGAACTGAACCTAAAAAAACACCCAGACATCCTAACTCAACTTTTCATTGCAGTAGGTATTATGAACACCATCATTTTAAATCCCGCTCAGCAGAGACAAAACATTAACAACTGACATTAAAAAAAAACCAACTCCCTAGTAACTACTTTCATCTCAATAAGCTCTAAACCACATCTCAATCGACTTCCATGAGAAGCTCCAAGTTGTTCATCGTGAGAAGCTTTGAACCGAGAGCTCATCCTTCATAGTGACAAGCTCAATCACTCATCCTTCATCGTGAGAAGCTCCATACTTCTTCAACGGCAAACATGTGGGGCTTCCCCAATGCTTTTGTACGACATGCGACAATTTTGCCTCCTCTTACTCCATTTCCTACTTACAACAAGGCTAAAGCATCATGATAACATGAGGCATGGTGAGGCTTCCAATTGTTTCATGATGCTTCCAAGAGGTGCATGATCCTCTTTCACCTAGTTCTCCTTCTTTAAGTTGGAGTTTCTTCTCCACCTGGGATTCATACTTGGCATTGACATGGCATGTCTCATTCTAATCGAGAACTGAAAACCTACTTTGGGATGAGATTTCAAGTCCTGATAAGCACCCAATACAAAAATAGCCAGATAAGCCTAATCTCCCTCTTCTTTTTGCTAAGAATTATTCATAACTTCCCTTTCCTAAACTACACAATGAGCTAGGAATGTAATATTGATGCTCCACCTTGAGGAGTATCAGAGTATTAGTTCAGTATATTATATATTGCCTGGCAATTTATTTTTACTTCTTTTGGTGTTTGAACTTTGTCTCAACCACATAGAGAAGCTCTACTCAACAAAGTTAAACCATTTTCCTTCTTCCAACTTGTCACAAGTAATTGCTTATGTTATTTTCCAAATAGAAAAACAGTGGTTCTATGATATAATTAACTCACAGTGATTATAGAATCAAGAGTAACTGCAGATTCTAGCTGATCATCCAACCAAAGGATAGAAGCAAGGGGAGCAGGGTCAGCCAATCCAGTTGTCTCAAGCAATATATGGTCAAGTCTGTGACAAGACAGAAATAAAATTTGCAACAATGAAGTAACTGTCAATATATTAATCTTATCAATGAGAAAAGAAAAAACGATAGAGAAATCATTAATTCCTCATTTCCTTCATGTTTAATCTGAGAAACAAGCAGAGTATCACAAAACTTTAGCATATGCAAGGTTTTTGGAAGAGATGACCCAGCTGAAGAACCATATTTGAAATATAACCTCTCTTTCCTCTGAACAAGCTGTTCCAGGGCTTGTACAAGGCTGTGCTTGACCGTACAACAAACACACCCATTCGCTAGCTCCACCCACTCTTCTACAAGTGCACCACCATCGCCCTCATTGATCATTGCCCTCTCAACTCCAATTTCTTCCCCAAATTCATTCAATATCACAGCAATCTTCTTTCCATGTTGGGCATTCAAGACATAATTAACTAACTGAAATTGCAACACAAGAAATAACTATGATAAAATGATAGTATAGATAAGAACATTCAATGAAAGGATACGCTCATTAATCTTGTCAAAAAAAAACATGACGTTTCATTAGCATGATGAAGATTGTTTTGTCTATTTTCGAAATTGAAATCCTTAAAACATGGAGATAATTTCAAACTATGGTTCCAAAGTTTACAGAATTTAGCAACCATGTAAAGATGTTAACATACCCAAAAGAAAGTGTTCATCCAGTAAAGTACCAAAAGATGCATAAATAAATACTAAAATGAATAGCCAATTGTCTATTTATTTCTAGACCTCCCAGGTTACGGTAAAGCGAACTTGCATAAATCAAAATATCATGCTAGATAAACGGAAGAAATGAAGTGCATAAACCTAATTTCCCCACAAAAATAAGAAGGAAAACAGTTGGAACCATCGATTTTCTCCGATTAGGGGAAAAAACGGACCGTAGATTTTCCAGCGCCAAGGTAGCCAGTGATGACGGTAACTCCGACCGGAGATTCCACCGAGGCAGTCTCGGAAGAAATTGATTGGATCGCTTCTTCTCTGACACGGATAGCGAGAGGCGGGACATCGTCGTCGTCGTCCATAACGGCGACTACAACAGCGAATCTAAAAGAACGGTTGAAGCCCTCGCGAGGATTTTTTTTTTTATTTTAAGATAATTTTTAGGTAATTATCTGAAATAGTTTTTTTCATTAGTCGTCAATTAAAGTCCGCTCCTACCGCAAAATGTTGAAATTCGTCTTTTATCGGTCTATCATATAGTCATCTTATAATATTATAAGAGAAATAAATTATGAAAATATTTATAAGTTTTGATGTAGTATAAAATACGCGGCGACCATCTAAATTCAAAAGCGATTTAGATCTCCTTCAAATCGATCCTTATCTTATCTCGTAGAGTTGCTCTTACCACCACGCGTCGTTCCCATGAGACAAATAAAGTCCGCTAGTATAATATCCTCGAAGATGATTCACGTGCATCGGGTGTGACTATGCTCACGTCCCATTCGCCACACATCCGCCGTCCAATCGATCATGCAGGATGGGAGATGCATAGTAATTTTTCTCTTTTACACTCGAACACCTCGCCCCGAGCACTTATTGTCGTTCGACATCGTCGAAATCTAATTAGATTTCGATCGCAAACCGATCAAAATTAGGCCGCGAACCGTTCGAAATCAAATCGTGATCTAGTCAAAATTCGATCGCAATTCAGTCGGAATCCGTCAGCAATCTGACTGCGATTTGATCGAAACTTGGTCGTGATCCGACCGGAACCTGGTCGTGATCCGCTCGAAATCCGATCACGATCTGCTCGGACCCGCCCGTGATCCGCCCTGAACCCGATCGTGATCCGTATGGAATCTGACCGTGATCCGCCCGGAATCCGCCCGTGATCAAACTGAAACTCAGTCACGATCCGATGGGAATCTGATCAAAATCTAAATCCGATCGGATTACGTCAGATTTCAATTGGATTGTGGTCGAAATTAAGTTTGATCGTGCCCACCAGCAGCAACGATACTACCGACCACAATATGATCGAATTTCAGTCGTAATCCGATTGAAATCCAATCATATTCCGATTTCGATCAGATCGCGATCGGATTCTAGCCCGATCGCAGTTGGATTTCAATGATGTCAAGTACTTTTCTTGAGGTGCTCGAGCACGGAGAAGAAATTTCAATCCGATTGAAATCCGAGAACGCACATGCGATCCTCTAGGATTCAAGTGTTGGACTATAGCATGTACAACAGCTCGACAATAAAGGAATCGAACGAACGACAGAGGGAGTGGAGTCACACAAATGAGAGGGCAATGTGCATTCTCATTTCCACACAATCAAACGACAACGATCGAACGAAACGGATGACGAATCTACTGGCCACGCATTACGGCGCACAAACGTATCAAACACACAATCTCAGCCTAGGATCGTTCTTAAAAAAAATTTTGTAATCGTTTTAAATATTTCTTTAAAATTCCCTTAAAAAAACTATTTTATAATAATTAAGTTCTTAACCCATGATATAATTAAATTGATCTCTTTTATCTTCACTTAGCAAATTATTCAAAAAAATATATTCAAACTTTTTTATTTTTAAGTTCTTCCAATCTCTATTAACTTTTATTGTTCGGAGTTAAATTTAATTAACAATTTTGCAAAAATAAGTTAGAAAATTTTGCATAAGTAAGTCGTTCTGAAATATCAAGCCTACATTAGGTAGCTAAATTATTGAGAATGATAATTTTTTTATTAATTTAAAAAATAAAATAACGTTTATAAAATTTGTGAATTTTAATCTATTCCAACCATTTATCTTATTTATCAACTAAATAATTATTTAATTAAATTTTCGAAACAAAACTATAACTAAGAGTAATTAAATTAATTTCTATTCAAACATGGGTAATTAAAATATACTTTTGGGTAATGGAAATATTTATTAGGTGAATTGCTCTAAAATATGCTAAAAATTTGAATGTATCAAAAAGCAAGTGTTTAGTTAACTCTATATATTTTTTTAATGTAAACATAACTAAATCAATAAGGATATATTTAATATTTTTAAAAAACAAATTGGTTCTTTTGGTAAAAGGATGATTCTACCTAAAAGAGGCGCCATCACTATATTTTTTTTAAATGACATCACTGGCATTTGAAAATAATTTTCAATCGTTAATAAGTCAGACAAGACTGCAAATTTAGGATTTATGTATCTAAAACGCTTATTGAAAACTCCTAACTCGCTTTTAAGATGAAGTGCCACTGTGAAGCTCTTCAAAAGATCGAGTTAGAATGTAGTATCTCAATATAGACTCATTTGAGGACATCATGCGCCACATTCAAAAAAACAAAAATAAAAGCTTCACTGCGCTCTCGGGGGTACGATACAGTGGTAAAAGTAGAAAGATATTTCATAAAAAAATACAATTTGATCCTCTACTATGACATCGTTCGACGACGAATTTAAAAAAAATTCATTCGATGCAGTCCTGCGCCTTAATAGTTTACCCGATAAACGGAGTACGATTTCGGCATTGGACCGTCGTCCAAGGATGGTGCGACTGTGGAATTTGGGCTGAACCATAAAAAAAACTACGAGTGCTTCTCAGATTTACCCTTGGTGGCCGATGGAGGTCACTTGAGCTTTGATTTTACCCGGCTCAACTGTTGGCGAGGCGTCCCAAAGGTTTGTGGGATAGGGTCGGTCACTTCTAGAGATTAGTCAAACCGAAAGTTCGGATACCCTAGTGCAATCAAAAAAAAAAAAAAAAATCTTCAACGCAATCTCAAGGCTATGGTACAACGGTAGGACATCCAATTCAATTCTCAAATATTCATAATTTGATCTTCAGTTATGGTGCATTTATAAGATTTTCCTTCAAATGAAGTAACAAACCAAAGACATTGCAGCTGCTGAGGTTGTCCACATAAGTACTTTCTGATTTAACTTAGTAGTCGGTGAAGCATATCTTGTCTAGGAGATATTTAATGTCCATCAAAGATTTGTGGGACAGAATCGGTCATCCCAAATTTTTGTAAAACCGAAGGCTTATATATCTTATACTATTAAAAAAAAAAAAAGCGACTACACATATCATAGGCTAGCGTGGTGTTAGGATAAATTCTGCTCTAAATTTCAAAAAAATTGAGCAACAACCTTAAGCCAAATACGAATAGGGAGTTTGTCTTCTCAAATAGAGTACATCTTCGATGTTAAACCTCTCTTTATAGAGACGATGCGACCACATTATTAGACTTAACTACTGACCTGTGAATACTTTCCTAATGTACTATAGCAATCGATGAAACATATCTCGTCTAAGAATTATTTAATGACCTATCAAAAAACCATCGAACCGAATTGATCATCCTCAGAATTAATCAGACCAAAAATTTAGATACTTAATGCATAATGCTAGTAAAAAAATAAAGCTTCGAGGCATCTTGACCTCCTCAAGAATTTGAAATGATCTAATAATCCTTGAACTAGGTGCCATTTGAGACCAAAACTTTTTCATACCATTGATAAGTATTACCGAAAAATAAACACAATCTCCGACAGAGAACTCAAGCTCTTGATATCTCTATTAGTCGTGACCAAGCGATAATCTATGTTTAATCTCTTGGAGATCTTGCAAGTAGCAAAGAAGTGTGAAGTCCTCTAACTCAGAATAAATAAAGTATAACATCAAAACCATATGCTATCGTGGTGAAACTTTAGTTCAATCACATCTCACCCAATTTACCCCCAAATTAAGCCAAATAAAAAACATTCAAATTCCCCTAGTTTTCCAAATGCTGAGCATCAATCAACAGAAGATTTTGTTTTCCCCTTTTCATTACATTGAAAAAGGCACAGCTTTCCCATAAAATATCAACCAATGCAAGGATAAATCACTTACCTGTGAAGCATCACTATCTTAAAGTTACAAACCGAACTTATTAATATTACGAACTTCGTTCGACATTTCAACAATGTAGTTAATCATTCTGGACATTTAAAGTTGACTCAGATCTACTTCCAATCAAGCATGTCCAGGAGCCAGAGGACTTCGTTCTCGGTGCTTGCAGCATCGCAGAAGTCTATCTCGATGCCGAATACACCCCTAATACTGTGGCTGTCGTTGGCCATAAACAGCAAGGAAACCCAAGCCCTTATTCCCGATATGAATGGATATCCTGGCGCAAAGTTTAGGTGGTCATAAGCCAGTGCCCTGAATGCATCTCCATCAATATATCCAAAAACAGATTGGTTTACGACTCGTGCCATTTGGTTGGTATCTTTGCGACCGACAAGGACTGACACACTGATAGTCTGTTCCAATGAAAAAGAAAATTTTGGTTCAACTTGCATCACCATCTTGTAATCATCACTTTCCAAGTGATCTCTGAGTGGATCGGGTATCCCTGAAGGCTGGTTCCTTATACCTGTCTGAAGCACAGTGCCTGAGACAGCTTCAGAAAATATCAGTGTCTCTCCAGACCAAAGGTCAATGAAGAATTCCAAGTCATGGAAGGAAAGCCTTGACTGCGGAAGGGGTTGAGGAGGTTGGGATCGGCCAAATGTCACAAATAGCTTGTGGTAACTTATGGTTGGTGGAGGCCTTTTGCAAATGGAAGGCCATCGCTTGGCACAGATGCACTTCCAAAAGTAGTCATCTCCGCCGATGTCCCTCCATTGACGACAAACCAGCATACATGAAACTAGATCCTCACCATCAAGCAGTGGAAAGACTGCCTTCAAAACTTCACTTGACAGTGAATTTTTAGTCATTATGCATCAGCCCGAGCACAAACAGGCAAAGGGGTAAAAGTACGAATAGCTCCAGATCAATACCAAAGGCTTCTCATTCAAATATTGCTGATCCCCAAGCGGTGAAGTTGAGACACTACCTGCAAATTGTTAAAGATAACAAACTATAGTTTACACATCTATCCTTGCAATTTTTTGTATCATATCGGGTTCTCTAAATTCCAAATTCAAACTTATCATGTAATATGTGCCTAGTTTGAATGAAAAGAAGAAATAAAATGATAATAAAGATACGTTTGCGTTTAGTGTTTCCAATGATGGAAAGAATTGAAATCAATAGAAAAATACAAAACTCAGTGCCTGTCACAGATTTCAATGTTTGTCTTTAACCGATTTTTTATTTACATTGACATTATTGGAAGAAAAAAAAAACAAATTCTAATTCCTCATTTCCTTTGTTTTATTTCCCTCCCAAAAGGTAAATCCCACTTTAATGTTCACAATACCATAAATATATAGAAGAAGCTAACTATAATTCACCAATGTAATTACAATTTCAACATCACTACAACTCTTCTTTCTAATGGTGCATTCGTTTCTAATGATCTATTTGGTTTGCGAGAATATTATTGTAGTTCTTAGGAATTTTCATAGAATAATTATTATATGTTTGGCTATAAAATGAATTTGGAATACCAATTCTTGTAGAATTATTATCGCTCATGTTCCATAGTTATTCCTTTCGACATTATAAGAGCATATTCCAACTTAATTCAATTATATAAAGAATATATACATTAAACAAACTGGTTGGAAGAAAGGAGATGGAGAAGAGGGGGAGGGGGAGAGAAAGGGAGGGGACAAAAGTAATTAAAAAATGTCTATTTAGAAAAGTAGGAGAGAAAGAGAGGAAATAGAAAATTCCATCTCTACCCTTCTTTACTCTCTTCGTCTCTAATCAGTTTGGAAAGACGATAACATTGGTTGATGTTCTGCTATGGTCCAACAACCCACCATGGTCCACCACCCAATGGTGGCCTAGCCATGGTTCAACCATGACTGAAATGGACTGATATTCCAATGACCACTTGCTTGCAATGGTTCAACTATGCGATCTAGTGGAAGAAATTGGTTCTATGAACAAATCTAAGGTTTGGATGGTCGGTTGACAATCTATGGCAGTCGGTGATGGCCTAAAAAAAAGTTAAACATGGATGATGGTGGTTCGTTGTTCAACGATGAACAATTACTAATAAAGAAAGGCATTGGTTTTATCATTCATTTTAGTAGAAAAGGCCTAGAAATCCCTCCTTAGGTCCCTTCTCTCTCTAATTCCATCCGAGTAGACAATTGCTCCTTATCCTTTCCCTCATCTTCCTCACCATTTTGACTCCCTTTGATCTTCCTTTACCTCTCACATTTTCACCTCTAGTTGATTCAATTTGTCAAACTATTATACTTACTATTCATCTGCCGAATATCAGGATATCATGACCCAAATGGCTCCCAACTCTTATGGGGTTGGTGGAATCCTCATCAAAATCTATTGACATCCTCTGTGTCAAATGTTGATCCATTTGACAAAATACCATAGGATGTGTTTACATGATATGACTCAAAACTAAGTATTGATTATTAAATATGCAGAAACAAGTTAAGAAACACAATTTAATAATGAATATATCTAAAAGTACAGAGAAGCCATAAACTAAAGAATCATAGATATCTAAAGTAGAAAATATAAGCAAGTGACAAACTCTCATCAAGGAGATAAATCTCCTAAAACCCCCAGCAGAGAGCAACCTAATGTTTTGGTTAGACACACCAAAGCTTGTCTTAGGTAAATCTAGAGGCAAGACAGTGAAGGATGTCAGAAAATAGAAAATAGCTAATAGGAATGCAATACTATGCCATGTGTAATAGCAAGAAGATGAAAAATAAAGGAACATGTTTTCTTCTTACTATCTGAAGGGAGAGGTACTCTATACACTCATAATTGTAATGAATGCCCGTTGAACAACCTGCACAGTAATTATCAATAGAGTGTTGCATACAACTAAAAGCAAGTATCTGAGATTATATCTACTGACTAACAAGATATCGATAACAAGTAGTATTTATCCTTTTTAGCTTTAGTTAACACACAAGATGTATATGAATCAATAATACTAGTAGCAAATAATGACAAAAGCAAGTTATATCATAAACATGACAATGAGTTTAAGCAAGCTAAATATATAACACGTGATTGTAGCATGACAATAAAGCATAAAGCAATCAAATACAAATAAATTATATCTATTATGATGCATATTATCAAAGGAAATAGCATAAGAGTTCAAAGATTAATAAAAACACCCAAAAAGATAAGAGTAAATAAGGTAAAAGGGTAGTTGCTCCGTCCATTAAGATTCCTAATTGGCACTCGCTAGCATCTCCATAATCCCTAAAAGTAAACGCTTCTTAACTCAACTCATTCAACAACGTCATCTACTCTTCAATTTACCATTAAGGATTAGCATCAATAACCAAATTAGAAAGTTAGTATCACTCAGTGTTAGCAAGTCATAATATATTAGTAAGCATCACAATAGCTACGAATAGCTAGCATAGACTTGGAGCTTCTTTATCCATTTATAGAATCATTTATTAGTACATGAAAGATAACCTGGTGCACGAAACCCCCGCCAATGAGGAGTCCGGGGAAGGGTCTATTGTACGCAGTCTTACTCTATTTTATAAGAGGTTGTTTCACATTCGAACTTGTGCCTTCAAGGTCACACGACAACAATTTTATCAAGGTACCAAGGTTCCCCTTCATTCAATAAAGTACATAGCAAGATAATATTTTAAAATTTCATTTTATCTTTTAAAATTAGTCACTCATAAATCATGATTAGTACCATTTAAGGGGAGTCGCACAAAATTGAATTTAAAAGGATTGAAGATTTTGTTTTGGTTTTTACATATATAGGCAATGTAACCAAGTGAATTTAAAAACATTGATGGGGAGCCTTGGCACACTAGTAAAGTTACTATTGTGTGACCTAGTGGTCACGAGTTTGAGTCGCGAAAATAGTCTCTTGCAATGTAGGATAAAATTATGTACAGAAGATCCAATATGATCCGACCCTTCCTCAGCATCCCGCATTTGTGGGAGCTTTGTGCACCGGATTACCCTTTTACATATCTAGCCAAGGCTAAGAAAATCCTAGGAACACTATTGTTCTACAGATAAAAGCCTCTATTTAATTTCCTAAAAATCCTCTGCTCAACTACACATGAATACACAATTATATTCTTACTAAGTTCCTTTTCAGCCTTCTCTAAAAGCTTTAAACAATAATATTAAGTCATATCATTTGACAACTCACTCCCTAAGACACCCCGATCATACTTCTAATTTGAAAGAGAAAAGCCCATACAACAAAGATAGATCCTACCACAACAAAGGTTACCGACAATATTCATATTATACTGACAGAAATAGTACAACAATGTTCATATTGTACTGACAAAAGGTTAACAACAATGTTCATACAACAGGGACAGACCCTACCACAGAGAAAGTACTGACAAAAGGTTAACAACAATGTTCATATTGGTAGTTAATGATATGGCTATTTCATAGTCAAGGATAACATTTCAACGAACCTGTCCTCACAAGTAAAACTTTGAAAAGATACATAATTGCAATTAGAACAATAATAAAAACAATTAACTGCATGATGATTAATCTCGTGGCTTGAGATTTAATCAATATACATATTTCTAGAATATTAACCACAAAATCCTCTGTGTCACAGGAGCAAAATCTTTTGGATTAATTTCCATGTAATAGCGATTTAGTCTTGAATAGAGTTCGATCAAGGCATAAGAATCCTATGTTCGACCCCAAATAGTCAACGTGGCTTGATAATGGTGACAATTACGACAACTTCCCTATAGTATTTGCAGTGCAACAAATTATAGCAAAAGTTTAAAATCCTGCTAACAAACAGATCAACTCTCCTGCTAAAAAGAGGGATCAAACAAACAAATGCTAGCTGTAAAAGGATGCCATAATGATAACTAAAATCAAGTCAGAAATCAATCACACTATCATCCAATTTGCTCGTAAACTTTCGAAGAGCCTACTGTACCGACGAATCGGGCAAAACAGCAATCGGTAGCCCCAAAAGAAAGGAGAGAGCAGTACCGACGAATCGGGCAGCTGCTGCGAAGAGGAGACCACAAATCTTCAAATCAGCAGGCACGAGAGCCGATTATCTGGCGGGTTTGAGTGTGCAACGGAGGAAGAGGATCACCGCCGGCAAAAAGCGTTGGATCGGGAAGCGACGCTGTTGTTTGTTGGTTGTTTGGTCATCGGAGAAATAAATCGCCCTGAAGTCTCAAACGCTACCCTCTCGGCTCGTGCGATTTGACCGCCCCCATCTATTGGTCGAACAAGTGGGCTCCGTAGTGAATTTGTAATTTTTTCAAAATGCTCTAAAAAATTATCTAAATTATCTCCAAACTATTGACAAATAATCTCAGCATATTCACCGTTGCCTCGGGGGGTGCGACTGCAAACGTCAGATTCTTAAATATCTCTGGATCAATTTTTAACTGCCATGTATTTATAACATTTTTTTTTTAAAATGGGGATTGATTCTCTTGGATCTAAGGTAATAATCGAATCGGCTAAATCGATTGAATTAAAATTGAATAAATCGTTTTTTTTAATAAATCGAATCGATCGAATATTTTAATAAAATCGAACAAATCGAACCGATAAAAAATCGATTAATTATATTGAAAATCGAATAAAGTGAACAAATCGACTTCAGTATCATCACCGATCACGATGTTATAGAGCTCAAGATAATCAGTCGACTGATTTATATTTATATTAATCAGTCGACTAAAATTCATTAGTCGACTGATATGATAAATCAATCTATTGATGAGCTCCAATTCAATTTAATTAATTTAATCGATTATTTTCATTTCGAAACCGAATCGAATAAACCGATTAAATTGATATTTAAAAAAACTAAATTTCTAAATAAATCAAACCAAAAAGTTTGGTTCGATCTATTTAACTGATTTTTTGCTCACCTTTAATATTGGATATGTTGGGGAAATTTTTATGGGTTGAACCGATCATCTCAGGATTAATCGGATAGAAAATTTAAGAATTTAGTGATATACAGTTTAAAAAGGCAATGAAGAATGAGAAGTTAGTAAAATTTAGAGTGGGAATAAAATGTATAAACTAAAGGAACTTAAACGAATTTAAAAAGGACGACGAGGCAATTTACTTTTAACTACAATTTTAAAATGAAAAAAAAATATTTCTGTTGGAAATGTAAATGAAAAAATATGGAATGGATAATGGATATATTAATGTGATTAATATGAATCTTTATCTTATGAAATGATTGGTGTTTCATTGTGATGAATAAAAGTAATTAATGACTTTTATTTGACTAACTGTGGGAACATTCCTATAAAAGGAGTTTAAGGTGGCGTTTGATTGGAAGGTGAAAATAGGAATGAGAATGAGTTTGATAGTAGACGGGAATGAGAATGAGTTTTCCAATTCAATAATATGTTTAGTTTATAAGTTGAGGAATGAGCGATTAGCGATGGCCAACGGATTTGTGACCGACGATCGACGACCAACGCGGCGAAACGACCGGCGCCGGCCGTGGCCGTCGCGATCGGGTAACGGCGGCGGGCGTCGACGACCGACAACGGCGGCGGCCGATGATCGGCGGCGGAGACCGGCGATGATCGGCGGTACGGCGACGGCGACGCGGCCGATCAGCGGCCGGCGGCGACGACCGACAACTGATGGCGGTCAACGACCGTCGAGCGAGCGACGGACGACGGCGAACGGGAATGAAACCCAAACCCCCCATGTGAGATGGGTTTTGTCGATTCCCAATTATTCAGAATTCATTCCCAAACCCTCCTTCCTAAAACCACTAACCAAACACTTGATATGATTCTCATTCCCATTCCCTCATTCCAAACCCACCAACCAAACGCCACCTAAGTCTTGAGCAGGAAAAAATAACGAATAATCTATCCACCTGTATTCCCCTCTCTCTCTTTCTTTCTATCGAATATTTCTTTCACTCGACAGAACTTCTGTGATAGCACTCAAGTGCATTTCAATTTGTCGTGACCACCAGTGCTTGGTGGAGACTACGGTTTCGTTATTATATTATGGGAAACAGACAACTTACTATAACCTCGAAGTATCTCGAAAGTGGGACGAATTGTTGTAAGAAATATGTATTGAACGTAGATCTCAACTCCTTCGTTTTTGAGGAATCAACTCAGAATCGAGCGACTCGGTAGTCGATGACTCGGCTATTCGCCACTTGGACTCGCCGACTCAACACTCGATCTTGGGTGACTCGACAATCGACCATTTGACCTCCATGACTTGACCACTCGATGACTCCACCAGTCGACACTCGAACTCATCAACTCGACACTCAGTTACTTGATCACTCAATACTTGATGACTCGGTCACTTGATACTCAATGGTTCAGTCACTCGGTCATTCGACGATTCAACCACTCAGCACTCAGCCAGCCTCAGTAGTTTAGCTTGACCCTTCAAAGCAGTTTGAGATAATCAACTAAGTCACTCAGATATATCTAAATTTGAATTATTTTTCAAATTTAGACGTGTTACCATACTATTTCAACCATTTCTTTGATTGAAAAAATCGAAATAGTGTTATATATTTTTATTATTATCAAAAGACTATCTTATTTTGAAAAAAAAAATCAAAGGATACTTTATATTCTAAAAATAATTTTGTTCAAAGTTGTTTTGGTCCAAACTAATGTTATTAGTTATCTGTAAACACTGGAGATATGAGAAAAATCTCAAAGATCTATCTATAGAGATGACATTATCATCGTAGTTATCTAGTCAACTGAAGTGAGAACATAGCTAGCCGTGGTCGAAAAACAATGCAACGTTTGGAAGCTGGGCGAGCACCCGGCAAGTGCAAGCAGGATGAGCCGAGTCGGGAAACACTCGAGCCGAGTGCGACTTCAAGTGGCCGAGTGCTTAATAGTTGTTGCCAAACCAAGACAGAAGCGGAGTGGCCTACTGAGAATCGAAGTGGGCGAGTCCTGTGAGTGCTCGAGAGATGATGCCAAGCCGAGACAAAAGCAGAGCGCTCGAGTGCTCGAGAATCACTGTTGAGTCGAGATAGAAGTGGAGCGGTCGAGTCCTGTGAGTGCTCAAGAGATGTTGTCGAGTCGAGACAGAAGCAGAGTGGTCGAATACTCGGGAGTTGCTGGCGAGCCAAGACAAAAGTAAAGCGACCGACTGAGAATCGGAGTGGTCGAGTCCTGTGAGTACTTGGGAGATGAGAAGCAAAGAACACCGAGGTCTGTGTAATACATAGTGTCCTTAAAACAGATTCGTCCTCCTCCAATCGTACTTCGAAGTTTTCGTAGTATGTTTATTTCCCATGATACAACAACAAAGACCACAACCATAACCAAGCAAGGTCATCTGCGATGAATCAACACACACCCAAAGCTATCACAAAGGAGAAGACAAAGAGCGAGAAAAATTTCTCCTTTTCGAGTTCAGCTTGTCTCCTTTTATAGGGAGACTCATTAATAGTAGAATAAAATTTTTTATTGCCTTTAATTTACTTGAATCGAAAGGTCAGCCATAATGCTGTCTTGATTCACTAGATCTACCATTAATCCATTCATCTCTGACCATTTATGTCAGAGTTTCAATGTGAACTTTCCACATCTAGATGAGAAAGATGCACAGAACGTCTTCCTTATCCTTCCGTCATCTTACCATTCAACGAATTTGGAAGGATGACAGAATGTCTTCTCCATCCTTCCTTTATCTTTCCATTCAAATTTTCAATAATCCCCCATATGAATGAAAATTAATATATGTCAGCTTTTGGTAGTTAAGTCCAGTATATAATAGGTAGGTTTGACCATTTGAATTTTCCCTTATGAAAATATATTTGTGTACTGGTTGACTAATAGATGCTATCTTTGAACTATTTGACCATTGTGTAAGCATTGCCACATTTCACACTGGACTTACTCTGATGTAGTTCAGTTCTCATGAGTGTGTTCGTTATAGGCTATAAACATGTTTGATTTTGTGAGAAGGTTTAAGAATTGTACCTCTAATTCTTTTCGAAGCAAACTCACTTCTTTCTCACATAGGTGATCTCCTTAGAGTATTCCATTATACTATTTCAGACCATTAAAAGTCGTGTGCTTAACCTTCATCCTTTCATTGTTCAATTGGGTTATGCCCCCGCATTAATCTTATTTAGTTAGTGCAGGTAGATTGTCCCTGTAAACCTAGGTCTTGGGATCTCTAATTTGCATAGATTGGGTTTCCTTTCCACCAACATTTTTTATCGGTATCAAACTCTCCTTAATGATGAGCTTGCAACTAACTCTCGATTTATCCCTTTGGTTAGCGAATCCGCTAAATTAGCTTTTGGCCTTACATAGTCAATTGTGACAATTCCCATTGAGAGTAGTTGTTTAATAGTGTTATGTATATGATACATATGTCTAGACTTACCATTATATAAATGACTTTGTGCTTGACCAATCTATGACTCACTATCACAATGTATGTAGATTATCGGTACGAGTTTCGACTATCTTGGAACTTCTTCTAAGAATAGTCGTAATCATTCAGCATCTTCACCACACTTGTTAAGGGATGCAAACTCAGACTCTATTATGGATCTAGTTATTATGATTTTCTTAAAAGATTTTCATGATATGACTGAACCTTCTAAAGTGAATATATATCCACTTATAGACTTCGAGTCTTTTACTTTAGATATCCAATTAGCATCGGTGTATCCTTTGATCATAGGTGGAAATCTTGTATAGTGTAACCCATGATTACAAGTATAATGTTAATACCTCATTACTCTAGTTATCCCTTTCTAGTGTTCAACACCAGAATTACTCGTGAATCTGCTCAATTTACTCACTGCAAAGGTCAAATTTGGTCTTGTACAACTCATCAAGTACATCAGACTTTCAATTACCCTAGAGTACTCTACCTAAAAGATGCTTCTCGATTTTTCGATAGATGTTGACTCGTATCTATTGAAGTTCGTGCCAATATAGTATCTTCTTTATTTAATTTTTCAAAAATAATATCCATATAAAGGGACTGGCATAATACCAGTCCTTCTGATGTTCTAAGAATCTTAATTCCTATTATTACATCAGCAAGACCATGTCCTTCGTACCAAATCTTGAATTTAACATTCCTTTAGTGGATTTAATTATCTTATTATTATTTTCAATAATAAGTATATCATCTACATAAAGACATAATGACAAAGTCATCTCACATATCTTTCGTAAATGCATTTATCACTCTCATTAATTTTAAATCCAATATCCAACATGACATTATCAAATTTTTTATGTCATTATTTTGGTGCTTGTTTCAAGCCACATAATGACTTGATCAATCTACATACTTTGTTTTCCTGCCTTGAAATAGAAAACTCTTTAGGTTGCCCCATGTAGATTTCCTCTTCTAAATCCCCATTTAGAAAATCAATCTTCACATCCATTTGATGTACTTCCAGATTCCAAAGAGTGTCAATTGCTAGTAATACCCTAATAAAGGTTATTTTTTTATATTGAAGCATATGTATCAAAATAGTCTAGGTCTTTACATTGTCGGTAACCCTTAATTACGAATCTAGCCATGTACTTTTTTATGGTGTCATCTGATCTCTTTTTCATCTTGAAAATCCACTTGCAACCTAATTGCTTACTTCCAGGAGGAAGGTTCACTAGCTCTCAAGAATGATTTTGTAAGATTGAAGTGATCTCATATGTAATTTCTTTCTTCCATTGAGGTCCCTCATACAAGTTTACCACTTCTGAGTAACATTGGAGATCACTTTCCGACATGAAAGTGATAAAATTCGATCCAAGGGATTTTTTCATTCGATCTCTCTTACTTTGTCTAAGCTCACCCTTAACTAGTTCATCATTTCCTTCTTCCTCTTGTGGTTCATATGCTTGCTTAAAGGAGCTAGTATCCTTTCGGGTCTTATACGGAAATATATGCTTGAAGAATGAGACATTTCTTGATTCAATAATCAAGTTTTTGTGTATCTTCGAAAATTGAGACTCATACACAAGGAACCTATAGACACTATTGTTATGTGCATATCCAATAAATATGCAATTAATAGTTTTTGATCATATTTTAATCCTTTTCATATCAAGCACCAAAACTTTGGTCAAACACTCCTGCACTCGCAAGTATTTGTAGGATGATTATCTACCATTCCATAACTCATAAGGGCTCTTATCTAGTTTCTTTCAGGGGATTTTATTTAAAAGGTAATTAGCTGTTAAGTGTTAATACAACCTCCCCCCTCCCCCCCACAAGTACTCTGGTAGACCAAAGCTCAGTAGTAGAGCATTCATCATCTCTTTCAGAGTATGCTTTTTTCATTCATTAACACCATTTTGCTATGGATGTGTAGGGAGTCGTAATTTGATTTTTGATCTCATGTTCAACACAAAACTCTGTAAATAGTGATACATACTCACCACCTCGGTCACTTCAAACCACCTTAATCCTTTTATTAAGTTGATTTTCAACCTCATTCTTATAGAGACTAAATTTCTTTATAGCTTCATTCTTACTTTTGAGAAGATACATATAATAGTATCTTGTGCTATCATTAACAAGAGTGATGAAATACTTATTCCCACAACATGTCAATGTCCCTTTTAGATCACATATGTCGTTGCGGATTAGGTCGAGTGACTCATTGCTTCTTTCAACATGTTGAAAGGATGACCTTATCATTTTCGCTTCAACACAAGTCTTACACTTAAGGTGCGTTTGGTTGGAGGTCATCTGTGATTACCTTAGTCATGTGATTACCAAGTAATCACATAACCAAGGTTATGGAGAATAAAACATAACTTTGTTTGGTTTAATCCTAGGTAATGAAACAAAACCTTGTTTGTTTGAAGGTTTTATTGTATTACTTACTTTGACATTTACAATATTACCCCTGATTCAATTATAATATTTTTTACAATTAAATTAATTTGATATTTAAATATTGTTTAAAATTAAATTAAATCATTAATTATAATATTAATAATATAATATATATTATAAATTTTAAAATTTTAAATTATCGTGAGATTTCGGACTTCCAACTTTTCTGTTCAAACAAATTCAATACCTGGAGAAATCGCAGTGCTAATTTGCTTTGATGTTGAATAAATATGACGTACAAAGGGCATTCTTTTGATAAACCACTCTCCCAACCAGACGACAGTTGCTCCCAGCCATGAATAGTAAACTAATTTACTAGTAAAGTTGTCCTTCCCGAAAGCAATTTAGAAAGTGACGTTGTTCATAATGAGATGTAAAAGTACACATTGTATCTAGTTAATACAAGCTAAATGTCAACCGAATAACATACAACCAATAGCATCGTTAATGCTTTTGTTCTCCAGGTAGTAAAGGCATAAATCAACTGAATGAAATGAATAAGAAAACAGATTCTTATTTTCCATGAACAGATCATCACATATTCTTATTATAAATACAACACTTAATAGACACAAAAGTAATCCAAAAATATATTCATCCAAAAAGAGCAATCCAAGTTCAATCCAAAATCACATTCATCCAAAAAGTTTTGTTCTAAATGATACGATGACTATCCAAAAATATATCCAAAATATAAGTACCAACAATGTATATCAGAATGACAATCTAATTCAAATAGCTACTTCATTTGGAATGGAGCTCAGAGAGCAACTTCAACACATAACTTATCCTAAATATCTGTGGCAATGCAAAGAAGTTGTCAAGTTTGTGTTCATCCTTGAGAATATACTCTCCAACATCCATAATTTCTTGCTCAGAGAATTCAAAAAGTTCTATTAACTCTTCGTATATCTTCTTTTTCCTATGATTATTCTCTGTTTGTTGCTTGAAGTAGTTGGAGATCTCCTCATCAGATTTAGAAACAGAAGTAATATATTTTTAAATTTCTCCCACCAAGTCACCTAGAGCATCATCAAACTTTCCTTTTTTCTTTCTGGTTGATGTCTTGTTTGTTGGACAAACTGATGAACTTGGAGTCTCAGATGTTTTTATTACTTGGTTGTCATCATCAGATTTTTCATCTTTGTGATCTTCAATATATTCATCCTTTTCAAGCTCAAATGTGTCAACCTCTTCTTCACATACATTTATCTCTTCTACTGCATCAGCGGGGGTTTCTGCATTAGCTCCTATGGCACGATCTTTCCCCCACACAGACATCAAGTCATCAAGGTGGGGGAACTCTTTGTTCCTTAAACCAATAGCAGCTGGATGACTCTGAATTAAAAATATATTATTAGTAAAAAGTCAACAGCAAAATGAACAGAGCTATTAAACTCATCTTAGCTTGACTTGACTTATAAACCCAGATATATTAAAAGTGAAGACGAGAATGATTCTCATATGAACAACCCTTTTTCTGGATTCCATTTACATCCAAAATTTCTCAATATTCAGATTGAAAGTAAGTTGGCAAATCCTTATAACTGTGGTGTCATTATCCATTTTTTGTAAAATATTTTAACATTTTAGTAACTTAATTCAAAATATACATACATTTCTATAAAAGAAAGAAAATCTTACTACATCTCTGACTAGCATCAAGTTCACAAAATTGAACTTACTAAAGGACTTCCCTTGGACATGGAGAGATCTAAACATAAATAACCTAAAACGATTAAAAAAAAGTCTGGTGGATGAGGTTTCCAAAAAAAGTCATCTCTGTTGCCCCCATACTTCATGTAAAAGGATACATGGCCATAATACTTATCCTACAAAACACTTGTAGCATAACAAAGGAACAAAATACTGTCTCTGGAATGATGAGGGAATCTAAAGATCTCAACTGATTGATTTTAAACTGCAATCTTAGGAAACTTTAAACAAGTGGAGAGCAAAGGTACAAAAGAGATGGAAGGTAGCAAGAATTTCCATTCTTTAGGAGTTAGAAGAACCAAAAGAATATGTTACAACACTATTGTCCTGGGTGTATGCGTAAGCACTGAGAAGTGTTTCCATGAGCATCCAAGGGTGGATGTATGGGATAACTTTATGATGGTGGAAAAAAAAGCAGAGGTCCAAGATCCCGCATGGTAGCAACAAGGGTGCACGCAATTGCCATAGTTAGAAACAGGTAACTAGAACAGTCTCTTTATAGACATAAATAAACGTACAGTTAAAAATATCAAGAATTTCTTGAAGATATATATGAATGAAAGAACTCTTTGTGTAAAATTCTAGCAGAATGAGATACCAGTTATGTTTGCCTCAAATTGCCAAGTATGAGTTGCAACAATATTGGATACGGATCCTATTTAGTGCTATCTGGTTAATCAACACTTGAAAATATATGTATATATAGTGTACTTAACAGGAAATCAATCTAAACTGGAGCAGTTTAAAAAAAGTTACCTTTACCCAATCATCGAAGACATCCTTTGTTGTAATGATACACTTATCAACATCATTCCATCCAAATCCACTACTATGATTCAACATCTCATTGATAGCATGAAATTGCTTTTTCAGTAGCTTGTACCTCGACTCGATATGAGGGGTAGCCCTCAGATTGCTGGATGGCAATTTAGCAGCCATGACTTTCTCCAAATGCATCAAGTATCCAATTCGAAAACCATTCTCGCTCTTCCAAGATGAGTCTTTGCTTAACTCAACAAGGCAGTCAACTAAAACAGCATCCTCTTGTTTGGTCCACAAGTGTTTAGTGCTCGTAGTTTTTCTTTTGAACTTCGGTGGCATTGAACTTTCTACTTGTTCACTTAATGCATCCTTGGTTGTTTCTACTCCTTTTATCCTCTTCTGGCTATGTCGTTCCATTGAAAACTGAAATTAAACTATCCAAATAACACATTATTCTTGCATAAACCATAATCAAATTGTTTAAATAAATAATATACAAACCCAGATACAATCAAATTGTTCAAACGTAACAAATCCAAGATACAACCAAATTATTCAAACTTAATCAAACCCAGATACAATCAGATTGTCCAAACTTAATCAAATTCAAATACAACCAAATTGTTTAAACCATTCAACGGAATCATAAACCCAAATACAACATAAGCAAAGAGTTCAAATACATGGAAACTCAAATTTCAAGAAAGAACATTAAATTTAATTAGCCGATGACTGCCAACTCATGAACATATCATCCGCAAGCTTGTCTCTCCATTCAGTCCAAGCAGGATTGGTCTCACAATGTCTGATCAAATCACCACCATCATCGACATCATCATCATCACTTTCAGTTGACTCGAGGACATCAAGCTCACTCTCTATCGGATCAATTACCATTTCATACCTTATGAAATTATGCAGGATACAACAAGCAGAAATAATCCTACATTGAGTCTTAACATTATAAAATGACTTATCTCTCAATATAGCTCATCTGGCTTTTAAAATGCCAAAACACCTCTCAATGCAATTTCTGGCTTGAGAGTGTTTCATATTAAAGTACTCTTTGGCTATTGTTGGTTGGTAACCTTGCCTCCATTCAGTCAAGTGGTACCTTTCAATTTATATGGTGCCAAAAATCCATCCCCATTTGTGTATCTAGCATCACACAAATAATAACAACCTATATTACAAGTGAACATGTCTTAATATATATAATAACAACCCATTTTATGATAATTATAACTTAATTACCTCGAGGAATCTTCAAGCCATTCCTCCTACTAATAGCATCCCTTAAGACTCTACCATTTGCTGCAGATCCTTCTCAACCTGGTAAGACATAGCTAAATTGCATGTCCGATGTGCACACACCCAAGACATTGGTTGCAATTTCACCTTTTCTGGTTCGATACCTAGGTTTATCAACTGCTAGGACATTGACATTAATATACATCCCATCTAATGCTCCCAAACAACCCTACAATCAAAGAAGTCTCACAAATCAAATTAATTTATTATGTATATTAAAATTATTGAAAAATAAATATGTAGAAATTATATACTTGTACCTTAAACCATTTTCACCTCTCATCCGTGCAATTTTCTGGGATTGGTTCAGTCTTCCTAAGCAAAATGTTATGTAACCGTAGAACAGAATTCAAAACTGAATGAAATTGCCTACTAACTGTCTCACCGGATCTAGCTGTTTGTCATTTTAGGACTCTATTCTTCACATTATGTGCAATAATGTGAAGAAAAGATATTACAAGTTCACTAATTGACATATTTTTATTTTCTTTCAGTTTTCCATGAGTCGTTAGCAAAGAACAAAGTTTGTCTAAAGACCTTCTATCCATCCTACAATTATCAACACATTGTCGATCACTATGAAAAACCATCTCATTTAAGTTTATAGACCTAATATTATATCTAGACAATGCTTGATTAGTATATGATATGCTCCTCCCAAACCTAGCCCTCCTCTTGTTAGCTAAGACAACCGCCAACAATAAAAGCATCAATAACTTCCTTTGCATCCTCTTCTTGCGTATAATAAGTAGAGAAATGATCTTCATCTCTTGCCTTAGTGCTAATTGATCCATCTCAGCCTATCATGAAAGTAAGACAATGAAAAGTAAATCTAGCAACAAAATCTATAGAAAGGAACCATAGAGAGGAACACAGATCATGAAATAAAGCAAATCAAAAAAATCAAAAAGCCTCTATACTTATATACTTTGGATGAAGATAAAAACAGGATATGAAGTAATCTTATATTTCCTCCATAACTCTGCTAGTAACATATACCAAGAAATACATTAAACAACCATTTGAACAATGATGATCTCTAGATTAGTAGGGATTCAGACATCTAGATGATCGGAGGCAGCCACGGCTCAAATATTTACACAAACAGAGATCAATGTGTGCTGTGGTTGGAAGAACAGAAGAATGCGTTTAATCTGGCAGAATAATTAGGAACGTCAACTTTTCATAGCTGTCATGCTAGGACATATACTGCTCCACATAATTTACAGAGTTTATTTTGACTTGCATACAATTTTATTACTCTCTATATAATTTTCCTACCTGGTTAACAAGTCATAGAGTTATTAGAAATTTGACACCCAAGTGAAGGTGATAAGGTTGAACCTTATGAAAAAGAAAGGTGGGTAGAATATGTTTCGAGTAAAGTCTGAACAAGGAAGAATCCTCCCTTCTAAGTAATCAGAAGATCGAATGGGTAACCTATTTTGGCAGGGGAGTGGAAATTTATAGAGTTAAGGGAACTTAGCAGGCACCAACCATTTAAAATCCAAAATGAGAAGAAAGAGATACATATAATGGTTAATTGGGAACTTTTCCAAACAAAATTTGTGACGGTAGCTTAAAATGGCCAATCAAGTGTTCTAAAATCTCGAGAAGACTAAAAAAGCCTAGCAATATCACCATGTTCTATGGAAATCCAGATAAAAACAGGATATGAAGTAATCTTATTTGGTAATGAAGAACAAGCATATCAAAACCGCCGGTGAAGAAATGGACGATGCAGAATGCTAGAACTGAAGAGATCTCCACCAAATCAGAATGGAAGAAAACAAAACTAGCAAACCCAATAATGTTTCTGGAGGAAATTAGTCATGTTTTTTTTTCCTTTCTTTTTGATGATCCAGATGAAGACAAAACTGGAGTGCAGGTTTACCTCCAAGGATTTACCTCTGCAAATGAAATCAGGGCGACGCCGAGAGCGATCTTTGGTGCTTTTTCGCGCGAGCGATGCCGTGTCGCTCTGCAAGAGCGATGAACGGCCTGGCCTATCTGGCTTGTGTCTCCGAAGGCAGAGATTGAGACGGGGTTGCGATATCCCACCTTCGTCAACGCTGAGCCATCGAAGCACGAGGAGAAGTTATCACCGATTGGGTCCGAAGACCTATCTCGCTTCGGTGATAGATCTTCGACATGAGGTGGACGAAGGTGGACGACACCTTCGAATCACTGCGCAATCGCCGCTGCTGCTAGGGTTTCACCTCGAGCGTTTTCTCGCGATGGGGAGCAGGTTAGTCGGCGTTTTATTATTATGTGTAATTTACTTAACTATAGAAGGATAATTTTGGAAAGAAAAGTATCTTAACCCCGGAATCAAGAAAAACCTAAGATTTCCTTGGTTTTTCAATTTCGGGTTGAATAACCCTTTTTGCTGATGTATGCTGACGTGTCGGATATAAGACATTACTTGGGAATCGTCGATTACCTAAACCAAACAAGGTTTTCATTGATACCATTAGATGGATAACCAAGGTAATCACGGATGCCCCCCAACCAAACACCCCCTTATGTGTCATGTCAAGATGGAATGTAGGTATGCTTCGCATGTTAATCAATCTACGCATCACATCGTAGTTAATATGTCCTAGTCTACCATGCCACAAACACGAAGACTCAAGCATATAAGTGGAAGAGCTTTCAACTTTATTAACTTTGGTCTAATGACAATTACACTTAGTTTAAACATCTCGTCAGTTCATAGCTCTTTCCTACAAACACTTCATTCTTGGATAGAACAACCCTATCCGACTCTAAAACAATGTAAAAACCATGCTTGTTTAATAGTGATCCGGATACCAGATTCTTCAGAACACTCCATTCTTTGGGTCGAGTGACTCATTGCTTCTTTCAACATGTTGAAAGGATGACCTTGTCACTTTCTCTTTGACACAAGTTTCACACTTATGTTTTAGGTCAAGATGGAATGTAAGTATGCTTCGCATGTTAATCAATCTACACATCACATCGTAATTAACATGTCCTAGTCTATCATACCACAAATATGAAAACTCAAGCATATAAGTGGAAGAGCTTTCAATTTTATTAACTTTGGGTCTAATGGTCATTACACTTAGTTTAAATAACTCATCAGTTACATAACTTTTTCCTACAAACACTCCATTCTTGAACAGAGCAACCCTATCTGACTCTAAAACAATGTAAAAATCATGCTTGTTTAATAGTGAACCGGATACCAGATTCTTTCGAACTTCCAGAACATACAATACATTATTCAAAGTGAGCTTCTTGCTCGAGGTCATCTTCAGCACCACTTTTCCTTGGCCCATAACATCCAAGGTTGCTGAGTTCCCCATATACAACTTCTCCCCTTTGACTTCTTCAAAGTTGTGGAGGAGTTTTTTTGTTGCATCACACATGCCTAGTGGCACCAATATCCAACCACCATCACCTAGGGTTAGATCCTATCAGGTTTAGTTCAGAGATCATAGCACAGAGATCGTCCTCCTCTAGCCCTTCATTCAAGTTGACCTGTTATTTTTTCTTCGGCTTTCTGCACTCTGAAGACTTGTGATCGACTTGGTCACAATTGAAGCACTTCCCAGTGAACTTTTTATTACCACATCCTTTAGGTCACATCTTGGAGGACTTAAAATTCTTTCGTTTTGAGTTTTGACTATGCTCAACTATGTTGACTTTTACAATAGCTTGAGAGAATATGTTCCTCCCCAAACTCTTGTTGTCTTCCTCAATTCGAAATCGAACAACGAATTCTTTCACATTCATCTCCTTCTGCTATTCAGGTAGTTTTTGAAGTCTTTCCAACTCAGAGGTAAATTCTCTATGATAGTTGTCACCTAGAATATTTCACTCGAAACCATACCTTCAGAGTGAATCTTGTGCAGAATTACCTAAAGCTCCTGAACTTAGTTGATCACCATCTTAGAGTCAACTATTTTGTAATCCAGAAATCAGTCCACAATGAACTTCTTGGCCCTCGCATTGTCTGTCTTATACTTTTTGTCCAAGGATTCTCATAGTTTCTTAGCCATTCTTTTCATACTATACACAGCGTATAGCGAGTCAACAAAACAGTTGAGGATGTAGTTTCTACATAAAAACTCCGAGTGGTTCTATGCCTCTACAATATTGAAGGTTTGGACATCATTCGTATTCTTAGGTATGTTCCTCGGTCAAGAACTACCTGTCAAATCATTCAGACTTGTGGCGCATCAAGTAAATGTATCCATATCTTGAATAATCGTCTATAAAAGAGACGAAATATTCAAAACCACCTCTAGCCTGGATAGACATAGGACCGCACAAATCAGAATGAACCAATTCTAACACATCTTTGGCTCTATACCCCTTGGCCTTGAAAGGCCTCTTGGTCATTTTACCTTTCAAGCAAGATTCGCAGGTTGGGAGATCCTCCACCACTAATGAACCCAAAGGTCCATCAGCTATCAACCTTTGAATTCTACTCAGGTTAATATGACCAAGCCTTAGATGCCAAAAATATGTATAGTTCATTTTCGAAGGTTCTTTTCTCTTATTAGACTTAAAAACTGAGTCAGATTCAACGTGGCAAGATAGAAGAACATCTTCTACTCCACCGCTTGAAATTCAACCCAGTGAACTTCTTTAGTTTTTTTCCATGATTGATTGGAACAGTTCCAATCGAGGCAGAGGGAGTCGCCACACGTTAAGTCTATTGCACCTCAACCTCTTGCATCATGGTCATCTCAACAGAAAGAATTTATTTTAAGATTGCTATTAGTTATCTATAAACTTTGGAGATGTGAGGAAAGTCTTGAAGACTTATCTGTAGAGATGGCATTAGCACCATAGTTTTACCACCTAGTCAACTGAGTGGGAACACAACTCGCCGAGGTCAAGAAAATAATGCAACGTTTGGAAGCTCGCTGTAAAATACCACAAAAATAATAATAATAATAATAAATAAAATAAGATAAATGTTGGGTAATTAGGAGAATATTCTATGAAATTTTCCAGGAATTTTTAGGAATTTTTCTAGACTTGAATGGAGATTTCAAAGACCCTCTTTGCTTAGAAGGAGTTAAAGGGCTTAACGGGTCTGAAATTCGACCCGTTTATCTGTCAACCCGACCCATTTCATTAATGGAGCCGTTTCACGCCGCTGACTTTAATTTCTCGCCGAGCGTTTCCCGATCACGACCTTACTCCCTTATCTTCTTCGCAACCATAGCATCGGTCGACGTCTCCCATTCTCGCGAACAGATCTCTCTCTCGCTTTCTCTCCTTCTCCTTCGCGCAACCTCTCCGACTCCTGCCGCCTAGACTTCGTCGGCTCCTCTGTGCGAGTGGATAGCGGCAAGAGACGTTCCCTCGATGGTGCTCACGGACAGACCAGATCATCAAAAGGGGCTCGCGATTTGGGGGCTTGGGTCGGCGGCGACGACACTGTGCTCAGATAGGGAAAACGGCAACTTGCTGCCGGAGTCGGGGTTTCCAGGGGGAGCTAGGGCAGTGCTTCAGGGGCGTTGACTTTGCCAGTGAATAGAGGTTCACCGCTGGAAATTAGGTAAGTTGCTGATTCTCTTCTCAATCTTGGATGAGATTCCTACTCCTTTGAAAAGGATATCAATTGAACAAGATTTGGTGTTCTGGGCATGTAATGTCTGCGGGGAACAAAAGAACTAAGGCAGTGGCGTTGGCGTTGGGTTTCTGGCGAACCAAACAGATTCGAGGATTTGTTGTCGGTGGAGTATAGGGCTGGTAAGCTTGAACAATCCTCTGTCTTTTAGCTGTAATTGCTAGATTCTGTGGTTCATATTGTGGATCTGTGAATTTTTGTTGTGTAGGTAGGTTATTTGGTTTACGGTGGTTCACAGCAAGGTTAAGTGTGGATCTGGTGTTGGTAAGTGGGTTGAGTGTGTACTCATTCAGGGTTCAATTGGATCCCTATTTCCCTTGGTGCAAAATTGTTGTGGCAGTTTAATTGGAGTATGTTTGTTTATGCCCCGTGAGGGTTGTGAAGCTGTGAAGGACTGTGATTGGCTGTGGATATCCTATGTATGTGTTAACTTTATTGGTGGGTGTAGAATAATTGTATGGCTAGTCCAGGGTAAGCTGATACTTAAGTGGTCAGTTGGTTGAGTTACAAACATGATGGTCTTAATGTAATTGACATTAGTTGTCTCTACTTCGGTTATATGATTTGGATGTGATACCTCCACTTGAGATCAAGAAGTTGTGCAAGTGTAAAAAGGTTAAATCTTCATGAGATTGACTCGTTAAGTTGGATATGGAATTGGATGAGTAAGTTAGCACTTTTGCTAATTGAAACAGGTGGGTTTAAATTAAATGGTCAAGTCTAGCTATTGGTATTTCTAATTCGTATTCGATAAAAGGGACACAAATATAGAAACGATAGAATAGTAAATGTAGATATATTGTTGTATACTTGCACTAAATTGTAATTGATGATATTTGCAGGACGTGGATACGAGATAGGTCCGCGGACGTGAGGACTCTAGTATTGCGAGTATTTACAGCAGGTGGGTAATTTTCTACCCTAGTCAGGTAGATGTAATTGCATTCAGATTTAGTCATAGATATGAGCATGTTAGGTGTTCATATTATCTTGACCCTGCTCTTATTTATCTTATGCTTGATACTTGTCGCTGGCTATATTTGCTCAAAGGTTAATATCACATTTTTCCTTTATCATGATTTAGGAGTTACAGGTGTGATGTAAGTAGGTCTAAATATTTAGTAGGGTGTAGATGTTAGAGTACGGGTGATGACCTAATTTGTAAATTGGCAAAAAATTCATTCGTGAGTAGATAATGCCCTAAATGTAGGATTTATTCCAATACCCGTATGCTACATACTTATTTACCGACCATGTGTTGTGTAAATGATCAGGTGAGTCGTGTATAGTGTGTCGCTACGAACCAGTGGTCCTAGCTTGCCATGATCAGTTGAATACGACTATCTACAGGATAGAGAGTGTACTGATCAAATGGGTATGACTCTCTGTTGAACAGAGAGTCTGTGGTAAATGTCTGTATGTGAGACAGTACATTCATGACATTGCATGCATACTGACGACATAGTCTCCCTTGGGGTTGAGAGAGTCGTCAGTCATCCTGCCTCCCAGGTTACTCCCAGAGGAGTAAGTGGTGTGAGGGCAGAGCATTTATTGTGCCACACTCTACCACTATAGACAGTGGTAGTTAGGGTGTGTGCAGTTGTCCTAGGTGCGTGACACTCGACCACTCATTGGTAGTATCAGTCGGAGTGGTCAGCAGTAGGGACCCTCATTGTGTAGCGAGCTCTTTACGCTCATATGCTACTTGATCATACTACCCACTCGGCCACTCTAAAGCAGTGGTTGGTGTTGAGTTGGGACAGTTGTCATGTCGTGCCACCTAGGTCACACTGGGATCGTGGTAGCGAGTAGGGGTGCGCAGGCATGACCATGCATGCAGCATACGACGTTTTGCATATTGCTATATATATATACATATATATATATATATATATATATATATATATATATATATATATATATATATATATATATATATATATATATATATATATATACATGGATGATGGTGATTAGTATACATACAGATGCAGTCTATATGTATACTCACTTTGATGATGCATTTGTGTGTATTATGCTTGTTGCATTTGTTTGTACATATTCATATATGTTATTACATTTTTTTGTATGGTAGTAGGCTGGGTACTTGTATACTTGTTGGTCGGTCACTGTGATACCCTCGACCCGTATCATGATGTAGTGTGAGTTAGTATTATTCTTTATACCTTATATTGTGGATATATGCCCAGGTTGGATAAGTGTAGAGTAGCTGACTATCAGGTATGTCAGCACCTTTTGTTGTTCAGTTTATTTAGTGTATGCATGTATGTATATTTATTATGCTGATGTATACCTGTCGTACCAGTAGATTGTGCTATTGAATGACATGTGATATTGATATATATTTACATGTTCTATCTTATTACCTACTGAATTTTTACTCACCACCAGCACTCGAGTTTTTCTCACGCCGTAATGTAGAAGTCTTCGTGATGATTGAGATGCAGATAATGGATGCCGACTATCCAAAGATCCTCGATCTTCGATGATCTACTACCCAGAGTATCGCACACGCAGCTTTTACCACCAACTCTCGTGGATATCTTATGCGCACCAAATAATCGCCGACTACGCGAGCCAGATCCAGCCGGAGTGGAGGCACACTACTACTTCGTCAGGGATGCAGCCGACAAATATCGAGACTGGACGAGTTTTTTCCATCACCAAAGATGAGACACAACGGGCTGAGGGATCAGTCATACGGGGTATGGTTTTAATTTATTCTATATAGATGATACTTTGATTGATACCTGTAGTTCCCATTCATTCGTATCTAGAATATTTCTTAGTAGAGTTGGAAGAATCCCAATGGTTCATTCTTGTGGGTTAGCAGTATCCTTGCCATCAGGAGAGGTGCTGACTAGCTACCAAGAAATCAAAGATTGCCCATTAGATTTTGACGGGCATATCCTTACAGTGGACCTCTAGGTGTTGGAAATGATGGAGTTCGATATTATTCTCGGTATGAACTAATTGGTCGCTTATTATGCTACAGTGGATTGTAGAGCAAGGGTGGTGACATTTCGACCACCTGATCAACCAGCTTGGGAATTTATGGGCACTAGAGACGATGGATTATCCATTATATCGGCTTTACAGGCTCAGAAGTTATTAGCCCAGGGTTGTCAGGGTTATTTTCTATCTCTGGTCAAAGTTGTGAACGAAGGACTACCACCCCTCTCTGATGTGCGAGTAGTCCGAGAGATTCCAGATGTATTTCCAGATGAACTTCCAGGCTTGTCACCTCCTAGGCAAGTGGAATTTGCGATAGAGGCGATTCCAGGAACCGCGCCTATATCAAAACCTCCTTATCGGATGGCGCTAAAAGAACTGAATGAACTTAAAGTTCAACTACAGGAGTTGCTGGATAATGGATTCATCTGCCCTAGTATTTCACCATGGGGAGCTCCGGTACTCTTTGTCAAAAAGAAGGATGGATCATTGCGGTTATGTATTGACTATCGACAACTGAATGAAGTCATAGTTAAGAATAAATATCCGCTGCCGAGGATAGAAGATTTGTTTGATCAGCTTAACGATATCTGTGTGTATTCTAAAATTGATCTACACTCAGGATATCATCAGCTTCGGATAAGAGATGAGGATGTTCAGAAAACAACTTTTCACACCCGTTATGGGCATTACGAGTTTCTAGTGATGCCTTTCGGTCTCATGAATGCCCCAGCTGCATTTATGGACTTAATGAGCTGGGTATTCCTGAGGTATATAGATCAGTCCGTGATAGTTTTCATCGATGATATATTGATTTATTCTCGATCCGAGGAGGAGCATGAACAACATCTGCGAATAGTATTAGAGACGTTGCGACGGAAGCAATTGTATGCCAAGTTTAGCAAGTGTGCGTTCTGGGTATCCTCAGTGGGTTTTCTTAGACATGCAGTGTCCAACAGAGGTATTTCTGTAGATCCCCAGAAGATTGAGGCGATTACTAGTTGGGAGCAGCCAAAATCAGTTCAGGAGGTCCGTAGTTTCCTTGGTCTGGCCGGGTATTATCGGAGATTCATGGAGGGATTCTCGAGTATTGCTATGCCACTCACTCGCCTGACTCGGAAAGGGGTCAAATTCACCTGGCCAGAGACTTGTGAAACTAGCTTCCAGGAGCTTAAGCAACAGCTAGTTTCTGCACCAGTCTTAGTGATTCCTTCTGGTGTTGATGGGATGGTTCTTTATACGGATGCTTCTATCCAAGGGTTGGGTGCAGTTCTAATGCAGTCCAACCGTGTGGTATCTTATGTCTCCCGTCAACTAAAGGATCATGAGAGAAATTACCCAGTGCACGATCTGAAGTTAGCCGCCATTATTTTTGCATTGAAGATATGTAGACACTACTTGTATGGGATTACTTTTGAGATCTACATGCACCGTATAAAGCACAAGTATCTGCTCACACGTAAAGAGTGAACTGAGATGTAGAGATGGTGGATGAAATATCTGAAGGATTATGATTGCACCATCCAGTATCATCCGGGAAAAGCTAATGTGGTAGCAGATGCGCTGAGCAGGAAGTCTCGTGGAGTTCTGGCCAGTCACCTGACAGCAGTTACCAATATAGCTCGACAATTCTCAGAGTTGGGATTATTTGAACACGGTCAAACATCCCGGGGAATATTAGTTTCTATGGTTGCCCATTCTGCTATTACTGAGAGGATCAAGGAAGCATAAGTCAGTGACCAGCATCTGCAGTTCTTGTGCAGCACGATAGACTCAGAACGTTAGACGGATTTCTCGAGTGACGAGAATGGAGTACTTCGTTTTCGTGGATGACTATGTGTTCCGGACACACACCCAATTAAGGAAGAATTGCTACAGGAAGCACATCAGTCGAGATTTGCTATACATCCTGGTGGTACTCGGATGTACCAAGATTTGAAGTGCTTATACTGGTGGAATAGTATGAAACAAGATATTGCGAACTTTGTTGCACGATGTCTAGTATGCCAGCAAGTTAAGGCTGAACATCAGAAACCTGCTGGGTTACTTCAGGAAATTCTGATCCCGAAATGGAAGTGGGAGCATATCACGATGGATTTCATTACGGGATTACCCAGAACCCGTAAAGGACATGATGCGATTTGGGTGATCGTGGATCGATTAACCAAATCCGCTCACTTCCTTCTGATTCGTGAGACGGACTCATTGGATCGTCTATCGGAATTGTACTGTCGAGAGATTATCAGATTGCACGGTGTACCTTTGAGTATCATATCTGATAGAGATCTGTGATTTACTTCGCGATTCTGGTAGAGTCTGCAGTAGGCCATCGGCACAGAGCTTCGATTCAGTACAACATTTCATCCGCAGATAGACGGATAGTCCGAACGTACCATTCAGACTCTGGAGGATCTATTGAGATCTTGTGTCATGGATTTTGGTGGCAGTTGGGAGGATCACATTCCTTTAGTGGAGTTTACCTACAACAACAGCTACCACTCTTCTATTCAGATGGCTCCTTTCGAGGTGTTATACGGCAGACCCTGCAGATCTCCTGTGTTATGGGAAGAAGTTGGGGAACGACAGATATTGGGGTCTCAGAGTATCCAGCATGATGTAGAGTTGGTGCGAGTGATCAAACGACGGTTATCAGAGGCACAGGATCGACAAAAGAGTTATGCGGACCGGAGGCGAAGACCTCTAGAATTCTCAGTCGGGGACCATGTATTCCTACGAGTGTCACCTACCAAAGGAGTTAAGAGGTTCGGGTTGAAAGGAAAATTAGCTCCATGCTACATTGGTCCATTTGAGATATTGGAGCGAATTGGAGGTGTAGCTTATCGGTTGGTTTTACCTCCGACACTTGCAGGTGTTCACAATGTATTTCATGTTTCTATGCTGAGGAAATACGTGCCACGATCTGACCATGTTCTGAAAGAAGTTTCGATACCACTCCAGGCGAATGTGACTTATGAGGATATTCCAGTGCGGATTCTTAGTCGCAAGAAGCGACGATTGCGGAACAAAATCATCCGACTCGTAAAGGTGGGATGGCAGCATCATACGAATGAAGAGGCTACATGGGAGTTGGAAGATACTATTCGAGTTCGATACCCTCATCTATTTGTTTGAGGTATGTGATTATTTCGGAATATACTTGATCTAATTTTTGCATTTAAGTACGAAATTTGGGGACTAAATTTTTATAAGTGGGGGAGAATGTAAAATACCACAGAAAAAAAATGAAAAAAAAAAAAAAGATAAATGTTGGGTAATTAGGAGAATACCCTATGAAATTTTTCAGGAATTTTTAGGAATTTTTCTGGGCTCGAATAGAGATTTCTAATACCCTCTTTGCTTAGAAGGAGTTAAAGGGCTTAACGGGTCTGAAATTCAACCCGTTTATCTGCCAACCTGATCCATTTCCTTAACGGAGCCGTTCCACGCCATTGACTTTAATTTCTCGCCGAGAGTTTCCCGATCGCGACCTAACTCCCTTATCTTCTCTGCGACCACAGCATCGGTCGACGTCTCCCATTCTCACGAACAGATCTCTCTCTCGCTTTCTCTCCTTCTCCTCTGCGCAACCTCTCCGACTCCTGCCGCCTGGACTTCGTCGGCACCTCTGCACAAGTGGATAGCGGCAAGAGATGTTCCCTCAACGGTGCTCGTGGATAAACCAGAGCATCAAAAGTGCTCGCGATTTGGGGGCTTGGGTCGGCGGCGATGGCACTGTGCTCAGATAGGGAAAACAACGACTTACTGTCAGAGCCGGGGTTTCCAGCGGGAGCTAGGGCAGTGCTTCGGGGCGTTGACTTCGTCGGTGAACAGAGGATCACCGCTGGAAATTAGGTAAGCTGTTGATTCTCTTCTCAATCTTGGATGAGATTCCTACTCCTTTGAAAAGGATATCAATTGAACAAGATTTGGTGTTCTAGGCATGTAATGTCTGCGGGGAACAGAAGAACTAGGGTAGTGGCATTGGCGTTGTGTTTCCAACGAACCAAACAGATTCGAGGATTTGCTACCGGTGGAGTATAGGGCTGGTAAGCTTGAACAATCCTCTGTCTTTTAGCTGTAATTGCTAGATTCTGTGGTTCATATTGTGGATCTGTGAATTTTTGCTGTGTAGGTAGGTTATTTGGTTTACGGTGGTTCACAGCAAGGTTTAGTGTGGATTTGGTGTTGGTAAGTGGGTTGAGTGTGTACTCATTCAGGGTTCAATTGAATCCCTATTTCCCTCGGTGCAGAATTGTTGTGGCAGTTTAATTGGAGTATGTTTGTTTATGCCCTGTGAGGGTTGTGAACGGTTGTGAAGCTGTGAAGGATTATGATTGGCTGTGGATATCCTATGTATGTGTTAACTTTATTGGTGGGTGTAGAATAATTGTATGGCTAGTTCAGGGTATGCTGATACTTAAGTGGTCGATTGGTTGAGTTACAAACATGATGGTCTTAATGTAATTGACATTAGTTGTCTCTACTTCAGTTATGTGATTTGGATGTGATACCTCCACTTGAGATCAGGAAGTTGTGCAAGTGTAAAAAGGTTAAATCTTCATGAGATTGACTCGTTAAGTTGGATATGGAATTGGATGAGTAAGTTAGCACTTTTGCTAATTGAAACCGGTGGGTTTAAATTAAATGGTCAAGTCTAGCTATTGGGGTTTCTAATTCGTATTCGATAAAAGGGACGCGAATATAGAAACGATAGAATAGTAAATATAGATATATTGTTGTATACTTGCATTAAATTGTAATTGATGATATTTGTAGGACGTGGATACGAGATAGGTCCACGGATGTGAGGACTCTAGTATTACGAGCATTTACAACAGATGGGTAATTTCCTACCCTGGTCAGGTAGATGAAATTGTATTCAGATTTAGTCATAGATATGAGCATGTTAGGTGTTCATATTATCTTGACCCTGCTCTTATTTATCTTATGCTTGATACTTGTCGTTGGCTATATTTGCTCAAAGGTTGATATCACATTTTTCCTTTATCATGATTTAGGAGTTACAGGTGTGATGTAAGTAGGTCTAAAAGTTTAGTAGGGTGTAGATGTTAGAGTACGGGCGATGACCTAATTTGTAAATTGACAAAAAGATCATCCGTGGATAGATAATGCCCTAAATGTAGGATTTATTCCAATACCCGTATGTTGCATGCTTATTTACTAACCATGTGTTGTGTAAATGATCAGGTGAGTCGTGTATACTGTGTCGCTACGGACCGGTGGTCCTAGCTTGCCATGATCAGTTGAGTACAACTATCTATAGAATAGAGACTGTACTGATCAAATGGGTATGACTCTCTATTGAACAGAGAGTATGTGGTAGATGTCTGTATGTGAGACAATATATTCATGACATTGCATGCATACTGACGACATAGTCTCCCTTGGGATTGAGATAGTCGTCAGTCATCCTGCCTCCCAGGTTACTCTCAGAGGAGTAACTGGTGTGAGGGCAGAGCATTTGTTGTGCCGCACTCTACCACTATAGACGGTGGTAGTTAGAGTGTGTGCAGTTGTCCTAGGTGCGTGACACTCGATCATTCATTGGTAGTGTCAGTCGGAGTGGCCAACAGTAGGGACCTTTGTTGTGTAGCGAGCTCTTTACACTCATATGCTACTTGATCATACTGCCCACTCAGCCACTCTAGAGCAGTGATTGGTATTGAGTTGGGACAATTATCATGTCGTGCCACCTAGGCCACACTGGGGTCGTGGCAGTGAGTAGGGGTGCGCAGGTATGACCATGCATGCTGCATTGTCGTATCATACGGCGTTTTGCATATTGTTATATATATATACATATATGCATGTATATATATATATACATGGATGATGGTGATTAGTATACATACAGATGCAGTCTATATGTATACTCACTTTGATAATGCATTTGTATGTACTATGCTTGTTGCATTTGTTTGTACATATTCATACATGCTATTGCATTTTTTGTATGGTAGTAGGTCGGGTACTTGTATACCTGTTGGTCGGTCACTGTGATACCCTCGACCCGTATCATGATGTAGTGTGAGTTAATATTACTCTTTATACCTTATGTTGTGGATATATGCTCAGGTTGGATGAGTGTAGAGTAGCTGACTGTCAGGTATGTCAGCCCCTTTTATTGTTCAGTTTATTTAGTGTATACATGTATGTATATTTATTATGTTGATGTATACCTGTCGTACCAGTAGATTGTGCTGTTGAATGACATGTGATATTGATATATATTTACATGTTCTATCTTATTACCTGCTGAGTTTTTACTCACCACCACAGACCCTGGGTTTTTCTCTCGCCCAGGTAACAGGTAGAAGTCTTCGTGACGGCTTGGAGCTGCGCCGACAATCCATCCCATCTCCGTTTTTCCGAGTCTCTTGAGGATTTTGTGTTATGTCATGGACTTTGTCGTTATGTCGTCGACTTTATTTCTGTGTCTGATGCTTTATGTACGATTTTAGTACTGTGGACTTGTCAGGTCGTGTGCATCTGTGTGTTTTCGATTTGTATGTCAGTATGTATGTTGTGGGTATGTGGTTTATGTTTCCGCTGTATTTGATATATTTATATCTGCATATTATGTTGTTGTTGTGGACCTACAGGTCTTGTATTAACTCAAGATGTTGCCACGTACAGAGGAGATGTCGTCCGTTTGCTTTTCGGCACGACATACTCTCGGAGTGTGACACTCGCCAAGCGCCTGACAAGCACAAGCAGGACGAGCCGAGTCAAGAAACACTCGAGCCGAGTGTGACTCGAAGCGACCGAGTGCTCGGGAGTTGCTGTTGAATCGAGATAGAAGTAGAGCGACCGATTGAGAATCGGAGCGGCCGAGTTCTGTGAGTGCTCGGGAGATGCTACTGAGCTGAGACAAAAGCGGAGCGGTTGAGTACTCGGGATTTGCTGCTAAGCCAAGATAAAAAAGGAGCGAATGACTGAGAATCGGAGCGGTCGAGTCCTGTGAGTGCTCGAGAGATGCTGTCGAGTCAAGATAGAAGTAAAGTGTCCAAGTGCTCTGGAGTTGTTGTCGAGCCTAGATAGAAGCAGAGTGACCAACTGAGAATCGGAGGGGCCGAGTCCTGTGAGTGCTCGGGAGATGCTGTCAAGTCGAGATAGAAGTGAAGCGTCCAAGTGCTCTGGAGTTGTTGTCGAACCTAGATAGAAGCGGAGCAACCAATTGAGAATCGGAGGAGTCGAGTCCTGTGAGTACTCGGGAGATGAGAAGTAGAGAACGTCGAGCCCTGTGTAACGCACAGTGTCCTTAAAACAGATTTGTCCTCCTCCAGTCGTGCTTCGAAGTTTATGCATGACGTCTATTTCCCAAAGTACAACGACAAAGACCGCAACCACAACCAAGTACAAGTCATCTGCAGCGAACTGAACATACACCTGAAAGCTATCACAGTAGGGAAGACAAAGAGTAAGAAAAAATTTCTCCCTTTCCGAGTTCGCAACTCGTCTCCTTTTATAGGGGAGACTCATTAGTGGTAGAATAAAAGCTTTTATTATCTTTAATTTACTTGAATCAAAAGGTCAACCATAATGTTACCTCAATTCGCCTAATCTACCATGCATTAATCTATTAATCTTTGACCATTTATGTCAGAGTTTTCAATGTGAACTTTCCACATCTAGATGAGAAAAATGACAGAATATATTCTTCATCATTCCGTCATCTTACCATTCAATGAATTTGAAAAGACGACAGAATATCTTTCATATTCTTCCTTTATCTTTCCATTCAAATTTTCAACAACCAAACTATTTATAAATCATAATAATATTATATCAACCTTAATTAACTTGGACAAGTTTTCATTAAGTTAGAGTAATTTTTATTAATAGTTAAATAAACTTAATTATAATGAGTTGGATTATAAATTTACTATAATAACCTTAGAACAAAGGTACTTTTAGAAAAGAAAATGAAATATCCATAATAAAAATCTCCCTGCTATTAACTTTAAATATTCAGAGATGACTCCCTATTTAGAGGGAGGATATCAATCTCAATGATTATTTCGATTAGTTATACATCCCATCTCGTATATGCCCATCAAACAAATTCAAGAAGAGCACGTAGCTCTATCTTAACTTTTTAGCATCTAAAGTTTTCCTTCCACTAGTCAATTTTACTACAACACCATATCTTTGGAGGTCTTTATTGCATTATTTTGTTCCATGAGATGTAGAAGCCGTACAAATATTAATAAGTATTTTTTTTTTTATCTTTTAAAAAATATATTTATAATTTTGTAAAATAAAATATTATATCTTAGTTGAATGACATACCTTAAATATTCAAGCTAGCTAGATCAAGCGATGACTAAGGTTTTTTTGTATTTGGTAAAAGATTTATGTTTTAGTATAAGTGATAAGTTAGGTCAATGTAGTTTGTTAAGTAGACTTAGGTTGACCGACTATTATATCACTAGAGAGTAGAGAAGTTTAATATGTATTAGCAATATAAATTTAATCGGATAAAAATTGAATATTAAACAAATCAAAATTGATTTGATATTTAGCAAGTGCAAAAATTTGACAAATAAAAATGTTGATGGGTCAAGAGGGATATACTTAGCAAGTGAAAGTCTCAACCGATTAAAATTGACTGGATATTTAATAAGAGAAAATTTTAATCGATCAAAATTAATTAAATATTTGACATATGAAAAACCTAATAGGTTAGATCGATAATTAACTACTGAGTAACGAGTTGATTCCGGAGGAGATTTAAAGTCTTTTCTTAAATTTAGATGACTCTTGCGTGTTTTGGCCACAATGTCAAGGCTCATAGAGTCCTTCGTAATTTATTTCTCTCATAATGGCCGTGGAATAGATCGGTAGGGACCGCTAAATTGACAGTTTCAATCTTTTACAGATGTAGATTAACTACTAAGTAAATAACGAAAATCTCAAAGGCGGACCTCTTGGCAAGATAAGAAAATTCCAAAGATGAAGTCTCTTAGCAAAGTAAATCTTAAAGATGATTCCTCCTGGCAAAATGAGAAAAACTTAAAAGTTTAGGTTGCGTTTGATTTAAGTCTTCTTTATTTTTTTTTTCTTTTTCATTTTTTTTATTTTATAGAAAATAATTTTTTTTGTGTTTTCTAATTTTCCGGAAAATACTCTCTCATTTTCTAGAAAACGAAGATGGTGGGCGACGACCGCGGGCGATGACTAGTGGCGACTGATGGCGATGGACGATGGTAGACGGTCGAGGGCAAGCGGTTGACGACGAAAGGCGATGGGTGATGGACGATGGAAGGGGGGCGACGATCGACGACTGAGGGTAGGCGATCGTCGTCGATCGTTGACGGGGGCAACGAGCGACGGACGACGGGCGAGGGGTGGCGGGCGACTGCGGCGGGTTGCATCGGCGGTCGACGGGCAGTGGGCAACAGCGGCGGGCTGTGTCAACGGGTTGCGTCTACAATCGATGGGCGGCGGGCTGCGACGACAAGTGACGGGTGACATCGGCGGTCGACGGGCGACGCTGACGGAGCGACGACGGGCGATCGGGCGGCGGACGACGCTAATGGGGGGACGGTGGGGCGACAGTGCGTCAGCGACGGCGACGCGTGGAAGAAGCGGCGACGGCGGCCGGCGACAGCGCGTCGGCAGGCGGCGACGGCGTGGAAGCGGCGACGGCCGGCGGCGTGGCGACGGCGACGGCAACGTGGAAGGGCGACGGCGGCGGCGACGGCACGCCGACGGCGACGCAACGTCGAGGGCGATGGGCGTAGGCGAGCGGCGGCAACGGCGATGATGGGATGGACGAGCGGCGCAATAGTTGATGAGTGACGATGGCAACAGCGACAAGGGATGTCGGTGGCTTGGGACGTCGGTGGACAGCGGCGACGGGGGACGTCGGCAGGCGACAACGACGGGGGATGTCGATTGTCAACGAGCGACAATGATGGCTACGACAACGATCACTGATGAGAATGAATCTTAAACTCAACGTCCCTTTAGATTTTATCCATTCTAAATAATTATGAATCATTCCCTTCTTTCAATTCTCAAATCCATTAACTAAACATTATAATTAAGAATCATTTTATTTCTTCGTTCTCAAACCCTCAATGCCACCTAAAAGGTTTATACGAGAAAAGTTCGACAGAGAGAAAAAAAAAATTAATGAATGATTCGCCGATAAATTATAAGAGGTTAAGTAGAAATCAGAGTTGTGAACTACAGTAAACATTATTATTTATGTAACATGAATTTTCAACTGTAGGATTTTCACATCCCCTCGTATTAAAGTCGTACCTAAAATTTAAAAAGATCCAAATCGAATTTTAAAAAAATATATTGATGAATTAATTTTTAGATCATTTATATCATTTTTTGGACTCTTTTAAAAAAAATTTAAATTATTTTAAAAATATCTCCGAAATGATCACCTCTATGATCTTACATCATGTACGACCTTGTCTCATATACAGGCTCTTTTAAAAACTTAAAACTCATCAATTCAATTTAAATACAAATAATCATGAATTTCATAAAATCTGTAGATCCCTTTGAGCAATTGATTATTTGAAGATATTTATTTTGTTCAACTCGGTTACCAAACAATATGATATATGATATACGAACATGTTGATATTTTTCATCTAAAAAATTAGATGCTCTATTAATCGAAACTGTCAGATTGATGTCCCTTAATGAAAAATAGTTCTGAATATTTGAATTATAAAATAATAATAATAATTTTTAATTTTTAATTTTATATTTTATAAAATTCTTAAATCTCTCTGGAATTATTGCCAATGGGCAGAAAATTAGCAATTATACAATATTAATAAATTAATACAAGCGAACACCGGACTCAACCTTCATGCCTAAATTTCCATTTCTCTTCCCTCCAAAACCCTTCGATATCTTCTCCGGACATGTCAGACGCCGCCATTTCCTCCGTGCTTCTCGCCCTCCGCCTGAAACCAGCGCCAGCGCCAACGCAACCGCCGCCATCCTCCAACAAACGCTCTCCCACTTGCTCGCTTCCACCACCAGCGGGCCCCTCGCCGCCGCCACACTCCAGGCATTCGTTGACCTCTCCCTCTCCTCCCATGGGTTCCATCTCCTCCCCCTCGCCTTCACCCAAATCCGGCACCTCATCGACACTGACACCTGTAATTGCGTCATCAAATCCTATATCCGATCCAACAGCCACCTCCGCTCTGTTATTCTCTTCATCGCCATGCTCAAAGCCTCCATCTTCCCCGACCTCTTCACGTTCCCTCCTCTGATCAAGTCCGCCGCGCAGTTATACCTCCTGGACTTTGGCCTCTCCATCCACGGATGCATTGCTAAGGTTGGATGCGACTCGGATATCTTTGTCAACACTGCTCTTGTATCGATGTACTGCTCATTTGGCCATGTGGGTGATGCAGAACGTATGTTCGATGAAATGCCCCATAGGAACTCAGTTACTTGGAATGCGTTGATTACCGGATATGTCAACAACAGGCGGTTCAGAGAAGCGCACGAGCTGTTTTCCAGGATGATTAGGTCTGGGGCTGAGCTCGGTGAGGTGACCATGGTATGTGCCTTGACCGCTTGTTCCCATCTTGGAGCTCTGAGACAGGGCATCTGGATTCACAATTACATCAAAAACCATGGGTTGACAGTTAATGTATTTGTGGGCACTGCGCTAATTGACATGTTCATGAAGTGTGGGGTGGTTGATGAAGCAGTGAAGGTTTTCCGGTCAATGAGAGTGAGAAATGATTTTACTTGGAACGCTTTGATGTCAGGATTCGCTATGAATGGTGGAGGAGAAGCTGCTTTGGAAGCATTTAATGAAATGATTGCTGAGAACATCAAACCTAATCGAATTACTGTCTTAGCTGTTTTATGTGCATGTTGCCATCATGGATTTGTCGACCAAGGAAGAAAGTTCTTCTTCAGCATGGAGAAGGATTTTGGGTTGCAGCCTAGGATTGAGCACTACGGTTGCATGGTTGATCTTCTTGGGAGAGCTGGTTTATTGAAGGAAGCTTACGGTCTTATTCAAACTATGCCAATGAAGCCAGATGTTGCAATTTGGAGGGCACTAGCTGCTGCTTGTAGGATCCATGGAGACTTGGAGATGGGTGAACTTGCAATAAGAAAATTACTCGAGTTGGAGCCATGTAATGGAGAGAACTATATCTTGCTGGTGAATCTTTTAGCTCGTGATCAAAGGTGGACTGCTATAGGAAAAGTGAGGCAGATGATGAGGCAAAGTGGGATTAAGAAGGATCCTGGGTGTAGTTCAATTGAGATTGACGGTGTTGTGCATGAATTTCTAGTTACTGATGGGTTTAAGAGGGATGGGTCAGGTGATATTTTTGCAATGATGGTTAAGATGAAGAGGGAATTAAAGTTGGCTGGTTATCATGTGGACACTGACATGGTTTCTTATGATTTGGAGGAGGAAGAGAGGGAGATGTCTGTGATGCATCACAGTGAGAAGCTTGCACTTGCATTTGGACTGGTAAGAACTCAACATGGATCAGATTTAAGGATAGTGAAGAACTTGAGAATGTGCGTGGACTGCCATACCTTTTTTAAGTTTGTTTCAAAGGTCTACCAGAGGACTATTGTTGTCAGGGATAAGAACAGGTACCATCATTTTGCTGGTGGAATTTGCTCCTGTAACGACTACTGGTGATGAAATTTTAGTTTCAGTATTAATTGGTAATTATATTTTGAAATTCTAGTCTGAGTGATTTAACTATATTGTGTTTGTTTAGGGAACAGAAAACAGTTGTTTCAATTCCATTTGGAAATTGCCATTTCCCTACCTTTTCACAGTATTGTTTTTGATATGGGGAAATTTTATACTTATCTTGTGTAAGAAATGTATTTAATGGTGCTGGAAGATGAGATTGGAAAAGAGTACGATGCCGTGTATGGAGGAATGAACTGGCCTTAGTGGTGGTTGGAGAGGCTTTTCTATGGATCACAGTTTGGAAGATAGGGATGCCCTGGTATTTGCATTGAGGTAACCTGCTAGATTTAAGATATTCTCACTTTACATATCAATATCTCGGCATGAGTACATCCAATTGTTTCAGTTTTGTTTATGCATGACTTTTCTTAAATTCAAATAGATAGATGATGGTGTATCACCCACTTTTTATTATCCACCAATGTTATGAGATTGCAGATTTACATTGTAAAAGCCATTGGTAGCGAGGGACAAGATTACTGGAGATATTGAAGGAACAGAATCACCAGAAGAATCTCTAGAAGAAAACCAGCAAAGACTCGCAAATCTGCATATGGCTGAATTTTCAACTGGGGTAAGTAATCCAGCTGCTTCAGTATAATTTGTAGTTCTTGATTGTGAGCAAGATGCTTTTTGTGAATTCAATCGTCTTACCTCGTGGATCTCAATAAGGGCATTTTAGCAACTGTTGCATCTGCTAATGTAGTTAAACATTATGACCACCTGGAAACTATACTTATAAGATGTGGATTGTCTATTGATGTAGTAGAAATCCTTCGATGTTTAAGTTAGAGCTTGTCTGAGGAAGAGAAAGCAAGTAATATCAGTAATGAAGAAGAGGAGTTTCTCTGAAAATAATAAATGTATGTAGAAGGAGATCCGATCACCCCTCCTTCCTTCACTTCTGCCTTTTATATCCCTTTGGACCTTAGGGCAACTTGTCACGTAACAAACTACGAGCCTTCTCCTCCCCGTGGAATGCCACGCAGATTCAGGTGATTATGCTATTAGAGAACGCTTGTTACAAGGAATATTTTGTGGGGCCTACGAGGCATCATTAATTTGTTATAAAGGATAATAACGTATATATCAGGACTATAATAAACAGTCTCTTGCATACTTTATGAGGCCTCATCTTAACAGAATTAATATTCCTTTGGACTTCCCGCTCTTAACATTTGATTCGAGCCCATTTGATTCATCTTTGACTTTCTTCACAAGTCTAAACCGCGATCTTCTCAACTTGGCTCACCCTCTCGAGCTGCCACCCTTCTGACTCATCTCCTTTCTCCCGAGTTGATACCTCCTCAATTTGGCTCATCTCCCCAAGCTGCTACCTTATTGACTCAGCTCTCTCTCCCAAACTGATACCTTTTGACTCAGTTCATCTTCCCGAACTACTTTACATCCCGAGCTATCATGTCCTTGATCCGGCTCATTTTTTCGAATCGTTATCTTCTCAACTCGGCTCATCTTCTCGAGCTACTATCTTCTGACTCGGCCTAATACTTCTTTATATTTAGTTTTATTACAACATCATCCTCTATGATTTACAATTCTAGCGTGAGACTGACTTTGTACTAAGGCTGCGTTTGGTATGTCGAAATCTGCCTTGTAATGTAATCTAGATTACATTACAAGGTAGATTCCTTTGTTTGTTACTATCTTCAAATTGTAATGTAATGTAATCTGGATTACAAAAGACACTAAAGTTTTGTAATCTGGATTACAAAGCAAAACCTATGTAATCCAGATTACATTACAAGACGTAATTTGAAAAGTATTGAATACTCAACAATCGAAGTCTATTGTTGTCGTCCGTTGTCGTTGCCGGTCCGTCGTCGTCGCCGCTAATCGGCCGACGACCGGGTCGATCGGCTGTGTGTTCGATCATGTTTCGTAAACATGAGCACAGCGGAAGCAATTAAAAATAATAAATCTATATTTATTACAACACACACAACACACGCATGCATATTACAACAAGTGTAGACATAACCGTAAATTATGATTTGCAATGAAAGGAAATTAAACTACGTTATACCTTCCGTATGACGTGTTGCGGGAACGGCATCAACCGGAACGATCCTCGTAAGAATCGTCTCTATCCGTATCCACGCCGAGCTCCTCGGGATGACTTCACTTAAGTCGAATAAGACCGGCTTACCCCATGTCTTACGTAGCCTCGTGTTGAAGGCGGCGTGATCGAGAGATGATCACGATCCGAATCCAAATTCGGATCAAAGCGAGTTCTCAAAACTTCGCTTCTCGGAGAGGTATTCGTCAACCGTTTGGCCAGATCGCCAAATCCTCCACCTCAGAGGATTACGGAGATCAAATCCCGGTAAGTTAGCGCTGTCGGGCACTAACCGTCGTCAAGCGGCGCTCAGGCGAGAGGAGGAAAGCTGTCAGAAAACTGGACAGCTTGGTGGAGAGTAGGCGCCCGGCCAAAACAAGGAGAGAAAAGGCTCACCTTGATGCCAAACCTATAGGAGATCACGGAGGTGCGGAGGTTCAGCTGAGCTTGGATCGCGGCAAGGAGTTGACGGCACGGCACAAAGGTACAGGCGGCGGCAATGTGTTAGGCGTAGGGTTTAAGCCCTATTTTATAGAGAACTAATTCTCTTAATGGTTAATGGATCATATCCATAAAGCCGTTAACCGCTCCATTAAGATAAGTTAAAATAAACCAAACCATGATGGTTTATTTTAAGTTAAAGCACGAACCAACTTTTGGTTCATTCGTTTAAAATAAACCAAACCCTTTGGTTTATTCTCATCCATTGGATTAGAACCAAACCATTTTGGTCCATCCATTATGTCTTCATAAGACACGGCCCATCCACGCTTCCATTGCGGTGAAACAATTTCATGCTCGCTTTATGTTTGGTCGACCAAACATAGTTTCTCTCGATGCGAGAATCCAATTCTCAAGCTCGTTTTAAATCCTTTGGATTACACTCGTTGTGCGTGTGACCAAATAGGTTCTTGGTTTATGTTGGCCGTCTATAATTAACCATTAATTATAGAACGATCATGAGTGGCACCTAGTAGTACATCATGATCCCCAATTAAGAAAGATCAGCGGTTGATCGAACTATTTACGAAACCCTTGATGGCTCGAATGAATCGTGCCCCATTCCCTTCACTCATCTTATACCCACTTGGTTTGGGACATGGTCTATTGTATCCGATCCCCACTAAGTGACTATGTCACACTAGCCCAGTATCATTTCCTCGTCCCTCGGATTCTAGTTACTCCACATGTATCGAAGAGTACCTTACTCTAAACATGTAATGCTTTGGAAGACTTTAGTAACAATCAGGCGAGAGGCCATGGGTATACATCTCCTGCATGAGGAGTGGTGAATCCTTTATAGGCTATTGAGCACCTTGATCATTTGACTTATACCCGATCATCCGGGTCCACATCTCCTCGGAGATGTTTGCTTAAGATGTCAAGCATAAGTCTCCATGATCAAGATGACTTGAATCTGCAAAGTCGAAGGAACATCGCACTTAAGCCCGATAAGAACCGTTGACATATCTATATATGCGAGAACCATATGAAGTCTTACGGTGGTCACTCCGATGAACTAGTTACCATAACTAGCATCACGATTAACTCGGACATCACTATGTCTCCGGCCCGGTGAGAATCGGTGCTTGGATACGCGAGGGTATACCTCGTGCTAGTCTCAGCGAAATTGATGGTGTCGGATCCATGATTCATCGACTAGGGATAATTCCGATACATCACAATTACACATGTAGAGATTCTCACTAGTTGTGATCCGATCACATATTCTCTCATCTTGTGAATCGTATCGTGGACATTGATAAATGAGTTTAAGATCGATCGAATACATAAAACATGTATACTCGAATAGTGAATCTTCATTTATCGTATAAATGGATTCATACGTAAAGCGATTGCCTTAGGACATCTCTCATATATTACTAACGAGGCGGTCGTCGATCGTAAAGCCGATCCACCGGCGATCGGCCAAACGATTAGCCCGTATTTGCCGATGTGGCCGTAGCCGCCATATGCCGATGGCCATTATCATTATCGATCGCCGCGATGCGTCGGCCGTCGATCGTCGTTAATACCGCTTTCATCATCGTCGATTCATTCCTATCGTCTTTGTAATGGACACCAAACAAAAGAATGTAATGACCTTTGTAATCCAAGATTACATATAATTTTTATCCAAACATAGTAATGTAATCAAGATTACATTGCATTCCATTACAACTTGGATTATATTACGTCCTACCAAACGCAGCCTAAAGAAATTCTCCTTTATTCCGTCGGTTATGTTTACTTCGATGGCAGCAAAAGGGTAGCAGTGGAGAGTAGGAGGGAAAGGATCCTATGGTTTATCCTTAGTACTTCGAACAAAATTTGAGTGTGGAGATAGAAATATGCAGTGTTTCTTTTTTCAAGTCATATTGTTTGTGTGTACTTTGAGTAGCTAAGACACATCTTTATTTAAGTAATATAGTGTGATAAACATCATCTTATTGGACATAATCTCTAAGGTATTATGAGTTAAAAACTGAATTAACAGTGTTTAACTGTGATTGTCTTATAGAGGCCAGAAAAAACCACGTAATGTTTCCATTTATCTTTTTTTTTAAAAAAAAAACTATTTTTCTTCTTTTCTCAGTGTCATTTAATTCAATTTGTATAAGTTCTGCAGAGTAATGATTAGAATAGAACACAACACAAAAAGAGTATCTCAAAGAAATGTATCATGCAGATGTGATAGGGATGATTGTGACTTAACAAGAAATACTGTCAAGAAGTATCTCAACGAACACTAAACAAGAAATCATCATTATCACCTACCTAATCCTAATGCTAAATATTAGATTTTAAAAATCTTGAAGAGCTGAGCAAAGTCATTAATGTTCTATTTTATTATCAGAATGCAATCATTTCACTTCTTCCTTGCAATTGAGAAAATTAATATATTAAGATTGCCCGATTGCCAATGGCTTATTTGGTGAAGTGTTTCTTTCAGATGTAAAGCTGCTTACCAGAAAACTAATGTAAAAAAGAAGAGAATTGTGCTGGATTTGCTATACTATATATAATTAATCTGTCCATCGGAATAAATGAAAAAAAAAATTTGAAAATCTTGGAGTCGGTGAAAAGTTGAAATTTGACGGGCTTCTGATACAATTAGAAGAATTCAGGGGGCAAAGACAAATTATGCTGCAATTCTCCTATACCTGCCGTTTTGATTTCGGACGTCGTAACTTTTCCTGGAGCGTGAAGGGGAAGAAACAGCAGATCTGCAGCCCATCAAGCTCCCGTGCTCTTCCACCAGTCTGCTAGCAGAAAGTAAAAAAAAAAACCCTTCTTATTTTCATTATCACCAAAAAATCATTCTGTGTTTTTTTTAAAAAAAATATATATTAAAGAGGCACTTTTATCTTAGAAATTCATTTCGAGGTTCTTTTCCAATTCTTTTTTTTTTTTTTACATTTTTATGTAATTTTTTTTACTGTTTCTTCGGGTCAAAATGATAATTTATTTGAAGTTTCAGATGAAATCCACTGAATGATAAATGGACTGGATCGACCTGTAGGCGTGCTTATAATATGAACCAGAGCAAGCGCTTGTTGTTTAGTAATCAAATGGCGTGCTCTCTTTCTTAAGGCCTGCCTTGCTCTTTCCTCCTCCTCTGCCTCTTTTGGATCCGATCTCAAACGTCCTCTTGATGACACTAGCAGAATGAGCCGCGCCTCCAAGGATTTTCCGTCGTCGCTGCTCCTGCGGCGAGGCCCGGGCCTCGCAGTCGGAGGACGGCTTGCGGCGGAGGATGAGAGCTTGGAGCTGAATCTCTTCTCAGCCACCCGCTTCACTGGTCCTCCGCTCGGATCTGGACCTGGATCCGATAGCCTCGAAGGTATCCGTCGTCACTTTATTTGTAGTTGTTGCTTGCCCTTTGCTTTTCTGCTAAATTGGTCGTCGTTTTCCTCCTTTTTTTTCTTTTTCTTTTTCTATTGGTTGGCTTTTAGACTTTAGCAAATCGGTTGCGCAAGATAGGTTACGGAGGAGCGGCATGGATGATCTTCTGGATGCTGAGCTCGGGAAGCACGATTACGATTGGTACTGTTGCAATTTATGTCTTTCTGTAGTGTCATGGCAGCTTTCATGAAAATTTCTGATCATTGATAATGGAAGTTGCAGCCTCTTTCATTAAATGACTGGCCTAGGTCGTTGTTATACTTGTTGCCTGCTGTTAGGCGATGTGGATGATTTACATATTTAGAAAGAAGCCCATTAATTATAACTTCTTATGCGGACGCCCATTAGTTGATTAATGATTCTTTCTGCATTTTGGAAGGCAGGTAAAGAATAATGAAGGAATGACTCTTGTACGTACTTGCTTCGTCTGACTAATATGGTTGATTGGCCTAATGGATTCGTTTTATTTAGAAGCATCCTCCTTTTACAGATAAATTTACTGCTATTTTAGTAAAAAAAGTCCATGTTTTGTCTCATCTTACTCAATCAGGGAACTTCTGAAACTAGTATTCCAAATCTTACAATTGACCTTGATCAGAGAAAAATAAATTTGGTAAGATTAGACACCATCAAATCTGCATATCTCATTTGATATTCGCATAACTTAGATCAGCTGGATATTTATGACAAATCTAATCTGTGGCTCCTTGAAGGTGTTATGGATGGTTTATAGGATCATTTGATCAATAGATTTGATATGGGATCCACAAACCTAATGTGTATTTTTCCAATAAATTGATATCGAGCAAAAATCCTTTGGAGTTTGCTGGAAAAACTTGAATAATCTGAACTTCTTTTGAAATTGACTGAATTTCATCTAAAATCAGATGGTTTGATCGATTTGTTCCAGAACCTAACTTGTGTTAGTGATTGTTCATGCATTAAGAAACTAGATAGGCGACAAGAAATCAAATAGTTTCTTCAAACACATTTAGCACTCCTGTTGGGGTGAGTAGGCGTGAGCAGAGATTTGGTTTGTGCAGCAATATGGTTAGTGCAGATGACAAGGAGAAAAAGGCAGATAAGAGGACATGATAATTCATTTAGGAGAAGACGAATTGGATTAGGGAAGGCGGCAGCAGCCACCTTGGAAAATCTTAACCCTAAAATGGAAAGAGGATATTATATAGCAATATCTTCAAGGATACTATTACCTAACGTATAATCCTAATGACAAAATTCTAGACCTAGAGTGCCAATTGGGGGACTAAATCTATTAAATTTTTAACACCTAATAACTCACCTTTAACTGATACTGTTCATAAAATGTGATTTTATAATTAGCTGGGCCATGATAGTACCGCTCATGTAATTGGACAAGGCCAAAACTTCTTTGTGCTAAGGGAATGTATATTCAGGAACCCTTCAACACTTGCCATCAACTAACTTGTAAAAGTAACTTCCATTTCCTTGCAAATGTTTTTAGGATTTTTTTTTTCTTTTCTTGATGTGGACTTTCAACATTTTCATTTTCTTCCATAAGAACACCCTAATATAGTTCAAAAAATCCCTTACTTCTCTATTAAACAGAAATACTGCACTTAAAAAGATGCACAACTCCATGAAGAACAACCTGTTTCAATAATTTTGCTTTGATTACCAACATCCAAAATGCTGCCAATTCTTCATAGGATCTCCATTTAGTATCTTATGTAATAATACTAATTTGTTTGAGATGAAAGTTGAAACCACATAGTATCACCAATTGTACATTGTAGTAATTTGTTTATGATGGGAACATTACGTTTTATATTTATCATCAATTGACTGAATTGTTTGAGCATAAGCTATATTTCTTTAACTTCTTTCTGCTTTATTTCTTTTATATCATGAATAAATAACTTTCACAAATTGAACGTCAACAGGCTTCTAACTCCACCTGGAACTCCACAAGCTGCTCCTCTAGTTTCTAGCAAGAACCAAGTGCCCGCTACAGCAGCAAAGCGAAATGTTGTTAGATCAGCTTCAACTACTAGAGCATCTAGGGTTAGTAATTAGTATCATATACATCATCTGAATTATCAATCCCTATTTAATTCATATTCTTCTTTTCTTAGTTTCATTAAATATTTTCTCATATCGGATATGACTATCTATCATCTGAATTGTATCTCATCTCTTTGATCTGAATACAATTTAACATGAGCAAATTTTCATTCCACGTCCAAGTTGTGAATTTAATGCCTTATGATTTCATTTGAACAACATTTTTTTAAGTCAGACCATTTCGACAAATAACTCTTGTTGCTCTCCAAGGATGGAGCAAAATAATTTCTAGAGGAATAACTCTAGCAAGTTCTGGAAGAAAAAAAGATTATTTTACATGCAAGTTCTCAGTAGTGGAAGTTTTTACATGCAACTAATTGCATGTGAAGAGATAGCATGATCAGGTACTCTGAAGTTAAGTACGCTTACCCTAGAGAAGTTGCAAATTGAGGCCTCATGAAGACCTTCTCGAGACATAATTTTCACTATTTTTTAATTAAAAAAATCATCAGGTCAATTAAATGAATTGTCAAGCTTGTAAGATAATGCCTCAATGCTATTGACTAGGAGGGGCATGTGTAGGTGTTATTTTGGATTAGATAGTTCAAACAAAGTGCCACTATTGGTAACTTCTAGGACGTTATGGTAGGATGAACGACACATACCATGAGTAAAGTTTGACTAGGCCATCAGTTGGACATTTCTAAATGGGTTAAGTTTGTATTCTTAATAAAGAGAAGCTTTTTAGTCGAATTGACTTAGTTCTCCTTAAGAACTATGAAGTTTAAATACGTCTAGTACTTTCTAGATCGATGGCAGCTGGGAACTTTGCACTTAAAGCATGCTGAGTATGACAAATGTTCTCAGATAATGCCTGTGTGGTGTACATGAGACATGTCATAATTTGACCTGGTTTGAAATCTTCTACCGTGTCAAACAACATGGATGTATTGTTTTGATAAATTACCAAAATTCAATACTACTTAGCAAAGGATATCTCTTGACATGCTGTAACATGGGTCAAGATGAATTTAGATAATATTGTTATTTTTTTTTATCTTATACCCATACAAGATAATGTAAAAACTAAGCCATTCTGGTTTGAACGTAAATATATAGTTGTTTTTTTTTCTTCTTCATCTTCTTTCACCAACACTGGCACTATATATATCGAAATGTAGACATGACCGGAACTCCAACACAGCTCAAGATTTTGAACCTTGCAATTTGATACTAGAGTTGATCCCTTTAACTAGTGTGGTTTTGGGATGAACCCACTTAAGTTGAGGGACTTGTGCGACCGGTCTAATGAGAAAAGGGAGTAATAATTGGTATAGCTAGCTTTGATAAGGTGCATCTCTTGGCTTGCTTCTAAGAAACTAAGGGCTAGACTGAACTAAATCACACTTTGAAATGGTGAAAATGCAACTGGATCATAGATATAATATACTTTAAGTGGGGTATGCATTCTTTACAACAAGGTGCCTTTTCTAGAGTTGGTTTGACTCTTAAGATGCTTAGTGTGAATGATGACCTTCCAGGAAGCTCACACTCTGAAGCCAATATCTGTAGGTGCAATATTACACCAATATTAATTTCTTAATAAACAAAACAATATTTACACTTGGCCTTATTTTAATCTAGAGATACAAATAATTAATAAAACTAATAAAATAAATGAAGAAATAATTTAGGGAATTCAACACTAATGCAAGACGAACCTTACAGTCCTAAGGTGAAGTTCTTGCCCTTGTGCAACTTTGATCTGATTCTATCACTCCAAGGATACAACCGATGATATCCTTGCCACCGACACACTGATGCATTGAGGCTGTAGATCCTTTCAATGCCAAGCAATATCTAACTATGTAGTAAAAATATTAATGAAGGAAGAAAAATAGAATAGGGGAAAAGAAGGTAATAGAGCTTTTATGGAAGAGACTTTTAGTCATACCTATGGGCGAACAAAATTTTGGTTCAACTAAATAATGGACTGAACCGAATTGATTCTGAAATTCGATTTAATCTATTTGGGAGTTCATTTTTTAAAAAATAAATAAAATCTAGTATTTCGGTTAAATTGGTTCATTTTATAACATGAATTTCAAAAATCAATTAAACTTATTTTTTATTAAAAAAAAAAGGTCAGCCCCGTGCACGAAGCTCGGGCTATATGAGGTCATGGGGAAGGATCTATTGTACGCAACCTTATCTTACTTTGCAAGAGGTTGTTTACAGGATTCAAATCCGTGACCTCTAAGTCACAAGGTAATAACTTTACCGTTGTGCCAAGACTCCCCTTTTATTAAATAATAAAGTTACGTTTTTAAATTTTTTATTAAACTGATTAAGTTTTTATTAAAAAGCCTTTTTTTTTTGTAAAATCGGTTAATTCTTATAATTTTTCATCGCTTTGGTTCATTCGCTTTTGATAGTAAAGATTGGTCTGTTTGATTGTTAAAAAAAATTCGGTTAGTTCTATTTCAACAAATTCAGTTTGATTGATTCGATTTTAACTAAATGCTCACCCTCGACTCATACTTAACTCTCTTGAATCTTTGGAATGAGCCCTCTTTCATAGAGGGCAAGTGCTTCTTTGAGGCTTCCACTTGATAATGGTTATGTCTCTTCCAAAGCGACATGCCTTTTAATAATAATAATAATAAATTTGAAATTAAATAATAAATAATGTTAACGTCATAATAATTTTTTTTAAAGTTGTATAAATAAAAACAACGACCACCCTAAAAGCTCAAAATTCAAATCAATAATTATCCCCTGAGGCACGATGCAATGGTAAGGCATCTCACAGACGGATGCAGTTCGATCCTATGCTAAGATATGTGCAGACGCTGAATATAGAAATACTCGTGCTTGGCGGCCCTGGGCCAGGATGGGTTGGGTTGGGAGTTTGTCTTCACAAGAAGAGTACAACTTTGGTGTTGGACGATCTTACAGGGATGGCGCGATTGCGAGGTCAGGCTTCGTCGTCATACTGCGAATGCTTTCCGGATTTATCCTGGTAGCCAACGGGAAACTTCTATGAAATCGGATTGATCACTTCCAAGATTAGTCGGGCCGAATGCTTGGACCCCTAGTGCGAATCAAGCATTTATACTATGTGGTCAGTGAGTTGCTTTGACGAGAAAGCTTGATCGCTTAATACTAAAGCCTCCATTGGAAAATCAAGTTGAATTGGGTCTTGAACCCCTTTTGACCCGACTTCAACTAGCATACACAGTACAAGAATTTAAGGTGTGGGTTGGTGCATTAGTAGTCGGGAGCATACCTTGATTTTTTATGAGCATATGTAGAAGTCTCCAACTCCTATTCATGACAGTTCCACTTATTTCTTCATACAAGAGAGAGCACCTAACTTAAAGAATGTTTGCAGAGTCACATCTCATAGATCCACCACTTCAGATTCCTTTTAAAGGTTTTTTTTACCAAGCTTTTCCTATTTTACTCTACATAGGAATACAACCAAATCACGTTAGGAATGGGTGTGACAATTCTTTGAGTTCCATGCAGTTTTAAAATTTTATAGAAATGCTCTTTGAGCCAACCAATCAACTCGGTAACTCCTTCAAGGGCCTCCTATCATACAGGTAGGGTTTCCATAGTAGGAAGACTCTTTCCTTTTATGGACATCTCATTCTCCTCAATGAACATCTAAAAGAGTTTAATCAAGTATTGCTTTTCAAGGTTATTATTGTAGATCTATAGCTTTCATATATATATCAAGGGTTTAAGTTAGGACTTTTTGTCCTATTTTGCCTTTAAAAATATGCAAAGATTATTATTATAATTATCATTATTATTTAATGCATGGTGGCAGTGCATTTAGGTGTTGCAACATATAAGAAGGCATTAAATATATATGCTTGTATGTCATGTAAGCCCCCTGCATTTTTGTATATCATTTTCATATGCAACCACCACCACATTTTTAAGAATACTTAAAAATAAATTTCATGGGTTCTAAATAGTAACGTGCATACACAGTCGTACCATTTTATGATGATGGAAATATTCTTGGATTTAAATAATACTTTATATGAAAATTAATCACATACCTTTTCCATGTATTGACAGCTTGCATATCTTTGCATCTTTAAGCGATAAATTCCTCTCATAGGCAAAACAATAGTCATAATCATTAGAATCAAGTAATATATCATGCATATCGGATCAAATATAAAAAGTAATGTATCATGCATATTGGATCAAGTATAAAAGAGAATAGGAATCTTACAGTGAATCACTGTACAGAGCTCAATTACGTTTTTGTGAGGCTTTGGAAACCGGGCAGTGCGAGTCACTAACCATATGCATTCACCCCATCTCGATTGGGGAATTAAATTAATATTTCTTTTCATCTCTCTATTAATTGCACGTATCTATAATGGCATTATCTTACATCATAGGAATTAATTGCATGTATCCTTTGGGTTCCATGTCCAAATTAGAGACACGGAACCCAAGGCAAGTCGAAATACATAGCTCTATGGCAAAGTTCCTGCCCTCGTGCAGGTTTGATCCAGTTTTCTGCCCCAAAGGACACAACCAATGTACTCCTGTTGTCAACACGTTGGTGCATTGATGCCTGTCATAGACCGTTTCAATATTGAGCAATGAATAACTATATAGTGAAAACATCAATGAAAGAACAATAGAATGGGGAGAAGAGACATTAGAACTTTTATGGAATTGGCTTCATTACTCATATCTAAGTTACTTGAACCCTCGGAGTGACCCCTCTTTTGTAGAGGGCAAGTGCCTCTTTGTATATCTAAGTCCCTTGAACCCTTGGAGTGACCCCTCCTTTGTAGAGGCCAAGTGCCTCTTTGTGGCACCAACAATTTCTACCCTTGGACAAAATCTTGAGGCTAATATTATTAGCTATCATCCAAAGCAGATATGACCTCAGCTGTGTTTGAGTTTGAGGCGTGTCTCAAGTAATTAATAATTAATGATGGGTAACTCTATAGTAAATAACACGATGGTAAATAGGGAGTAGTAAACTTCTATTTTTGCACGAATATAGTTTCTTCATCTAATCTTTAATTTGTTTGTAGTTTATGCATGTTAAGCTCTGCTTCTCTTTTCTGTAGCTAAACTCCTAGCTATCAGTATCTGTCAGGTTCTTGTTATATGCTTATGCATCTTTCTTTTGGTTCTGTTTCCATTTAGATTGCCATCACATACCTTGAACCTGGGAACCCCTTATGCTGAGGGCCAATAGACATTTTTTCGTTTCTTGAAAATTTAGGGGAAAACAGACAGGACTCATATATAGGAAAAATTGAGATATTAAAGCTGGAACCTTTCTTTTGGAAATATTTTAAGCATGTGTTTTATGTTTCCAATATTGTCTTACTTGCTGAGCCTTTTTTTTTTTGGTCAATCACAACCTGCTTTCTTGAGGAGATTTTTAAACACCGCACTTGTCTGCAATCTACTGTGCAGCTATCTGTCTCGCAAATGGAGAACAACCATTCTGTACGACCAGCCAGAAGTAGTTCTGTCACTCGAGCTTCTGTCTCATCTAACTGTTTATCCAATCACAATCGTACTTCAGGCCTGAACACTAGCTCTGCTTCAGTCAGCTCTAGACCATCAACCCCTAGCAAGCGGCCAGTTACCCCTTCTTCAGGAAAGACACAAGTGCTAACTTCTCGTTCTGTGCCAACACGTTCATCCACTCCTGCAAAAGCTAGATCTGCCTATGGCTCTCCAGTTGTTAAATCTGAACCATCACACAGCTCTAGGCCTGCAACTCCTACTAGGCCTCAAACTTCTAATAATACAAACTCGATCAATACTTTTGTAATATCCTCGTCAAGTTCTCGACCCTCTACACCCACTAGACAACCCATTGCTAGGGCAACACCATCAGCACCAACAACAGCAGGGCGCTCCCCCTCTGTTGGGAGGCTTCCATCTAGTATTAGCCGCATTCCATCTTCAACAACTTCTTCCCGTCCCAGCTCCCCAAGTCCACGGTCCCGGCCACTAGTAAATTCAGCATCTTCCTCTCGTGCCAGTTCACCAAGTCGACCTCGAGCTCCATTGACTTCAACATCCTCTCGTCCCAGCTCTCCTAACCCACGACCACGGGCTCCAGTGCGGCCAATTGATCTCCCAGATTTTCCCAATGATGTGCCACCAAACCTTAGGACAAAGTTGCCAGAGCGTCCTCTATCAGCTGGGAGGACACGGCCCGGAATGGCACTTACCATCCAAGGAAATTTGAAATCTGAACCAGTTGTTCCTTCAAGTTCAAACAGGAGGATTTCTTTACCAGTGGTTTCTCGGAGTAGGTTCCCAGAAAATTCACTCAAGCCACTCCATAGCAATGGACACTACAATTCACCAGAGAACCGCAAGCCTGTGACAGCAGAAGCTGGACTTCGCCGGAGTCCTAAACCAGCTTTATCTACAGAAAATACTGGATTCGGAAGGACAATATCAAAGAAGTCACTCGACATGGCTATTAAGCATATGGTATGATATTTATGTGTTCAACATTTACATCACTAGCACATACTTTTTCTTAATCACCCAGACTGATAAGGTAAACAAAGGTGTAGGTCATAAATGTTATACCAGATTTACTCTTCTAAAAGCTACTTCCCTTTCTGGTTTAGGACATTCGACAAAGCTTGGGAGGTATTCGTGGTGCATCAATCTTTCCTCATAGCATTCGTTCTACAGTTCCCAAGAGTCGGATTGTTCATTCATCAGAGGCCATTGTTCCTGTCTGCAATGACGAAAGCTTTACCGAAAATGGTAGCTATGATGGAGCTCTCTCAGTGGATTCCCATGTAGCTGGATCACACAACATAAACTCCACCATAAAGTCTCCAGATATGGAAAACCTCACAACCATGGAGCAAATGAATGACCTAGATCTCTATGGCAGCTATAGGTATGATGCCATGTTGATGAAAGAGGACTTGAAGAATACAAATTGGCTTCTAAGCACGGATGATAAATCTGATCAAGGGTCATTCTTTGAACACAGGTTCGAACCGCTTCCCGAACTTTTTGATCCCCTATAACAATTCAGTTCATTGTCAGTTGAGTCTGTTATCGACGATTCAATGTGCTATGCCCCGAGCAATCTGTTTCTTGAAAGCTTGCTTTTTCTTGCCCACAACAGGCCGTCGATGTTGATGCATTTTTTTTAAAAATCTAATCGGATCAAATTGTGGATCAATCTGCAATATTGTAACACATTATTTTTGTTTTGTTCTTTACAATTTTATTTTTGTTGGTAAATTGTACCTGGTATTGTATTCTGCATCCGTGATTAGTGGTTAAATAAACTTCATATTCTCAATGCAATTTAAAGTTGGGTTAAGGGGTGAGTATGAGATTATACACTCAAAATTACTTTATAATTCCGAACTTGTTTTTCTTTTCGAAACTTTTGTCTCTAACAAATAGTATATAAATTAAAATAACGCTTTGTAAACGAATATTCTGATCGAGTAATATCAATCAAATACATATATAATATTTATAAACAATTCGTGAATAAATTTATTTATCAATTTATATATGAAATTGATATCTCTGTGTCCGTGGTCGAGTCTGTGTCGGAACCGTTGGGTCTGAGTTGGTAAAATGCCGACTCTTAACTAGCTCACTTGTGGACGGTTACGGTTTGGGTTGTGAAATCGTCGGTTTTGATTCCGATCTAGGTCCAGTCCGGGTTCGGTCCAGGTTCGGATCCTATCTGATTAATCACCGTTTTAGTTAAATAAATCCGATCTGAGAAGAGAATGTCGGAATTTGAGTTTGAGAACGATCAATATCAATTTCTACCGGATGATTTCTCTCCACATGTCGAGTAAGAGTTTTGTAACTTGTTGAAATTTGTAACATTTCGAATAATATTTGTATTTTGCTTGCATATCACCGAAAGGGAGCGTTATTTTTTCGAAATGTTAGGTGAAGATATCGGATGTCAAGCGAGGCACTCGAGTTGGTCTTGTAACCGTAGAACCTGCCATCGTACTAGATGTACTTTTTTGACTTTGATGATGATGACGTATTTGATATTTATCACCGAAAATATCAAGATCATAGTCACCGATATCGAATTGAGGTGAATCGCCGCCTTGCTCGAACTTGGACTCGGGCGGTGGTGACATTATGCTCTTTCCCTTTCCTTTGGCACCGGTCGCACCCTTACGACTTGATCCAGCTCTAGACATTTGTAAAAATATGACTTGAGACTTGAGAGTAAATGAGGCAATGAGAATTAGAGAAGAGAAGTTGTGATTTGTTAAAAAATGAAAGGGAGTGGAGGAGAATTTATAGGGAAAAAAAAGAATTAAAAAAAAAATTGCAACGACCGACTCGTCGGGTCCAAGTCGGGCCGATCCAGTGGGTCGGCCGTTGCACAACGGCCACGAAATCGTGGCCGTACAATTTTTTTTTAAAAAAAATTTAAACGATAGACCCGCCGGGTCCGGTTCGGGTCGACCCGGCGGGTCGGCCGTTGCACAACGGCCACGAAATCATGGTCGTTGATAATCAACGGCTACGAAATCGTGGTCGTTCATTTTTTTTATAAAAAAATCGACGGTTCGATTTTTTAAAAAATCATGACCAGACCGCCTATTAGGCGGTCCGGTCATGGGTCCGGGTCAAACCCGTTGACTTGGTTAATCGGACCGTTGACCACGGTCCGGTTCCGGGTCCGACTCGGACCTTGGCCGGGTCTGTCCGTGCGTGAGCAAATATAGTAATAGAAAATGTATAATAATTTCGTCCGATATTTACACTTGTGTTGTTTGACATCGTCGTCGAGCAGTCGGATTGCGATCGGAATTTAATCGCGATCTATTTAGATTTTAAGTTTGGTCATGGTCTGGTAGAATCACGATCGGATTTTGATTGAATTGTGACCACTAGCAGGTTGGATTTGAAGTTCGGTCGAATTGTGATCGCTAGCGTCGCGGGCAGATTTCGATCATAATTCGATCAAGATTTAGCTAAAGGGATGGCGACGACAATTCGAATGGGTTCAGGGGATGACCAATAGTGTCCATCACTTCGACGACGTGCAGACGCTTTTATGATGCATAGGTGGACACACGGTGCATTTGCAGTTATTATGCAACCCTGTGTATCGAGCAGTGGAGAAGCTGTCATGCAGAATATTAGAAGACTATATATATATATACGAATTTGATATCCTGAGCGACAGATATCTGTGCATTTGTGGGCGCTCGACCAAGTATAATAACAAGAAATGCACAATAATTTATAGTGTGACCATTCCTATCGCTCGGTATTGTCGTCAAGCAATCAGATCACGATGTAATCGACGTGATGTCACAATCGCGATCGGGCTAAATTTACATTGCGATTCGACTCGATCGTGCGCGATTGCGATCCGATTGCGGTCATGGATCTACTGTCGACGATGAGGACGATGTCAACGATCTAACGGATTCGAAGATGGACTATAGGACATTTGAAAAAAAAAAATACTATAGAAGACATTTTAGTCTGTTTAAATTTGTCAGAATAGTCTTATCTTAATGATCCTTTTTAAACTTCTCTATATGAAAAAAAAAAACCCACATTTTTTGAACAATAAAAAATAATAATTTGAAAAAGAAAATCCTCTTATTTACGAATTTCTTGGTCTCCAAAATGCAAGCCAAACTTATTATATTTATCAAATTCCAACCATCAAACTCTTACGATTATGAAAAATCAATTTTAAAATCTTTAGTTTATTATGCACCGTTCTGCTATGTAAGCATGTCAATGGCTCAGTTACGAGCCTAATAAGAGACATCTTTTTTTTTTTAAATTTAAGGAAAATACTATCTTAAATATTTTGAATACTTCAAAAGGAAATATTTTATGAATGGTTTAGTGTATTCCATTAAATTTATTCAAACTTTTTAAACATTATCATCCGTCACTTAAATGTCAATATTCAAATATGTTAGTTGAGCTACTTCCTCTAATATATAATATATTTATATATTTTAAAAAAACCCCTAAGTCAATTAGAAAAACCTAAACTAACACCAAGGTGCACCCGGTCAATGTCCAAATCTATCCACACAAAAAAAAAATCCCAAACACCTGAAAGAGAAAGTACTCTATCATATAGTTGCACCATATGATAGAACGTTCAATTTTACTCTTAAATATTCACAATATCTAATTAGATATGTTTACAAGTTTTTTTTCAAATAGGATAACAAATCAAGAACACTATTATTGAAGTTGCATACACGAACATTTTTTGATTTATTCTGATTTATACAATGGTAAGACATCCAATTCGACTCTTAGATATCTACGATTCAATCCTCAATTAGACTTATTTATAAGATGTTTCTTCAAATAAGATAACAACCCAAGGACACTATAGTTGTTGAAGTTGTCTACACGAACACTTATTGATTTACGTTAGTGGAGCATATCTCGTCAAACGGTCAAGAAAATTTCATTAGAATCAATATTTTAAGATTGCAATGATCCATTTATTAAGTCATAATCTTACATGATCTTTTACATCAAAATATCACGTATTAATGAAATCTAGGACGAACCACGACCTAATCATGTTTCTGCCTATAGTTGTGGTGTCGACTCCAAAATGAAATATGACTTGATCGTATTTCTAATCACGATCGTAACATTGACTCTAACATCAAGCACGACTAAACTACACTTTTGGCCATGGCCATAGTACCGCCGCACTTGGATATCTCATATATAAACAAGTCTGGATACAATGATAAAATATTTTAAAAATCAATAAAAAGATCATAATCTGAATTTTATTAGAGATGAATATTTCAAAAATGAGCCTTTGAATATGACATAAGATATTTTGAAATTTATTTGACGAAATATGAAATCGTTTACTTTCAACATTAGTGAGACAATGCTTGTCTCCAATGGAACAGTGCGTTGATAAAATCATGTAATAGTTTATGAATGAAGTATGAGTTAAATCTCGGAGGGAGGTCTAAAATTCTCCTCTGAATTTAAAATGGTCTTCCACGGTTTTGTCAATCGCGTCAAGATTTAAAGGATCTTCGTAATTTATCTCATTCACAATTGGCCTGAAATGGATCGGTGAGAATCATTAGATTGATAATTTCAATCTTTGTAGAGACAACGCTTAAATATTATATATATATATAATTAAAGGCACAACAACAACTTCTTCATTAACTTAAGATCGAGGCTGTAGGAAAGGCTTAACAAACTCAAAAAAAAATATATAGAAAATGCAATCACACTCCATGAAATTTTCAAGAACAGAGAATCAGACTCAAACCTGTCCATGCCGAAGTAACCAAGGTCACTCTCATCCCTGAGACTTCTCCGACAACGGGCGGTGCTCGGAGTCGGAGCCCTTCAAATCCTCAAGCATTCCGACGACGTCCTCCATTCGCGGCCGCTGGCTGGCCCTCGTCGAGACGCATTGCATTGCAATCTGAAGCATCCGAACCAAGTCGTCTTCGATGTCGGGGCACTTCACCAGCTCCGCGTCGAAAACCTCGGCCGTCCACTCCTCTCGCACCACGGACTGCACCCACCTCGGCAGGTCCACAACAGCGTCGTCGCGGCCGGGGGACCGGAGCGGAGCCTTCCCCGTCAGCAGCTCGAGCAGCAGGACTCCGAGGCTGTAGACGTCGGACTTCTGCGTGGATCTGCTGCGGTGCTCGACGACTTCCGGCGCGCGGTAGCCCACCGGTCGCGATCGAGAAGCTGTCGAAGGACTCATGAGCGGCGCAATGCCGAACTCAGAGACGCAAGGATTGAGTTCCTGCGTCAGGAGGACGTTCGAGGACTTAATGTCGCCGTGGATGAGTCTGCCACCAGATTGAGCATGGATATGGGCGATTCCGCGTGCCACGGCCAGTGAAATCTCCACCCTCGCTCGCCAGTCCAGTGTTCTTCCAGCTGCATCCCTTCCTGCCTCGCATGGAGGTTCATCGTTGAGATTTTGCTAATTCAGATAGAATTTTAGCTATTTTAAGTAAACTGTAACAGAGACCGGCAACGATTTAGAGCGCACCGTGCAAGAAGGCGGCCAAGTTGCCGAGAGGTGCGTAATCGAAGACCAAGAGCTTCTCATCCTTGGAGTAGTAGTAGGAACGGAGTTGGGCGACGTTTGGATGCTCGCCGATGCTTCCAATTATCTCCATCTGCTGCTCGAACTCTCTCTTCCCCGCGGCTACTTCCTTCAGCCTCTTCACCACCACTGCGACGCCGTCCTCTAGAACCGCCTTGTAGGTCGTCCCATGGCGTCCTTTTCCCAGAACTTCTGCAGAAGCTCTTAAAAGATCTTCCAAATCGAAATTGTAAGAGCATCCCTCGAAGAAGACTAACTTGTTCTTCTCTGCCTCTTGGAGGCTGCTGCTGTACTCCTCGAGCTTGTCGATGCTTCTGCCGGCAGCACCATTTCCTTTCGAGGCGCCACTTCGCTTCCTGCTCTTCCTCCTCGAAATGCAAACGAGTGTAGCCATCACCAGTGCAAAAAGAAAACATGATCCTCCGCCAGCAACAATGACGACGATCCCCGTGCTCAGTGTTTTCCAAGAGCTTCTTTTGGAGTTTGCAGGCAGCACAGGAGGAAAGACCGAGCACTGAGCTAGGGGAGCACCGCAGAGGAAAGGGTTCCCAAAGAAAGACTCGACGGGGAAACTCCGTAGCGATTCAGGAATGGAGCCAGTGAGGTTGTTGTAGCTCAGGTTCAGATGCTTCAGCTTGGGAAGTCGAAGCCGAGGTATCGGTCCAGAGAGAGAGTTGTTCTCGAGAAACAATGCCGTAAGCTGAGTCAGATTTTGAAGTTCCGGTGGAATTTCACCGGTGAAGGAGTTGCAGGAAAGGTCAAGGAAGGTGAGGTTGGAGGAGAGTGAAGAAGGCACAGCTCCTGACAGTTCGTTGCGTTGCAGGAACAAAGAACTCAGAGAAGGTATCGAAGGGACGTCTGAGGGTAGATCCAACGCGAGACGATTGGAATGAAGACTCAAGATTTCGAGCGCATCGAGCTTTCCGAGTGTATCAGCCGGGATTTGGCCGGACAGGCCAACCCCCGGCAGCCGGAGGCTTCGCACGCGGCCTCCATCCGGCGTACATGTGACACCGACCCAGGAGGAGCAGACTGGGACCTGAGCACTCCAGTTAAGCTTCGGACCATGAGGGATGGATGCAGCAAACTCGAGCAGGAACTGGGCATCGGAGCTCAGGTTACCAATGGCTGAAGCTCGAAGAGATTGAAGGAAAATCAACAGAGGAATCCACAAGCCCAAGTTCTCCATTCCTGCAGCTGCAAATCGAACGACAAATGCACTGTAAGAAGCCAAAGATCAGCAACCAATGCAATGCATCGTGTCTGAGACTTCATTCAAAATTCCAACATCGATCAGAAGATGAACTCAAAGTCAGTGTCCTCTTAAACAGCTCAACTGCTTATGGTGTCCTCGAAATATAGACATGCCAATTAATTCTCAGCTACTCGTTTTCTGATTATTTCTAGATGGGGGACCAAATTGCCACCTCTGAGAAGGAAAGACTGTCTGTGCATTGAATGGATCGAGAACAAGCTTCTTTGAGGAAGGAAACTGTAGTTTGTCAGGAGATCGAGTCGAGAAGAGAGAGAGAGGGGAGAAGACGACCATCACCGGGCAAAGATCAAGTGACTCTACTGCACCTTCAATACAAATGCAATTGCTTCAAAATTAACGACGTACCCAGCGCCCGCCTAGCCGTCGAGCTCACGGAGTTCACATAAAGAAGGAATTTTTAGGCCTCCGTCGGCATTGGAGTCGATCGACCTGGAAGATTCGGCCTGCAATCAAAATCCCACCTTGGGGAACTATACTCTGCCTCGAAATACTCCTTTCCGGCTCCAGGCACAGGCTTCTTTACCCCACTGACTCCGCCATTATCGCTCAGCTTGGAGCTACACCGCCCACAAAAAGAAGAAGAAATGATGAATAATAAATAAAGCATTTGGCGAAATTACCGGTCTTGCGCGACGAAACTTTTGTCGGCTTCTCGCTTGCTCGGAGAAAAACAAAAAAGAAAAAGAAAACGCCTTTGTCGGTTTTGACTGAGCGAGGGGGATCGATGTGGGATACTCGGAGGGGAGGAGGCTTCAAACCTTAGCTGGACAAGGTAGCAGGACCATCATTGAATAGGAATCTCGCAAGAATGGCCGGCGTCCGAGAAATCGCTGAACAGCGACTGGCACATAACTGAGCGAGAAGACGAGCAAAATGACCGCGTCCTCTTGGCCCGTTGGTGGTTGAGGATCGAGAAGGATTTGAGTGAGGTGCTTAAAGGCTAACTGTTACCGAGAAAGGACAACAGTAGCAGCCAAAGGTTTCAGAATAAAGAAGGAAAGATTCAGGAGGTGACGATGAAGCCTGTGTAAGCAAAACTCGCTCGAGATCATGTGAATTTGTTTTAAGTTTCCTTTACGTTGAGAAAATGTGAATGGAAAATTTAACGAAAGAGACTCAAATGTCTATTGATTTAGTCATGCACTGACAGTTTTGTGATTTTGATGTTCATTTATATTGAATCAAAATAATAAAAATTGTTAACGTGTACTGAAGGTTCTCTTACCACAATAAAAGATAATTATATTCGTTCTCCGTGTTTTTCATTGGCGATCCTTTAATAATAATGAAGAAAAATAAATCACTGAATACTATATCCTTTAACTCGTTGGTCAAAAACAACAGAAAACTTCTGAGTCCGGATGAGAGTTTTAGATCCCACGTCGAAATTCGACTTATGTCCACTTATAACAGTATCTATACTGTTTTAGCCAATTCAATGGACCTTTTTGAGAGGACATGTACTAGAGGTTCTCTGAACTCAGTTCAGATGACTCATATGTGTGCATATGATTTGCATATGTCGATTGTCAGATCGATCTAAATTTTATTATCTGAAATAATTTTTTTTTTCTACATACTCAATTATATAATGGATGTTTTAATATTTGATCAGAAATGGATATTAATGGTGAATCTATAATTACTTAGACGAAATGACTGACCATTCATGGTCGACTACAAACATTATAACTCAAATAGTCAGAGACACTGAAATGACTATTACTCGACTATTCAATATAGTCGAAGATCAAAGTCTCTGTATAAGGATGCTACACTCTCGAATAGAAAAGTAGACAAACAAAAAGAAAAATCTATAGTTCGCCATCCACTTTCATTCCTTGTTTTCTCTAACTATTTGTTGTATAATTCTGTTTGGCAACTCTCATTCCATTCTATGATAACATTCAGGTACAAACTTGGTTTGCCACGAATAATATAAGTTTGGTTGTATTCGTGATCGTGTCATTATATCCTAGAAAATAGTGTCACATGTAATTTATTTCAAAGCACCGACGGAGGGGTTAAATCTATTACAAGAAAATTGTATCTTATACAAATCTTGATAAACTTGACCATGATTCAAAATCAACAATTTAATGGTTTGATATCGCTAATTTGATTGTTCTCAAAATGTTGACCATTGATCTTAATCTTCTGAAGCGATTATAGTTCACGATTCAAAACCATATATTATGATTCAGTTTACGATTATCACGATGATTCAAAATTATTATTATTTATTTAAAAATTATAAATGTAAAAAAATAAAAATAAAAATTATAAAATGACTTATATTTATTTAAGCAATCTTCTTATTAGTTTTACAAAATTATCTTATTGTTTAGATGTAACTATAAATAAATAATAATAATTTTAATTAGCTTAATTAATTTATTTAATTTTTAATTTATCTTTAATGCATAAATTTAAAATATGAACATAACAAATATTAAAAATATAAACTATCAATAAATAAATCTAAATTCATAATACTTGTAATATTAGAATTAGGATTATTAAATAGTATTAAAAAATAATTCATATTTCTTTATTAAGAAATGTCATAAGAAGCGTGTGATCTATTAAAAATTCGATATGCTAAAAATCTTCAAAAGTATATTTAAATTTAAAACTAAAAAAATTTATCAAAATAAATCTAGCTAATATTCTCTTAATTTAATATTATAATATTTACATAAATTTAAATCAGTACCTTCACTCTTGATGAAAATTTGGACCATTATATTTGACATTCGACTCCAAATTGCGTCGAATGTTTCATTTCAACGATCCATAATTGTCACCTGAATGAAATTTATAGCCATAGGAGGATTTATAATACTTATATTTTGAACTCATTTCTCTATATGGAAGAATGATTTTTTCAAAATGTTTAGTAAAAATAAACAATTTTAAAGAGAAGTATCTTGAGCCTTAAAAGTTTCAATACTTCTTTATATATCGATTATGCTCGTCGAAAGTCACTTTGGTTCATCATTAATAAATTGAATATCGTGGAGATTCACATTTGAAGTGATTATTTTCTTATTTATTCAAGATCGAGATGAATTTCCTTCCATTAAAATTATAGAATTGAAGTTGAAATCGATTAAGTTTAGGAATTTAAAAAGAAAAGTAGAGATGTGAAAATGATGAAATGAATCGTTTGAATATAAAGTTTGGAGAATAACGATCGTTAAATCGTAATCATATATTAAAAAAATCAAATAATCTGGATCATTAAACAAATAAAAATGATTTTTAATCGCGGGTTCCAATGACTATTTAAAAAAAAAAATCATGAACCAACAATTCATGATTATTTTTGTGTCAAAATCATAATTAATTCGTATAATTGGATGAATGAGTAATCGACTCATTAATCCAGTTACAGATCTAGGTTAAGTTGAGTTTGAGCTCGACTCATGGTCTAGGTCTAGGTCTCGACAGAGCTCAATTCTTCTTCTCGCCCAACAACCCTACTTTTTTGGTTGGCAATCCAACCCACTCTGCTTGCCTACCTGATCAGTACCTCCCTACCTAGTCTTTCAACGGCGGTCGACAGCTTTGCTCGCTCAACCTTTCATTGTAACTTCTTTAGTCTCTGACTCGTAAAATTAATAACATGGATTATTCATTTGATACACTTGCTAGTTTCCAACTTGCACTTAGATCTTGGCGCTCTCACCGGACTCGAAGCTTTTTGTCTCGCGTTCATCCACTGATCAAGCTCAAGTACTCAAAAAATTGAGGCAAATAGCGATCCTCACGCTTACGTTAGTGAGAACCAGCTCAACACTCAAGTAACTAGGGCACTTTACCAACTCAAACATTCGATGGCTCAAATAATTAACTCAGCTAAGTTCGATCCAACTCAACTCAACACTGCACTCCTTTCAATGACATCCTCCGATCGTCCTCATTTTGACATGAATTGGTTTGAATTTAATTTTTATAATCTTTTTTATATTCGATTTATTCTTAAACAAGTTGAGATTATTGAACAGTTTATTCGTCAGAGGCGTTTGGTAAGTGACGACGTCCTCTGTTTTGGCTACATTCGATCCTCTTATTAGGAAAATAAAATACTGTGACAAGATTTAAAAGTACAAGGTGAGTTTTCTCTTAATTAATTATATTGTCACGGTATCGGAGTCAATCTAATTTATTGCCATGGACCTTGTCGTTTCGTTGATTGCCTAGATCATCCACCAAAATAAAGAGTGAAGTTGGGATAACCTCTTTATTTATTTATCGCAAATTTATCTATTAAGGAAATTTTTATTTGCTATAGTGACCGTGCGCCACGCGCAAACGCCCACTGCGCATATATATATATATATATATATATATATATATATATATATATATATATATATATATATATATATATATATATATTGATATTTGCTGTCTTTATTTCGATAGTTTTGCTTCATCCGATCAATATGTTGTAAAATATCATTCCTTGTTGATTACGGTGGAATTTGACTTGCGTCGAAGGGGTGATCGTGGAAGACTCTCTGTTCCACAAATCAAATTTCGGATGCTTCTCTCCTCACCCTCTTAGACTCACCACAATGACCGCCTCCTCTTTTGCCTTTAGGAGAACCAACCTTGGGCTCCTTCCCAGGGAAGGAGGCGCATCTGACGATGCGTGCTCGAGCGATTCCTGACCAGGTGCCATGAACTTACATCTCTCACTCGTCAGGTATGTCATGGACCATTTTAGAAAGGGTGTTTAGTCACATAGACTAAATGATCAAGTATTAGAAGAGGTGTTTAGTCACATCTAAATCAAGCAACATCTATAGTCCCAACTAAATGAAACATCATATTAGAAAATGGTTCGTATGCGAAACATTAGCGTTGAATGCTAAGAAAGTTATTACATATTTCGTAGAGTGATGCATGCTAAGAGAAGTTATTCCTAAACACTCTCATATACATAATCATTCTCAGATGGTGAATCTCGGTGGTATAAAACCATTTATCTTATGGCACCACCGTCATTTCCCGTGACACACATCGTTTTCAGATGATACAAAATCATATTTACGGTGGTACATCTTATTACAAAACATTCATGTCTTGCTTTATACCCAGTTAAATAATCTCATTTACATCAATGAACATCTCTAATCCCTTAAATTGATCATCATCAAGAGGCATGTCTCATAAAATCATTTCCATACACAGAAAAATGGGAGATGAATAATTCTCATTAGATGTAAATCTATTTAATTTTCCTTTTAGTGCGAATCTATTCATTTTAATCAAATTTCTTTAAAAATAGGAGAATCATACATAGTCGTAGGTAGACATGCTAAAGTAGCAAAGATTAAAACTTCAAAACAAAATAGTCAAGAAGAAGAGATCAAATATAATCTCAAAGGGCTCACAGAGTAGAAGCAGGATTCATTCTCCTACTACCCTTATTGTCGTCTTAGCACATGTGATATGATTCACGCTCGATGTCTTCCTCTTTACCAATAAAAGCGTCCTCAATTAACATCGTAATTTCGATCTAGACATTCCTAATGTCTAATCCAAAATTCAACACATGAATCCTTATCGGCTCACGAGCATAGTAAATGGTGGGTTCATTTATTACCACAAAATGATCTTATCTTGATACAAATATCAAAAACACTAACTTATAGGAATGTAACAAATTTTACTTAGCTAACAAACATAGGTTGACTATAAGCATGTCTTACTCTATTCATACAAATAGAGATGATTGTCCATGAGAGGACCAATCATTATAACATGCTTATCGAGATCTTATCACTAGAATGTAACACATATGAATTTATTATGGGTGACATTTGAACAATCAAATCATTATATTGATTGTCATTACAAAAGATTATTCTACGAAGTCCAAGACTTTCATATCATTAAATGACTCTCTAGTCATTGACAGTAAAAGGATCTGCAAGCATAGCTAGGATATACTCAAGAATCACCTTCCTTTTAGCAACAATATCCCAGATAAAGTTGTATTTTATAGCAATATGCTTGCCCTTCTTTGTGATATTTGGAATCCTTGGAAAAGCTATGCAAGTATCTGATAGACAATCCGGACTCTATTCTCAAAATCTTCAAATGCTTTAGGAACCTTCTCAAGGTGCCACTGAACACCCTATTACCATTGTAGATAAGGTCACACATGTTTCTTCTTTTTCAGAGATGGCGCCACCATTCAACAAGAACGCATAGCGATGTTGATTTCTATCATCCAGTCCCTGTCTGCATCTGAATAGCCCATAGGTATCATCCTTAATATGAGACAATAATCTGTCTGCCTTGGATATCGAAAATCCTTTTCCGTCTTTGATGTCTCGATCCTGGTTTTGGAGAATTTAGATTATCGTGATATAATATACAACATAGTATACATTAAACTACCTATAGCACATTTTTATTCATATGTATTTATTCAATTAGTCTTGGGACTCATACTTTTGCTCAATGATATTTTAGGTTAATACATTCTGATTCTGATGACATGTTGAAATGTTGTAATATCTTAGTAATATAAGACTCTTGTGACAAACCCAAAGTCTCTTTGATCGATCCGGATGATCTTAACCCCTAAGATGTATTGGCTTCTCCCTATCTATTGTATCAATTGTGAGAAATCCTTGACTTCTTGATAAAACCTATGTCATCTGCTATGGCATATCAACATATAATGATAAAATGACATACTTTTTTTTCCTTCTTTAGGAAGCCTTGATGATCCTCATTGATCATTTGAAACCATAAGATAAAACCACTTTGTTAAATCTTATGTTCCATTGTCTTTACTTGCTTTTCATATATAGATTTCTTGATCTACATACTTTTTATCCTTTTTACAACGAAACTACTTTGAACCATATAGATTTCATGATCAAGCTCACCGTTAAAGCGGTTTTAACATCCATCATGTAATTCCAAGTCGTGAAAATATAATGGATTTTTCACTGAGAAAATGTCTCGATAGTCAATACCCTCTCTTTGGGTAAATCCTTTTCAACCAAAGCCTTGTATGGTTAATCGATCCATCAAACTTCCTCTTTATTTTGAGAATCCACTTATTCCCAATGACCCTTCGGCAGAGGAAGATCACTCCCAAACTTGATTCGAATCATTGACTCCATCTCTTCTTCCATTACTTTTCCACTTATCGTAACCCTACATCCCAATCTCCTGTGATTGAGGTTCATCTTCGTCACTGAGTGTCATCATTGCCTCATTCTCAATATCAAACCTCCTTTTAGGTATGATCTTACGAACACTTTTCGTAAGTTGATTTGTTGAAATCAATGATCGACATTACTCTCACTCGGTTGACTAGGTTGAGTATCCATGGACATCGACTTGTTGATACGACTCATCCTCCTCAAAAGAAATTTATCAACTTCACCTGTTGGGAACTCGGGTTTGAGAAAAGTCTCTCGACTCAATCTCGGAGATATCCCATCTTGTTGCTCACCTATAAAACATAACCTTTTGAGGTATCGAATATCTTATAAAGATACACTTCTTCTAGGTCCTAGTTTTCCATATTTGTGAGAACTCTAGAGTGCATGAGCGTAAGCGGTGACCCCGAGTCTCGGTGCTCAAATCGGTTTCTGCCGATCGCGTTAATATGAGGTTGATGGCCCGACTTTGAAGGCACTTTGAAGTATATAGGCGCGAGTAATGCATCTCCCGATAGGAGACGCCTTAGCTTGCGCCCGTCGAAGAACCATCTCAAGAAGAGTCCTATTTCTTCTTTGGCATTTCTTTGTGGAGTTCAGGATCGTTAGGTATCTAATAATCCCTTATCATTACATGTCGTCTTGAACAAATCGGATGAATTCACCCCGAGTCGGCACAAGGCCTTAACTACGTTACTGTTTGATTCTCAACCGCTTGTTGATAACGAATGAAATAATCCGCCGATTTTTAATCAAATACACATGACCATACCTAGTGAAATCATCGATAAATGTAATGAAGTAGCTCCATTCCTAGCCTTCACTCCTTCGGACAAATATCCGAATGAATCAATCGCGATGCAAGTCTGCTCTAATAGCCTTTCCGAATGGTTTCCTAGTTGCTTTTCGTGACAATGCTCATATAGACAATAATCTTAGCAGAGCCCGATAAACCCTCTCTGTAATCGATTCATATCTTGTCCTATATGTCCCAATCTAGCATACCAAACCTCATCTTATATCCATTACTAGTAAGAGCAATGTTTGAAAAACAACTATGAATCGCACAATTCACTGCACCACATCTACCATAAAACCATTAGATAAATAAGCATCGATTGACATAGAGTCGATCTTAAGTTCTATGAAAAATTTCTGACCCAAATCAAGAAGACAAGTGATACAAGATTCCTTGAATCTGAGCATACAAGATATCATGCGAACAAAGTACTTCCACCGAAGGTTAAGTTTACAAGTGGCTCCCTTGACTCTTGCATTGTTTCCTACATAGATCCATTTGTTGGTGCTTACTACATATGTAACCGCTCTCAAGCTACATGGTTGGTTGCTCCGAATCTATAATCCACAAAGGATAAGAATCACCCATCAACACTCTAGCAACAAATGCTCAAGGCATTAGAAGTTACCTTCTCAAGACACTCCAGTGGCCCTTCTTGCAATTAAAGCAAGATAACTTGCTTTTAGCTTTCTTCCTCTTCTTCTTCTTGATTTGTTCCTTCCCAGCAACGTTTTTCTTTCCTTTCCTTCTTGTACCATTTCTTCTTGGATCCGGATGATCCTGAGCCAAAATAAACGGCGAAATCCTCGCGGATTCTACTCTCTCGGCCTCCACCAACATGCGTGAGACATCAAAGTCTTAATACTCTCACGAGTTAAAGTCTACTGGTCTCCCGAATCGAGAAAGCGAATAACCGCTGAACACTTGTTCATCTATCAACTCATGGCCAAACATCTCCGAATCATATTAGACATCTCCGAGATGTTGAACCATCGTTGCATTCGCTTCTTGTATTGTCGAACGATCTATTCTTGAGACTTATTCTTTTATCTCTCTCTGCTACCCATTGAGTGAAGGATATGACTCAACTCTAACACTAGGTCATCCACCATAAATCAATATGCCCAAGTGGAATCTTTCCTTTTCCATACCTTATAGGTATCAAGGTCGTCAATCTGTGTATTACTCTCAGCATTCATAACGATTAACAACCTCGAGAACTTCTTGTTCTCGAACATCTTGAATCTTGAGGTGCCGTATTTTTATAGTTATCCCCATTTTTTCACCTTTGTTATTATGATATTTTTAGTCGCACCTAACATAAATAAACACATTATTTAGTTACTCTGTATGCTTTTATGTATATAATCTCCAAAAATAAACTCAAGATAAATCGATCAGTTTTAAAATCAAGTGACAATTTGTTATCACTCATCATTGTATGTCAATAAGACATTGATATATTTTATTACATATCCCATAAATGATATTAATCATTATTACAATATGATTTTACACATTAAATGAACATATCATTATATACTCATTTGAATCAAAGGCATATTCATTAATCATGCATCATGTAAATTAACAACATTATATGAACTAATCATTTTAAATGAACATCATTAAAATAAACATGTACAATGTTAAGAATAACAAAGTCTACTAAGAATGCAGTTACATTCTTCCTACTCATAAACTAAAACAACTCCTAATAGACTATATGGCGATTCGCTCCCACTAGGACAAGCCCTAGTCGGCGGAATCATGATCTCCCCTCGTCGGACTCACTAAGATTCTCTGGGACACTCAGCATCACATGCGCCAGATCTGATCGCAAAGACCTCACTAAATGAGAACCAAAGTCCTTGTGGGGTCTTCTTGAGATCCTCTTCACATCGCAGTTAATGAGCTCATGCATGGACATAGAGAACGTCCCATAACGCATTTCGTGCCACATCAAGATTGCCGAGCGATGACGAATCAACGCCAAATCCTATAGTTGTCTAATCGAAACTCCCGCATTTGAGCTTCGGACCGATCATCCGGCTTCCCAATGTGTCCAACGACTCCATGGTAAGTCGTAGTCGATCTTTCGATAGCCTCCCTACGATTCGCGCGCACATCGTGGGTCGTAGTGGTATACATCCCGTAAAATTGAAATAAATTATGTAATTCATAGCAAACCAGATTACAAATAGATATTTCAATTAATCAAGGCCGCGAACAAATACCCATTGATCGAAGAACTAAACTTCTTGAATTTTAGCTACAATTAATTGACATGATCAATCAATTTTGACATGATCATAATTAGTCCTATCATTGAGTTATTCAAAAATAAATTTTATAATCTATACAAAACAAAAAAATTTATTTATTTATGAGTTTTTCGTGTTAGCGGCGATCAAAACAACGATCATTGCGCGTGTTTAGAGTTCCCGACACCGCTCTGTTCAACAACGGCGTGTTGGCGCGACACATGTGCATGCGTGTCGCGCGACACGCTGTCCATAATCGGCGTGACCGGTGCGGCATCGTGTCGCCGCGACTCGCTCTGATGCGGATGGGCGTGTCGCGCGACATGCTGTGCCTTGATCGGCATGGCGTGTCGGCGCGAGCGCTGTGCCTTTCGGCGGCCCGCCGAAATTGGCGGTGGGCGGCGTCCACGCCGCCGCCTCGCGTGATGGCGGATGCCGTCGCCTCCGGCCTCGGTGTCGGATCGTCGGCGTCCGCGTCGCCTCAAAATCCGCCCGTGACGGCGCCTGGCGCCTCCGATCGCGACGATGTTCGCCGGCGGATGCGATGTGGCGCGCCGCGCGAGAGGTAACGAGAATAAATTCATTCGGTTGTCTTCTAAGCGATCAAATAGGTATGAAATTTGAAATATGCTCGTATTGCAAATATCGTTCCTTGTTGATTACGGTGGAATTTCGATCGCGTCGAAGGAGATCACTGAAGACTCCTCTGTTCCTGAGCCAAATCAGGATGCTTCTCCTTCTCACCTCGAGCCACCCGAACAACACGGCCAACCCAACAAGCCTCCTCTTTTGCCTTTAGTGAACCCCAACCTTGGATGCACTCCTTCCCTTTTAAGGGAAGGAGGCGCCGATGGCGTTGCTCGCGAAAGATCGCGCCTGTGCGGTCGTGGAGCGCCATGAACTTCTGATTATATAAATGAAAAATATGATTTTCTCATTGAGATTTCCAACGGCTCAGATTAAAATCATTAAATGATTCGATCGAAAATGGTCGAGATTGCTGCGCCACTAGAGATCGGATTGATCCGTCCTTCGATCCCGTCGTTTCGATTGGACCGCATCGACCTCCCGCGAGCGAGTGGGAAGCGTGCATTCTTCGCGCACATGGTGCGCGAATGGATGCTCGGATATATATCGATATCTTAGCGCCTACGAATGCGGCGCATGCGGCAGCGTCGATCATCCGATCTTATGCACATGAGAATGCCGCGATATTTCTTCTCCGCCGCGATTTCCGTCGATTCACCATCGGTAGTAGATCATCAATTCGACGCGATTGGCGACAGAAGCCGGGATCACGGCACGATTCTAGCCGCAATCCGGTCAAGCTCTGGCCGATCGGTGGTCGGACGGAATCGCTCGATCGCGATTCCTCTGCGGTCGGCAAATCGCTCGATCGCGGCCGCGATCGCCGCCCGCTGGCCGCGCGGAATCGTGGCCGAATCGGCCGCCGAGCCCTCGGGCCTTGACACGGTGTCGATCGCGTCCGATCGGAGGTGGTTGATCACGGCGATGGCGGATGGCTTCGGTCGTCACGGATGGTCGCGAAGTTTGATATAAGATTTTATATATATATATAATAACATTCGTAGAAGCCAAAGTACTTGACATAGAAAAGGGGCTATTAGAAGTTGACCAAATTAAAAATTGAAACCAAATCATAGACAACCTGGATAGAGAGCTTAGCAAATTATCTAGCGGAGGAATTAATAAAAGAAGATCTTCAACATTTTCCTTCCTTACATACAAAGAAGACAACACCGCAAACAATTTAAGGACATCTACGGATATATTTCCGGCCCGGACCATCCAAGATATATAATTGGGGGAAGAAGGCCAATATCAAGTACATCATGGATTTGAAAAACCAGCCCAAGTATACCAAAATCAGACTACATCCCAACTAGAATCTAACCTAGTTTTTATTTTTTTTTAAAAATCCCAGTAGATATATACGATATGGGTAGATCAGTAGACCTACATGTCCAATGTATACAGGGACGCGAGTTTAAGTTGCATGCACAATCAACACTAGTGCAATAAGCTCGATCGTTGACCAGAAAGTCTTACAAGTGACTATCCCTCCTAATCTTATAAAGTATGCAAACGAGCCAATGTTAAGTATCCCATTCGGCAGTAAAAATTCGACTTGTCATCTGTTTATTAAAAACTATCGTATTAAATTCTACACAAACTGGGGACAATATAGTTCTACCATAAGTCTTCCTCGTGTGTGGGTTAGACCTTTGAATCACTCAGATCTACAGTTAATATTGAGCCTTTAATTTTTATTCACCCTTGACAGAGCTTTATTCATGTCGAACAACAATGTATTTTTTTCTCTCCGCACCCATCGTCGCTCCAATCCTTTCCGAATATCCAACTAGTTTTCGTGCTTCAGAATGCCCACACAACCCCAACTAAAACACTAAAGAAACCCAAAGTGAAAAAATTAATCTAATTAATTACGGATATGAAGACCTGCAGGAAGAATACTACACTAGCAGTTAAGAATGCCCATGTCATATATGAGCAATTAAAAATTAGAACAATTAAAAATTATAGAAGAAAAATCTATAAAATATTGGTCAAGAGAAAAGATCTACTGCAAGTTAAATATTATAAACCCAGATTTGACAATCAAAATACAAGAATTAAAATATTATAAACGGAAGAGTGCAAAATGCACATAAGCCAAATGGTAAGTCTTGGATTAATTCGAAAATCTACATCCAGCATTCATAGTAAATAAATGCTCAAAAAAGAAAAGGAGACCGTCCAGGATGATGTTTAACTACCAAAAAAAAAATTCAATAAAAATTGTCATGATAATGAATAATAGAAATGTTCATAGAAAAATAGAGAGACGTCGATCGACGGGTTCAAGGGTTGAGTTATAATGTGGATGACGATCGAAGGTGAAGAATTTGACCGTAGTCGCAGGAGAAAAATATTATGCATTTTTTATTTACTGTACATTTTCATGTGATGAACGGTTGAGATCGCATCGTGCACGGTAACGCAACGTAAGGATCGTAGCGTGTATATATATACAAGAAAATATTATCCTACACAACTAATCCACAAACACCCTTGCGCACCTTCATTACCCACCATTCGATCCCTTATGGTTCAAAGATTGAGATATAGTGCGCAAGCAATCGAACGGTGGATAATGGAGGTACATATGGATAAATTATATAGGATAACATTTCTCTCTCTATATATATAGTTCTGATATCCTGACTGTCAATCTATGTACGACTTGTGTGCGACAAGTTCTCCACCATTGATCCATCACGATTACACAGTGAATGAAAGATTCACAGTGCTTCCACCAGTGACTTCCTTCTCCGGTGAATGCCATTGCTTAACCCCTGAACCCATTGGGGTCGCTACTGCCGTCCACCGATCGATTGACCGGACACCAACCTGATTGCAGTCATAATCCGGTCGAATTGCAGCCGCCACTCCTGCGGTCGATGGTATCTGCAATCACGACTGATTCCGACCGCAATTTAACCTGAATTTGGTCAGAATTCGATCGGACTCCATTGTCAGTTGGACCGCGATCTGGCCGGACTCCGATGCCAGTTGGACCATGGTCGGATTCAGGCTGCACTGCGATCAGATTCTGACCGGATATCGATCGGATCGACCAAATTTCGATCGGAATACAATCGAACGATTTGCAAAATAGTAGCTGCGGGAAGAAATCGCGTGACGAAAAATCACTGTGCATTCCCGATTTACTATGCGTCGTATAGTACTCATCCAATCGGACAGTGGATAATGTATATATATATATATATATATATATATATATATATATATATTATCGTTCGATCAGGTGAGCACTATAATCCAATCCTTGAATTCTTAGGGATCGGACGATGGATAATGAAGGTGCTCACGGATGAGTTGTATATATATACGAGTTTGATGTCCTAAGCATCCGTTTCCCTATATGCCCCGTGCGCAAATGAAAAATGCATAGTAACCTCTGCTGCGCGACTTCTCCTTCCACCCGAATACGACAACTCGAAATCATCGGCGGACGGTTGGATTGTGGTCAAAAACGGTCGCGACCACTGGCGGCTGCAATTGCGGTCATTTCCGACTACGATCCGGTCGGACTCCGATGTCGATCGGATTCTGATCGGAATTCAGTCGAATTACGATCGCCAATGGCCGCGACATTGGAGGCTGCAATTCGGTCGAAAATGGCCGCGATTGCGGCCGCCAGTGGCAACGGTATTAGCGACCGTAATTTGATCGTTTTTCGATCGAAATTCGATCGCGATTTGATCGGACTCCAATGTTGATCGAAATTTGGCAGTCTGCCGATGAATTTGACGAGACTGAGAGAAGGAGTTGTGGCAGAGGATCGCTATGCATTTCTCATTTATTGTACAATCGTGATCGATCGGACAATAAAAAATGAATTACGTATGAATCGCGCACGGATAGTTATGTATAATATCAAAACTATATATATATATATATATATATATATAGCGATCTCGACCGTTCGATCAAGCACGCGATTGAAGAACGCACAATGCGCTCTCACCCGCTCCACGCCAGTTGCCGGCGTCGCCGTCCGACCGCCTCCGGCCGTCGGACCGGATGCATTGGAAGGGCACCTCGTCGGAGGTCCGGTCGGCCTCGACTTCCGGCCGGAAGCCGAACAAATCGACCGCGATCCGACCGGAAGCCTATCCCGACCGGACCGCCGACGAGGTGCGCTTCCAACGCATCCGGTCCGGCGCCCGGAGGTGCTCGGACGGCGCGGCAGCAGCGGCGAGGAGTCGGGCGCGGAGGGGGTCGAGTGCACTGTGCATTCCTCAATCGCGCACTTGATCGAACTGTTAGTGAAAGCCCTAGAGTCAATCATGTGATGATTGTTGTATGGACTTTATTGTATCATATTCCTATTTATAAAGGCATGGTTATTATATTTACTTGTATTGGTGCCAAATAATTAAATATAATAATGTCCTTGAGTAGTAGATTCTTATCTATATCAATCGATTGGTTGAATCGATAATGAGATAATATAGAGAACACTACTCTTAATCATTCCTAGTCGAGTATTAACATTCAGGGACAATGTTAATGCGTAGAGACTAGCATGTAGGTCAACAAGATGACTTGATCTCACAAGTCATGGATATGAGATATCAAGTTGACACATGGGTATGCATTGGAGAATGTATACTGAATGACCCGCCATGAGACAGTATCATGGATCGTTATATGAGTGTCATATACTTTCTCATGTGGCTATTAGTATGACTATTAGTCCTTAGACCTGAAGTCACCATGGTTCCCTACATAAGGAGTTGCATACTTTGGCTTCGTCAAACGTCACCCGTAAATGGGTGGACTATAAAGGCGATTACTAGGTGTGTAACAAATTATGCGGAGGGATGTGAGTGATGTAGATGAGATCTATCCCTCCTATATGACGGGGGTGACATCGATATTCTTGATAGAGTGAGACCACGAAGTGCATGGCCATGCCCAAATGAGTCAATATGAGATATTGAGCTCATTTGATTAGAGTGAGTCTACTTGGAGTTCAAGATTTAGATTATACCGAGGATGACACGGTCTATGCCTCGATTGGTCAATCTAGATGTCAAGGATAGAGGGACATTGTCACATATTGTGAGAGTCACAATTAGTAGTCATAAAGGTGATGTTGGAGCTCAACATTCTTGTAACTTGGGTAGCAATGATGTGTTGCTAGATACCGCTCATTGCTTATGTTCCTAAATCGATTTAGGGACATTGTCAACGTTACAAGAACCTATAGGGTCACACACATAAGAGCAATTAGATGGAGATTAGGTTCATATGATGAACCATGAGGATTAGGTTCATGGGATGAACCAAATTGGATTAAGAGTAATCCAAATTAGACTAATTGAGTTAGACTCAAGTTGATTCAAGTGTTGAATGAGTCTAATTTATATTTGATTCATCAAATCAATTTAAATTAATGAATAGAGATTCATTAAATTAAATTGACTTGAGTCAAGTGGTTAGATTTGATCAACCATGGGAGATTAGAGGTCAAGTTTGACTTGACTTAAGAGGGAAGATGAAAGGTCAAGTTTGACTTGACCAAATGTCATGTCATGATGATGACTTGGCATGGCCGGCCAATGATGATGCTCCACATCATCATTGACTTTGTCAATTGGTGCCACATCATGAGGAAGACCAAGAGGCATGGGAGTTACATGCATGCATGTAACCTCCCAAGCCATAATGTGGCCGGCCAACACCATTAGGGGTTATGATGGTGAAATTTATTTTGGTGATTTACACTCTTGGATCATCTTCAACCTTGGATCATCTTCCTCTCAAGCTCTCTCCCTCTCCCAACCTCCTTGGCTGAAATTCCTAAAGGAGTGCTAGCACACTCTAAGGCATTTTTCTCCACCTATTGCTTGTGTGGATACCAATAGAGGAGTGTGCACTTGACATTCTCGAGTTCCGACAACCTTTTGGACGAGCGAGATTTGCGAAGGGTATCGCATCGAGGGTAATGATCTCACCTCTTAGATCTAAGGTAGATCTAGGGTTTTAGTAAGCACATACATGTTTTATAATTTTTATACTTCGCATGGATCCGTGGCCGGGGCTTCCGAGGTTTCCGCAACGCAAAAAGCGGTTTTTGCGGCTCGGAAAAACCCAACAGTGGTATCAGAGCCACGTGCGAAGCATGTATGTGTTTCGTCTTTGTAATTTTTGTATTAGATATAAAAATTACAGATTTATATGTTTCTGTAAATTTCCTAATTTTATAGAATTTTTGGGTATTTTTCTCAAAGAGTCGAAGCAACAAGTGTTGGGACACTTGTAGGCTTCAACCGTCGAGAAAAACTCTCCGAAACGGCGAGTTCTCACTTTAGGTTTTTGGGACAGCGACTTAAGTCGCTGTAAGATCGTAGTAGGGACACTCGTAAAGTTAATTTTGTGAGTATGGGCGCTGCCCTATCCCCGAAAGGGGCTTTGTCCCGCGATCGCGCCCGGAAACCGCTTAGCGGGACCGTTACGGAGAGGTGACTCATTAATTTGAAAAAAAAAATTATGAAAAAATTATAGAAATTTCTGTAAAAATACATAATTTAGAATTATGTATAATTCTGTGATTGTCATGGCCCAATGACCCCAATTTGATTGGATTATGTGTGTTGTAATTCATAATACGGCCTGCGTGCCGTTTTGTGGTTGTGCGTGTTGTATAGTGTATGCGACCTGCGCGTCGTACCTCTTCTTTTGATATTCTAGTTGTAATTAGTTTTTAGACTCGAATGTAACTCGAGTTTCATATTTGTAATGTACAAAATGGAGCGGTGGAAAGTCCACTCGAAGACGAGATTACGAGAAGGGTGACGACGACACATGGCGGTCAAAGGAAGCGCTTGGAGAAGCCGCTAGCCTTAGGTTGACCGTCCGATCTTCTCATTGGCTTGAGAATATCGTAGTAGGCTCATGACTATATCACATTTAATTATATATATATATGTTGATATATATATATATATATTTAATTGATTTTGCTTGTATGTATGTGATGCATGCTAGTAGAATAATGTATGTATATGATGCATGCTAGGATAATTTTCTTGTATGTATATGATGCATGCTAGAATAATGAATGTATGTATATGATGCATGCTAATATAGGATAATAAAGGCTTAAATGCGTATAAGATACACATTACGATTAGATTAGATCATAATCGAATCAACTCGAAAATGCCTACCGAGCCTTGATACCCATCACTACCTCGATCATTTGTTGTTGTTGAATCTGCCAAAGCAGAGCAACGCATATTATCTTGGTAGGGTGCGGAGGGACAATCTTGGTCCCGCCTATCACGCTTGGGTTAGAGTAAGCTCAATTAGATTGAGCAAAACTAGTTAAACTCAATTGGATCGAGTAGAACTATAGGCATATTCCAATCGTTGGAACGATAGGTCAAGATCGCATTTACACTAAATCTTGGGCGATTTAGCCAAAGCTAACTCAAGGTCTTTTGTAAATGTGGGTCTTGATTCTATAAACAAGAGTTGCATAGAGATGTAATCGGTAATGTGTTACCCACCGATCATACTAAGTCTTGGGCGATTTAGCCAAAGCTAACTCAAGGCTTAGTATAATGTGGATCTTGTCCCACAAGAATTATAGCTAGTTTGTATGAATCTAGTAATGTGGTTTGACCACATCCATAACTCGATTCTACAAAAATTCCTATAATTCAGTGGGAGCATCATTTGATTAAAGGCCTAATTAAATGATAAAAGGAATATGATATTAATTCTATGCATTGTATGTTGTAGATAACTATGTCGACAAATACGAACACTCTCTCTCTCGCCCCTGAGAAGGACAAGCTCAATGGAGCAAATTTCCGGATCGTACAGAACTCGAGAATTGTTCTCACCTAAGAAAGGAAGTTGTATGTCATGGAGCAGCCCATTCGGAGGCACCTCCTGCCAATGCCTCGCGAGCTGACAAAGATGCTTACAAGAAGCATCAAGATGATGCATTAGATGTGTCATGTCTAATGCGACCATGACCTCTGAGCTTCAGAAGCAACACGAGTTCATGAATGCTTATGATATGGTTGGACATCTTCGTCAACTATATCAAGGACAAGCTAGGCATGAGAGATATGAAGTCTCTAAGGCATTATTTGGGTCCAAAATGCAAGAAGGACTCGTAGGTACATATGTACTCAAGATGATCGGGTACGAAAAACCTACAAAGGTCGGGATTCCCACTTGCCAAGAGTCCGCCACCGACCTGATCTTGCAATCTTTGCCACAAGCCTTCAATCAATTTGTCATGAATTATAACATGAATGAAATTGATAAGCCATCGTCAAATGCTCAAAGATGTTGAGAATCACGAGCTTAACCTTAAGAAGGAAAACTGACACCATTTTGATGGTGCAAGAAGAAAGGCAAGGGCAAGCCTAAAGGTAAGGGAAAGTCCTGCCAAGGGCAAAGGCAAAGAACTTAAACCCAAAGGAGGGGTAGCTAAGGAAGGGGCTTGCTTTCACCGCAAGGAAGCAGACATCGAAGCGAATCGCAAGGCATACCTGGAAGATCTTAAGAAGAAAAGAAGTGAGACTTCTACTTCAGGTATAAATGTTATAGAAGTCAATCTATCTATTTCTTCATCATGAGTATTAGATACCGGATGTGCATCTCACATTTGTACCAATGTGCAGGCGCTGAGAAATAGCAGGGCATTGACAAAGGGTGAGGTGGACCTACGAGTAGGCAATGGAGCAAGAGTTACTGCTGTTGCTGTAGGAACTTATGATCTATCTTTGCCTTCTCGGCTTGTATTAGAATTAGATGAATGTTGTTATGTGTCTGCCTTAACCAAGAACATTATTTCAGTTTCTTGTTTGGACAAGAAAGGATTTTCATTTATAATAAAGAACAAATGTTGTTCAGTTTATTTTAATGATATGTTCTATTGTAGTGCACCTCTAATGAATGGACTCTACTTTCTAGACTTAGAGAGTCCTATCTATAACATAAGTACCAAGAGGTTCAAGTCAAATGTGTTGAACCAAACCTATCTCTGGCATTGTCGCTTAGGTCACATAAATGAGAGTCGCTTATCTCAGCTCCATAAGGATGGGCTGTTAGACTCATTTGATTTTGAATCATATGAGACATGCGAGTCTTGCCTTTTAGGCAAGATGACCAAGACTCCCTTTAGTGGACATAGCGAAAGAGCAACAGATTTGTTAGGACTTATACATAGTGATGTATGTGGTCCTTTCAATGTTGCTGCTAGAGGTGGTTACAGGTACTTCATTACATTTACTGATGACTTCAGTAGATATGGTTATGTGTATCTCATGACACAAATCGTAATCCTTTGAAAAGTTCAAAGAATTCAAGAATGAACAAAACCATTGGCAAGAGTATTAAGATACTGATCGATCGAGGTGGAGAATACCTTAGCCATGAGTTTCGTGGACTATCTAGCCGAGTGTGGATTCTATCCCAACTCACTCCTCCCGAACACCACAAAGGGAATGGTGTATCCGAAAGGAGGAATCGTGACTATTAGATATGGTACGATCTATGATGAGTCACATGATCTTCCTATATCCTTTTGGGATATGCTCTAGACACGAGCCTTTACCCTTAACCGTACCATCTAAGGTCACTATAAAGACACCATATACGATATGGACAGGAGAAATCCTAAGATATCTTTATGAGGATTTGGGGTTGTGAGGCTTACGCTCGACGCCAAGTCTCGCATAACCGGGACCCAACCGATAGGTGCTATTTTGTTGATATCCCAAGGATACAAAGGATATTACTTCTACATTCTCACCAAGACAAAGTGTTTGTAGCAAAGACTGGAGTTTTTCTAGAAAGGGATTTTGTTTCTAGAAAAACTAGTGGGAGTACGTTCGATCTTGAAGAAATTCAAGATAAAGACCATAGTGCTGAGGCCTTGATGGAGGTTGAACAGGAACCATAAAGTGTTGTGGGTGATGAGGTTGTTGCACAAGGAGTTGTGGAACAACCAATTGCTCAAGTAGACCTACCTCTTCGCAGATCCGATAGGGTACGCCGTCACCGAGAGATATTCATTTCTCTTGTCCGACCATGATGACGAATGCTCATTGAGAATGAGCCTACCTCCCATCGTGAAGCCGATGAGCCCAGATTCTCGAGAAATGGCTAGAGGCCATGAGATCCGAGATGGAATCCATGTACACCAACCAAGTATGGACTTTGGTCGATCCACCAAGGGTCAAACCCATTGGGTGTAAGTGGTCTTTAGAAGAAAGACTGATGGATGGACTTACGATACCTATAAGGGCCGATTGGTGGCTAAAGGTTTCAAGCAAATTTATGGTATTGACTATGATGAAACCTTTTCTCCAAAGGGTGGCGATGTTTAAGTCCATTCGGATCTTGCTTACTATTGCAAAGATACCACGACATGAGATCCGCAGATGGATGTCAAAACCGCTCGAATGGAAACTTGCTCGAGGATGTGTACATGACACAACCCGAGGGTTTTGTAGATCCACAAGATATCGAAGGTATGCAAGCCGCAAAGGTCCATTTATGGGCTAAAGCAAGCTTCTGAGCCGGAATCTTCGATTCGATGATGCGATCAAACAATTTGGTTTCATCAAGAATGAAGATGAACCCCGTGGTCTACAAGAGGGTTGATGGGAACACGCTTGTCTTCCTTGTATTGTATGTGGATGACATACTACTTATTGGGAATGACATCCTTCGATACCAAGACTTGCTCACGTGCTTTCTCAATGAAAGACTTAGTGAAGCACCGTATTCTAGGCATCAAGATCTATAGAGATAGATCTAAGAGATTGCTTGCCTAAGTCGAGTACATACATCGACACAAGATACTGGCTTGCCATGCAGTAATTCCAAGAAAGGACTGGCCGATGTCACATGGTGTGAGTCTTTCAAGACTCAAAGTCCTCTTCTAGAGAGGAGAGAGACCGCATGGATAAGATCCTACGATCCGCTATAGGATCTATCATGCACGCCTACTCTGTACTCGCCCGATGTCTCGTGCTTTGAGTCATGCAGTAGATACCGATCCAGTGAGCGCCATCGATAGTAGCCAAGAATATTCTTAAGTACTTGAGAAGGACTAAAGAATATTTCTTGATATTCGAGGCGATGAGGAGCTAGTAGAAGGGTTACAAACGATGCCACTTCCAAACCGACTGTGATGATTATAGATCGTAGTCGTGGTTCGTGTTTTGCTTGAATGGTGGTGCCGTGAGTCGGAAGAGTTCAAGCAGGTGACACGCTTGATTCTACAACAGCCGAGTATATCAGATCCGAGGCAAAGAAAAGGAGGCGCTTGATCCGCAAGTTCATTATCGAGCTTGGGGTGGTTCCTAGCATCAGATCCCATAGAGCTCTATTGTGACAACAATGGAGCGATTGCACAGGCTAAGGAACCTCGCTCACACCAGCGGACCAAACACATACTACGACGCTTCCATCTCATTCGAGAGATTATCGATATAGGAGATGTGAAGATTTGCAGAGTACCCACAGAGGCTAACATCACAGATCCCTTGACCAAGGCTTTGGCACAGAAAAAGCATGATGGTCACACTAGGTCATTAGGTATTAGATACTACGGTGATTGACACTAGTGCTAGTGGGAGATTGTTAGTGAAAGCCCTAGAGTCAATCATGTGATGATTGTTGTATGGACTTTATTGTATCATATTCCTATTTATAAAGGCATGGTTATTATATTTACTTGTATTGGTGCCAAATAACTAAATATAATAATGTCCTTGAGTAGTAGGTTCTTATCTATATCAATCGATTGGTTGAATCGATAATGAGATAATATAGAGAACACTACTCTTAATCATTCCTAGTCGAGTATTAACATTCAGGGACAATGTTAATGCGTAGAGACTAGCATGTATGTCAACAAGATGACTTGATCTCACAAGTCATGGATATGAGATATCAAGTTGACACATGGGTATGCATTGGAGAATTTATACTGAATGACCCGCCATGAGAAAGTATCATGGATCGTTATATGAGTGTCATATACTTTCTCATGTGGCTATTAGTATGACTATTAGTCCTTAGACCTGAAGTCACCATGGTTCCCTACATAAGGAGTTGCATACTTTGGCTTCGTCAAACGTCACCCGTAAATGGGTGGACTATAAAGGCGATTACTGGGTGTGTAACAAATTATGCGGAGGGATGTGAGTGATGTAGATGAGATCTATCCCTCCTATATGACGGGGGTGACATCGATATTCTTGATAGAGTGAGACCACGAAGTGCATGACCATGCCCAAATGAGTCAATATGAGATATTGAGCTCATTTGATTAGAGTGAGTCTACTTGAAGTTCAAGATTTAGATTATACCGAGGATGACACGGTCTATGCCTCGATTGGTCAATCTAGATGTCAAGGATAGAGGGACATTGTCACATATTGTGAGAGTCACAATTAGTAGTCACAAAGGTGATGTTGGAGCTCAACATTCTTGTAACTTGGGTAGCAATGATGTGTTGCTAGATATCGCTCATTGCTTATGTTCCTAAATCGGTTTAGGGACATTGCCAACGTTACAAGAACCTATAGGGTCACACACATAAGAGCAATTAGATGGAGATTATGTTCATATGATGAACCATGAGGATTAGGTTCATGGGATGAACCAAATTAGATTAAGAGTAATCCAAATTAGACTAATTGAGTTAGACTCAAGTTGATTCAAGTGTTGAATGAGTCTAATTTATATTTGATTCATCAAATCAATTTAAATTAATGAATAGAGATTCATTAAATTAAATTGACTTGAGTCAAGTGGTTAGATTTGATCAACCATGGGAGATTAGAGGTCAAGTTTGACTTGACTTGAGAGGGAAGATGAAAGGTCAAGTTTGACTTGACCAAATGTCATGTCATGATGATGACTTGGCATGGCCGGCCAATGATGATGCTCCACATCATCATTGACTTTATCAATTGGTGTCATATCATGAGGAAGACCAAGAGGCATGGGAGTTACATGCATGCATGTAACCTCCCAAGCCATAATGTGGCCGGCCAACACCATTAGGGGTTATGATGGTGAAATTTATTTTGGTGAGTTACATTCTTGGATCATCTTCCTCTCAAGCTCTCTCCCTCTCCCAACCTCCTTGGCCGAAATTCCTAAAGGAGTGCTAGCACACTCTAAGGCATTTTTCTCCATCTATTGCTTGTGTGGATACCAATAGAGGAGTGTGCACTTGACACTCTCTAGTTCCGGCAACCTTTTGGACGAGCGGGATTTGCGAAGGGCATCGCATCGAGGGTAATGATCTCACCTCTTAGATCTAAGGTAGATCTAGGGTTTTAGTAAGCACATACATGTTTTATAATTTTTATACTTCGCATGGATCCGTGGTCGGGGCTTCCGAGGTTTCCGCAACGCAAAAAGCGGTTTTTGCGGCTCGGAAATGTTGGGGATTTGAGGCCGCTAGAGGGGGGGTGAATAGCGTAGATGATCGTACGTAGATGGAAATCGTTCGCGTGCTTGTCTACAATTCGTGTTAGCGCAGCGGAATAATAATAATAAAAGCAATACACGAAATACAATCACACACGAACACGATGATATAACGTGGTTCGGAACCGTAATGGTTCCTACTCCACGGATCGGGCTCAAACGAGCCCTAGCGATGCCAAACACACACCACTATCAAATAACTCCTTCTCGACACAAGTCGGAGGTGGAGAAACCTCTTACAATAAGATTACAATAATAATCTAAATACAACAAGCAAATATAATAGGAAATACAATAAGAGAAGTAAAGAACACTTTACAAAAACTCTTTAGATCGCTTGCTTGTTGATCGCTTGAATCGTGGTTGAAGACCGACGGCAGCAAAGAAATCGCCTCAAAACGCCCAAGAAATCGCTTAAAACCCTCCTTCCGAGCCGCTTTATAACTGCGTCGGCCGATTTCCGCCTATCGCCGACCGCCATAAGGATCGATGCCATCGTTGTCGTGAGACAACGGATCGATCCACTTGGAAAAACTCCGATGGATCTCTTAGCCGATCGCCAACATTGGCGCCGATCGCTAACGTAGTCGACCGCCTACGGCACGGAGCGCTCGGCTCGACACTCGACCGCAATGATCGCCATCCTCGGCATAGCGATCGCAGAGCTATCACCGATCGCCATGAGCGATCGCCAGAGTAATCCCACTAACTCGGCAATAACTCGTCGACTCACGCAATGAATCCGGCCATAATGCTACGACTGCCAACCTCAAGAATGAAGTTTTAACCCAAGTATGGTGCACCCATACTTGCTAGACCACCCTTAGCCTAGACCTAAGCCTTCTAGCCACCTCCATCAGTCTCACGCCTCTCGGATCCCTCCAAGTCATCCATGACTTGTTCATCCATCGCGCTAGCTTCCAGGTGCTTCCATCGACTATGTCATGCTAACGGTGTCTACACCGCCAAGGCACATTGGACTTACGCCGCCAAGACTCCGCTTGGACTTTACGCCGCCAACCATTGGACTTATGCTGCCAAGACTCCCGCTTGGACTTTACGCTGCTTATATCAAACCCTTGGATTTCTCAAATGCCAAGACTCAAGCTTGGACTTTCCCTTGCCAACCCATGTTGGACTTTTCATGCCAAGACCTATGCTTGGACTTTCCTTGCCAACCAATGTTGGACTTTTCCTTTGTCAACCCATGTTGGACTTTCCATTTGCCAAGACCCATGCTTGGGCTTTCCCATAATCACATGGTCAACCCTAGTCAACCATCAAAGTCAATTATAACCTGGGTCGATTGTATAAACAATCTCCCCAACATATTAACCGACATTAATGTCAAACATCAATGTCAAACCACTTTGTCAAATCCCTTTGTCAAACATCAAAACATCACTCGAGTCAAACTCGAGTCTGGTCAATCGTGACCTGGGTCGATTGCACCAACAGGAAAAACCCAACACGAACGACCGAGATCGCTGTGCACATGAGCACGCAGCGTAACATCGCACAGCAGATCAAATCTCTCTCTATATATATATATATTAAATTTATTTGATAAGTCAACGAGAAGGAAAAATTATGTATCTTCAAATTAATCATATTATATTAAAGATAGATTGACGATGCTAATTAATAAATGTTTGTGGCATCTTGGGTGCCAAGTTGAGATTGCAATTAGGCATGAGTGGCCGCGAAGTGAGCAAGTAGGGGCACTCGTACGACCACGAAGCAACGAGGAAATTGCGCTTTTTAATTTCTTAAGTTTAGTTGGGTGGGGTCCTCCCACCACACCCCCTTATTAATTGTACTTTCCAACTCTCATCCATTTTCTATTTTTTTCTATAAAAAAGAAAAAGAAGAAAAAATAAAAAATAAATTTTCTCGTGACTTTGTTGGATGGGGCCGATTCCATTTCAACGAGGACTATTGGTCAATAGAGAATCTTCGAAGAAGACCTTGGATACATAATACATATTTAAATCGAATAAAATATATGATCTTTTTATTTTTATTGATAAAAAAAATATATAAGATATTTTTTAAAATGGGAAAAAATATATATAAGATAAAAATATTATTTTAAAATTTTAAACGTGTCATTGTGTGCACTGGGAAAAGGAACCGAGAATCTTATTCCACTTGCATAAATTTCCGTATTTTTCTCACCGAAATCAATCTCAGCCGTCCATCACCAATCTCGATACGCGTATATTCTCCCATCCGAATGATTACCAACCGACGGTAGCGATCGTGTCATTCCCTGGTTCCTATCATCGTGATCGTCCGTTCTCGGTCAATGGATTCGCATGCCGATCAAGCGGCTCGCTTTTGGTGTTTTCTTGCTCTTTTTCCTGTTTCTTTTTTATTTTTTTATTTTTTTTATTTTTTTGTCGTTTGATGGAGAGAGGCGATTCCGTTCTCGAAGTTCAACGAAACTGCGCATCCTGTCAGAAGGAGATTTCTGGGAAGGGAATTGAAGGGTGCAGTAATAGCGAAAGGTTCGCCGGGGGAGACCCGCCTTTTCTTCCTCCGGTTCTTCGTTCCTGGAAACTTTTGGGTTTTTTTTTTCCCGTACAAAGGTCAAGGTAGGTTTAAGCTTTCAGATTCTTTATTATTATTATTATTATTTTTATTTTTGTTTTGGCTTTCTTTTTAACTCGTTTTCCTTTTTTGTTCTTCTCCGTTTTATTTTTGTTTGTGTTTTCTTGTTCTCGCTTCATTTTGGCTTGATTTTTGCACGGTTTGCATTGACATTGGAGGACGAAAAGGAATCCTTATTGGATTTTGGACTGGGCCTTCTTCGTAATTTTGATTTGGCTTAAAGGAGCAAAATTTGATTCCTTGTCGAAGGGAAGATTGGATTTTACCCATTGCTCTCTCCTATGATCCTAGGTTTTGTCCTCTGCAATATCGATAATGAGGATATAAGTAGTTTTAGTGGCGTACAGCTTGTAAAAGATTGGATTTTTATCCGTTTATTATTTTTGATTGATATTCAATTTGTCTGTTCGAGGGGTTTATTTGTTCCAGAACTTGTTTTTTTACTTCCATTTTTGAAAGTTGAAGTATTTTACCTTTTTTTTTTATTTAACCTATTAGTCTTTTAATTGATTTTGCCACCATCTAACTTCATTCAGGTGCAGAAGAAGATTTGTGGAAGAACCAGTACTTTGTATCAATGGTTAGTTCGGCTCACATAAATGATCTCCCTGTCATGATTGTTTGGCTATCTTTGTGGTTGGCTATTCTAATTGTTTTGAATGTTATTTGTTTGGAATCCATCATCATCAGGGGGAAGAGGTTCCTGAATCTATTCTGAACAGTTCGGTTGAGAAATTGTCTGACTCTGAGTCAGCTGGCTATCGGACCTCTACGAACTTTGGTGATAAGATGGTTAGCCATCACCTTGTCTTATATTAAATATTTTCAAACATGTTTTATCAAGATCTAAAAGTTTGTAATTTCATGCTCAGTATGTAGTTGAAGGATCTGAGTATGGAGGCAAATCGTCTGTAAATGTTAAATTTTTTGATCACTTAACAAGATCATGGTGTGTATCCACTTTCTTTCTTGATGTAAAAATTATACATATTTGTATTCATTTACTGACTTGGGCAGGATAATCCCGACTGTTCTTGGTCTGAAGCCTGTCCATGTGGGAGCCCACTCAGCTGTTCTTGTCAACAATGATAGGATATTGATCATTAAGAGGGATACCATGTTGGATGATAGCATCTGGTTTCTTGAGGTTTGAACTGTTTTTCTTTCTAGTCTTATATTTCCTCCTTTGCCATGGAAAATATCTCGATTTCATTTTCTTTATCTTGCCTAGCCATATCTGATGGCAAATAGTTATGTTTGTTCTTATGCTATTTAATTTTATTAAATGAGTTCTAGTCGATCAAGAACGAATTGACATCATTACTAAACATTTATTGAAAGAATTTAGATGTTGTACTGTTCATTTTGTTATTTTAACCTTGTGTTTGGTAGGTCGATACCCCTTTTGTTGAGGAGCAAAAGAAGGTATTTGGCAGTGAGGTAGTTGCATGGAGTAAGGGTGTCGTCGGCAATGCACCAAAACCAATTGTTATCAGTGGTCCTTCTGGCGTTGGCAAAGGCACTTTGATAAACAAACTTATGAAGGAATTTCCATCAACATATGGATTTTCAGTGAGCCACACAACTCGAGCACCAAGAGAGAAAGAATTAGATGGAGTTCACTACCACTTCACAGATCGGATCAGTATGGAGAAGGATATAAGAGATGGGAAGTTTTTGGAGTTTGCTTCAGTTCATGGAAATCTTTATGGGACAAGCATTGAGGCAGTTGAAGTTGTTACAGATTCTAGGAAGGTGCTAAATTTGGTTACCTTTTTTTTTTTTTTGCAATTATATTCATGCTAATAATTTTGATATCTGATTTTCGACGGGGTCTGTTCTGTGTTTCTTCTGTTATACTTACGAGGCTTTATATTCTCAGAGATGCATTCTTGACATTGATGTTCAAGGTGCTAGATCAGTGAGGGCAAGCTCCCTTGATGCAATCTTTGTCTTTATCTGCCCTCCATCATTTGAAGAGCTAGAGAAGCGGTTGCGAGCACGGTACCAAAAACATATTTGAGAACATTATAGCTCTTATTTCTCCTGGTGCATTCATTAGACTACAAAAATCTAGGATATGTTCTTTGATGCTTCTCTTGGCTTTTGAACAGTGGAACAGAGGCTGAGGAGCAGATTCAGAAGCGACTAAGAAATGCCAGGGCAGAGCTTGACGAAGCAAAATATTCTGGTCTTTTTGATCATTTCTTGGTGAACGATGAACTAGAATTATGCTATGACAATCTTAAGGTGCTGTTTCCCATTCATGCCGATATTGCTATGTTACTTGACCTTGTGTATATGTAACCAACATCAGTGTGGATCTGATATAGCTAGTTCTAAGAATTTATGCACATGACAATATTGACATTGTGTGTCCACTTAGAATATTGGTATCCGATATGCGTACAAAGATATGATAATGAAGAAAAATATGCTAGTAGTGGTCCAATTGTACATATATTTTGGTGATGAATAAACATTCTAATGAAATTGCTTTTTTTCCACTTTGCAGAAATTAATTGCTTCAGATGAAATAGCTAATCCATTACATCAATCAAGTAAGTCTCAATGTACTGATGCTTTTGAGTATTTTTTTTAATTTCTCAAAGCAAAGTTGGGAAATATCTTGTTCATTCAGCCATGAAGAACTTGAAGGTTCTTGTGTCTGATGTAGAAGTTAAGACAGATAAAACATTCCTCCGCTGTGATGATAACGATCTGTAAGTCATCCTGCACTCTACCAGATTGAACACCAAGAACAACCTATCTGGAAAAATTGACTCTTGGCTTGATGTTTGCTAGGTCGTTGCTAGACATATCTTATCTTAGAGGAGGTGCGCCCGGGCGAACAAGAGGACTCAACGTGTATCCTATCGAATCATCGGGCGATGCTGTGAACGATAGCATGCAACTTTAGCATCCCATCTTTGAACCGACCGACAGAAGATATTCGCGCCAGCACTGGCTTAGTTTTCAATTTGATTATTCAACACAATCATTTTTATTCATTTAGGTGATGCTAAGAGTAATTTTGTTGCTTTACCAAATTCTAATTCCATGAAAAAACCTACTGGCCTCAATTCATCAGAGATAAAAGTGAAGGGGGTAACTATTTTTGTTTCCATTTCTGTCTGATGATGATTCGATTGTGAATTTCTGCTCTTCTGCTGTTAGTTGCCAACAGCAGGCCGATGCTGCCGTAACTAGTTGCAAAGCCTGAACAGGCAGAATTTGATGGACAGTGAGGAATGTGCAAGCTAGATGCTTATGCTGGAGTAAGTTGTCTGTTTCTTGTGAGAATAAAGGGCATCCAATCACTTTCATGTGTAAATGAAGTCTAGCAAAAATTGTCTCCACGGGAATGACGTATTAGTTGGGACAGTGCAGTGTTTATAAAATTAATATGGATCGATTTTAAAGGAAGATTTAAAATTTCTCTTTGGACTCAGATGATTCCTCATTATCTTTGACAGATACGTCAAAATTCAAAAGGTTCTTTGTGATTTATCTTTCTTACAATAATTGTAGGATAAGTCGGTGAGGATTATTAGATTGACGATTTCAAACTTTTACAGAAGTCTAGCAAATATTAAAAAGCATTTATCAAACGAGTGTTTTTATTTATTATCATAAGTATGCTTTACATGGTTGTAAACTGCTCACTTGCTTATCTACCAGTTAAAAGAACCTGATCAACAGCCAATTGACATAATTAGTCACATTTGAATCCTATCAGATATAAATTTTTTTGTAAGAGTTAATACTCAATTAATATTATTTAAAAATAATATAATAAAATGTTATATTAAATTATAAATTAAAATTTTCAAATAAATAAATTTTTATATTATAATTTTAGTAATAAAAGTTTTGAATGATAATTTGAATCAAATACATTGGACTTTTTGTCTCCCGATAAAAACCTTTTCATCTCCTTATAAACGCACTTTCATCTCCTTGCAAATGTTCACTGTGATTCCTCTCCTTTTTCAATCTACACTATGGTTATGTTTGGTAAAGTGTAATCCATCTTGTAATTGTAATCCAGATTATATTATAAAAGATTAATTATTTTATTTATTATCATTTTAAAATTATAATATAATATAATCTGAATTTAAAATGTACTAAAGTTTTGTAATTTAAATTACAAAATAAAATCTATATAATTCAATTACATTTTAAATCATAATCTGAAAAGTATTGAATGCTCAGCAGTCGATGTCGATCATCGTTGTCGTTGTCGGCTGAGCATCACTGGTCGTCGACTATTGTCGTTGGGTGTCGTTGCCGCCAACCTTCCATCGCCGACCACCTCTATCATCCTTACAATAGACACTAAATAAAAAAATATAATTACTCTTATAATCAAATATTACATATAACCTTTTAATCAAATATAATAATATAATTAAAATTACGTTATATTACATTATAATTTTTTTTATCATTTTTATGTATTTGTGTAGCAGTTTTGGAGTCTTAGCACTCGCTCAAATTTTTATTTCATTTTATTTTTGTGTTTTTTAAGGTGTATATTGGCCAAATTTTATTGTTATAGATTTTTTTAATGTCTAGAGTTGTTCTTAGTTTTTCTTTTTCAGGATACACTTTGCACATGCATACAAATTTACTATTTACAACATTTGAACATATAATATATATATATATATGTCTCATAAAATGTTAATATATTATAAAATTATAAAGTAAAGTTATATTAAATCAATCTAAATTACAAAGTTACCAGACTTAAATATTAAATGAATCAAAGTTAATTATAGAGAATATATTTTCTCTTTTTTTTAGTTGACATCAAATATTTAAGTCTTCGTCTGATTAATTATATATTTTTCATCGGCCATCATCGAAATAAATTGATAAATATTCGTAATTATTTTGATAGTAAAATCATATATTCTTAATTGTGTGAGCATGTGCCAATAGAGTGCACAACACTCTCGGTGCACTTCTAAAGAATCGATCGAGCTTTTGCAAACAACAATTCGAACATTAAATATGCCAACTCTATATGGTATATCCTTTACAAAGTTCGAATTTAGATTCTTTGAACCACTTGTTTTATCCTATTTTGATTATTCTTTACATTGTTATTCTACCATCAAGCGATTCTTCATCATCCAAAAGGTCGGAATCGTCGACCTAACAACTTCCTCACTTCGGCCTCCTAGAAATTGAAAGAGAGTAAATCATGAGAGAGTTATACCTTCGACAATTTACCAAACAGTGCACGTGAAATTTAGAATTGTCCAAACAACATTCCACACTTTCATATTTACCAAATAACACACTTGATTTCCTTTTTATCCCTCTCGCCAAACAGATCTGCACCACAGTGAAAATCCCGAACATGGTGCTGAGAATTCAAATTCCAGCACCACAGTTGTGATGCAATTCCAACACTACCACTTTGGTGCTGAAATTTGCAATCTCAGCACCACTGTGGTGCTGGGATTGCACCACCACTGTGGTGTTAAAAATTCAATTCCAACACCACAGTGGTGTTGGAATTGTAATTTCCAACACCATAGTGGTACTGAAATTGTAACTGTGGTGCTGAGATTGCACCAACACTGTGGTACTGGGATTTGAATTCCCAGTACCACAGTAGTGCAGATCTATTTGGCGGGAGGGATAAAAAGGGAATTAAATGCGCTATTTGGTAAATATGAAAGGACGGGATGTTGTTTGGGCAATTCTAAACTTTACGTGTGTTGTTTGGTAAATCACCGTTATACCTTAGATGTGATTGATAAGACAGTGAGTGATCATATAAATCCATGATAGAATTTCAGACGATCATCTCCAGGATAGATCCTTATTTATCGTGCAAATTTTCTCACTGACTTATCGATGCACCATACCTACGGAGACAATAATTCATCACTGATTCTTCATGGATAAAACATAAAGTACACAAAAAAGTATGGTAATATTTTAAGTAAAATTATTCAATGGACCAAAATTATTAAAATCTAAAAATAAAGCTATAGAGAACTCAAGCAGATGATCCATGGAGTCATTGGTAAAATTTGAACATTTTAAGTCAATGTAATAATTTTGGCTGAATTTATCAAATTTGAAAAGCAAAAGCATGTATAAAAAGACTCTTATCAGATACAAAGAGCACATTAAAAAAAAAAAGAAGAGAGAGAGAGAATATAATAATCTTGTACAAAATTAATATACGGATTAAATTGAAAAAAAAAAGGTACGTAATAATTTATGAGGTTTTAAAGAGTAGTTCATCCAAATACTTAATTAAACTCATATCGGTACGATATTACCTTGAAATAATGGTCAATTTAATTAGGTTATTTTGGCCTATTTAACACACCCAGAAAATGACCTCTCGCTCAGGGGAAAAAAAATCTATAAAAAATCTCAATTTTCAAATTTTTCAATAAAAAATAAAATTAATTTCTAAATTTCATCTGAGCGAATCAGAACTTCACACACATCTAGCAGTCCCTACAAAATTGATTAAATGTGAAACCGTCACATTAACGTCCCCATCGTTATCCCTATGTGTGAGGAGGATAAATCAAGAAGTCAGATGACTAATACAGAAATGTAGAATCATCGATAGTTTGACTGTCAACCCTAAGAATCAATTCCTTATTCTTTCGAATTTTAATACGACTATACTAATCATCTTGGATAGCCCTGAGACTCTCATAGAATTGGTTAAAGTAGTTCGAGCAAGATGTTTACCGGATGAGCATCAATCAAATTTATTTTGACAAACAAGAGAAAAATAAAATTTAATAAAAAAAATAGCATACGAGACACCCTTCTAATGGTAAATAAAAAATATTATTCAATAATAAAAATCAATAAATATATTTTTAATCTTTTTTCCTTTTTTTTATTTTAGGCTCTTCAAATATATGTTTTTTAAATAATTGGATCAAAATTTCTATCAATAAATCTGAAAAATACATGACTCAAATTCAAAAATTCTCAAAGATATCTTCAAAGGAGATCAAACTCTTGTGCCATGAAAATTCACCATATGACTATGAGACTATGATGGGCGATACAAGGTTTTTGATTTTTAAATATTTATGATTCGATTTTTAATTGCGATGAATCTATAAAATTTTCTTTGACAATAAATTATGGATATTAAAATTTAATCGAATCAATCATTCTTATAATTAATTAGATGAAAAATTTAGATATATATTGAGAGAAATGATCTCCTATACAATTCATATGTGAACATCCATTAGCACATCTATTATTCACCATCTGATCGGGTTTACACTATAGTCTAATTTTTGAACCCTAGAAGATCGGATGATGATTAATAGAGATGTTCATATATATATATATAACTAATTCGCGAGCACCTTCATTATCCATCGTCTGATCTCCTAGGATTCAAGAATTGGACTACAGTGTTCATCCGATCAAACAATTAATAATGAAGGTACTCATGGATAAATCATATAGGAGATATGCACGACTTGTACTTGACTCGTTCTCCACCGTCTGGTCGATCGCGATTGCACAGTGATCCTCCATCGCAACTCCTCCCGCCCGAGCCAAATTCACCAGTAGACGGTCGGATCGCGATCGGATTCCGATCGAAAAACGGCCACGATCCATCCAAACTCCGATGACATCTAGATTGCGTCGGATTTCAGTCAGAATCTGACCGTCCGTCGACGATTCCGAGCTGCCGTGCTCGGGCGAAAGGAGAAATCGTGCAATAGAGATTACTGTGCATTTCCTATTCATACACGTGTGTGTGTGTCTATATATATATAACAATGTTATCCTAGACAACTCATTCATGAGCACCTTTATTATCCATCGTCCGATCTCTTAGGATTCAAGAATTGAACTATAGTGTTCATCCGATCAAACGATTAATGAAGGTGCTCACACATACTCATGGATGAATTATATAAGAGATATGCGCGACTCGTACATGACTTGTTCTCCATCGTCCGATCGATCGCGATTGCACAGTAAATGAGAAATTAAATGCACAGTGATCCTCCATCGCAACTCCTCTCGTCCGAGTAAAATTTATCGACAGACGGTCGAAATCTGATCGCTATCCGGTCGGATCGCGATCGGATTCTGATAGAAAAACGACCATGATCCATCCAGACTTCGGTGCCAGCTAGATCGCGGTTGGATTTCGATTGGAATCCGATCATCCGTCGACAATTCTGAACTGTCGTGCTCGGGCAGAAAGAGAAGTCGTGCACAAAGATTACTGTGCATTTCCTATTCGTACAAGACGCTTAAAATATCAAACTACTAGTAAAAAAAATCTAATCGTGAAAGAGGTCTCAGTCAGTAGTGAAGCAACGCCTGTGTAAAGAGCGGTGCTCACCCTTCTCTCTAGAGGAGGCGATAGGGAAGGCTACGACTACTGAGAAGGATCTGAAGCAACGAGTGTGATCTAACAATGAAGGAGATCGAATGGTTCGTGATGATTTGAGAAAGCTACAATATGAATACTGTTCACCGGAGGAAAACGACGACATTGATGGCCATGGAGGTCAAATTGGACAAAGAACTCCAAGGTGAATGATCGTGCGCATCGGGCGACCTAGGATCTGGATTGTTTGGACGTTGAATGCTGGCCATTTGGCAGCACGAGACGGGTCTAGGTGGAACCCCTTTCGTCGAAATCAAGCTGTACAGGACACCACCATGAATGAAAGTCGTCGAGTAGATAGTGTTGGAACGTCGGTGGCCAACTAGAGGGGGTGAATAGCCCTCTTCGTATACGATAGACTGTGATCGCTTCTTAATAGTCTACACTTAAGATTAGCGCAACGGAAATATAAATAATAAAGACAATTAAGAAGACAATGCTAACAAACTGATGTAACATGGTTCACGGTCCTTGCCGCTAGTCCATGACCCGATTCGTTTCAGGTGAATCACGCCTTAACTAATTCACTAATCTCTCATTTGTACAAAGCTAGGTGGAGGTAACATTTCTTATAAGAATCACTCTTCTTACAATAAGATGAAATTAAACACAAGGAAGAGGAGGAAAATCATGTTGGCCACTTGGGAGATGTTTAGAGATTAAACATTAGACTCCCCAAGTGTCCAAAGGTCTCTTCTTATAGGGAAAGAGTCATTCTTCCTGTTGAGCCAGCAGCAATCGACTGATTCCCGATCGATCACGTCAGAGCCGCTGCCTCTAACGACTTCATCCACGCGTTGGATTTTAACTAACGACTCATATCACGTGATCTTCCCATCACCGATCGATTGAGCCAATGATCAGTGACTGGCCGATCAGTCGACTCTCCAACGTTCTATGCCCAAAACCCTCGACATTAGTCAACTGCTCCCCTTGGCAATCGATTGATGGAGCTAGCAGTCGACTGCCACGAACTGGTAGTCGACTGTTCGGTCAGAACTTTGACTTGAACACAAGTCGAGTCTCCAGTCGACTTGGAGTAGTCGACTGTCATATCATGGCAGTCGACTGATGTCGGGAAAACTCATCCGACACTTAGCCAATTTGCCAAGTTCACCTACGAGTTATCCCGTCCCGGGTTACAATCTCTCACTCTCATCTCCCTTGGAGTCCCTCACCTTTGAAGTTCTCTGCGTTCGGCCACGTCCCTCGGATGCTCCAAGCACAAGGCTTCGCACCGACATCCTTCGCGTCTCACTCTGAAATCTACTTCCTTCGGCTTTACTCCAATGCTCCTCGTCCGGCAATCCCTCGGATGCACCAAACACACAACTTCCACAATGTATCTTTCACCGACTCAAGGACCGAGTCATGAGATGGTGAATCTTGTCAATGTTATCGTCAAGTCATCCATGTGCGAATTACTAAGTCCTGCATAACTTCAACGCACATATCAAATCCATAACAACCTAACTTAAGCTCTTTGTCACACACATCAAAACCACATCACATGGGTTGATTGCCCTAATAGATAGTTCCTGGAGTGGGCTCCATTGTGCCAAGGAGTAGCCCTATGAGATGCTCTAGGGAGTTATGGTTCTGGGATCCCGTTTCGGCTCTGTTCCGACTCTGCACCGTACTGTTCAAACAGAGGACTTGGCGCAACTACGGATCATCCCCAGGCAGCAAAGAAAAGGAATTCAAAAGTTCGGAGGGGTGGCTTGAGAAGCTAGGCGTCGATACAGCTAGTACAAGCATGACTTAGACCTGATCTGCTGGAGTTACAGTCACTCTAGTCGTTGGAAATAGTATAGGGTGTATTCTGCTAGTTGACGACTCAAGTAAACCTTCACTGGAGATAGGGGGATGGGATGCAGGACTGTTGGATGGAGGTGAGGTCACAAAGTGAAGCTTCCTCACCGAAAATCGATTCGGCATCTACAACGGTCATTTCCGCAGTAGCAACTAGCGATTGGGAAGAAGAAGGCTGAGGTGGACTTTTGTATGACCTGGCATTACTTAATCGAGATGGACCAATTCCAGGCCAACACCTGGTTAACTTACTAGGTGGAATCATCAAACGGTCAGCAACAACACACTTTGAATTTCAAATTATTGGGCTATTGGATCTCCGAGCCGCATTCGATTAGGGTTTGAGAACTGCAATGGCTCATGGCAGGCCAGCAAGGAGGGGTTGGCGTCGGTTGGAACTTGTGGAAGGCCTGCAACAACAATGCGATGAAGCTGGTGTACAGAAATCTACCCAACAAGCAATCCCACATGACTACCCATTGTTGCATCCTATAAGGGAGGAGTTGGCACAAGAACAAGGGCTACCGACACATAAGCAAGCGCCACCGACACAATTGACACTGAACTCTGCCCAGCCAGGAACATGGGTTGACCTTTTTTAAATGAATTGGGAATGCTCAGTGGACATTGCACTTCAACCCTTCAACAAACTCACGGACAAACTCGTCCTAACGACTGTTCGGTCAGAACTTTGACTTGAACACAAGTCGAGTCTCCAGTCGACTTGGAGTAGTCGACTGTCATATCATGGCAGTCGACTGATGTCGGGAAAACTCATCCGACACTTAGCCAATTTGCCAAGTTCACCTACGAGTTATCCCGTCCCGGGTTACAATCTCTCACTCTCATCTCCCTTGGAGTCCCTCACCTTTGAAGTTCTCTGCGTTCGGCCACGTCCCTCGGATGCTCCAAGCGCAAGGCTTCGCACCGACATCCTTCGCGTCTCACTCTGAAGTCTACTTCCTTCGGCTTTACTCCAATGCTCCTCGTCCGGCAATCCCTCGGATGCACCAAACACACAACTTCCACAATGTATCTTTCACCGACTCAAGGACCGAGTCATGAGATGGTGAATCTTGTCAATGTTATCGTCAAGTCATCCATGTGCGAATTACTAAGTCCTGCATAACTTCAACGCACATATCAAATCCATAACAACCTAACTTAAGCTCTTTGTCACACACATCAAAACCACATCACATGGGTTGATTGCCCTAATAGATAGTTCCTGGAGTGGGCTCCATTGTGCCAAGGAGTAGCCCTATGAGATGCTCTAGGGAGTTATGGTTCTGGGATCCCGTTTCGGCTCTGTTCCGGCTCTGCACCGTACTGTTCAAACAGAGGACTTGGCGCAACTACGGATCATCCCCAGGCAGCAAAGAAAAGGAATTCAAAAGTTCGGAGGGGTGGCTTGAGAAGCTAGGCGTCGATACAGCTAGTACAAGCATGACTTAGACCTGATCTGCTGGAGTTACAGTCACTCTAGTCGTTGGAAATAGTATAGGGTGTATTCTGCTAGTTGACGACTCAAGTAAACCTTCACTGGAGATAGGGGGATGGGATGCAGGACTGTTGGATGGAGGTGAGGTCACAAAGTGAAGCTTCCTCACCGAAAATCGATTCGGCATCTACAACGGTCATTTCCGCAGTAGCAACTAGCGATTGGGAAGAAGAAGGCTGAGGTGGACTTTTGTATGACCTGGCATTACTTAATCGAGATGGACCAATTCCAGGCCAACACCTGGTTAACTTACTAGGTGGAATCATCAAACGGTCAGCAACAACACACTTTGAATTTCAAATTATTGGGCTATTGGATCTCCGAGCCGCATTCGATTAGGGTTTGAGAACTGCAATGGCTCATGGCAGGCCAGCAAGGAGGGGTTGGCGTCGGTTGGAACTTGTGGAAGGCCTGCAACAACAATGCGATGAAGCTGGTGTACAGAAATCTACCCAACAAGCAATCCCACATGACTACCCATTGTTGCATCCTATAAGGGAGGAGTTGGCACAAGAACAAGGGCTACCGACACATAAGCAAGCGCCACCGACACAATTGACACTGAACTCTGCCCAGCCAGGAACATGGGTTGACCTTTTTTAAATGAATTGGGAATGCTCAGTGGACATTGCACTTCAACCCTTCAACAAACTCACGGACAAACTCGTCCTAACGAACGGAGATCATGAATCAATTAAGGAGGTCATTGGCTTTTGCTTGGTGGGTAGATTCCTGGGCATGTTCCCTGGCTAGAAGGCGGTTTCAAAGCTCACCAAGAGATGAAATGCACCACACACAATGCTCACGCATAACGCACGTTGGTTGGTGTTTAAATTCAATTCCAAGGAGTTAAGTGACAAGGTTCTTAAAGGTGACCCATATATTATCTATGGATGCCCACTCTACCTTAAGGGCATGCCTCCCTGTTTCACCTTTCAATCAGGGTTCAGAATCACTTACCCTTGTGGATGCAAATTCATGGGCTACCTATTGATTGTTAGACTAAGTCTGGGTTAAACAAAATTGTGTCTCAGGTGGGTACTCCCTTGTTCACAGATCAAGTCACTAGAAACTGAGAGCGGCTCAACTTTGCAAGGACCTTAGTGGAAGTAGATATTGCTCAGGCTCCCCCCCCCCCCCCCTCTTTCCCCACGTAGCATGGAAATCACACTGCTGAATGGACAGGACATAGAACTGGAGCTACATTAGGAGACCAAATTGAAGCTATGTGCTAAATGTCGACAGACAAGCCATTATCAGGATCACTGTCCTGGTGCAACTTCTGAGATTAATGTAGGGAAAGAGAAACAAATAAGTATGACAAGTGTAATGGCTCCACAAGACACACAGAACACAAAATCAAGCTACAAAGAGGACAAGAGTGATAAGGGAAAAGCAGGTCAAAATGGCACGTTGTCGTGCCAGGTTGGAAAACATCTTACTGGGCTACATGACAATCCTTCACCGTAATAGAAAGACCAGACCATGGGGGACATACAATGTAGAGAAAGGAAGCCAACAGAAATCAGGTATCTAAAGGGAAACAAAAAGTAACAGACATCCGACTGCAAGCTGGAACTACACCTAGAAAACAAAAACAGAAAAGGGCTTTATCAGACACTGGAAGGGCTACAACTTCAAATCAGAAAAATGCAGGTACCAACAGTAGAAGAATTGGGTTGGATACTGAAAAGGGATTGGGAAATATTCGAAAAACAGGTGAAGTGGCAGAGGGGCAAGGTGTGGGTATAAGGAAGCCAAGCCAAGGGAACTTACAAATTCAGAGTGCCATATCAGAACCTGTTTCAGTTTCAGAAACTCACCAAAGCAACTTGCTAATAGCTGAATCGATCCCATCCTGCACGTCAGGCTTGATAGGTAAGGCTAGCACACAATCTATTAAGGTAGGGGTGTCGAATCAAGTTAGGAAAGATCTAAAAGGGAATAGCATGACTAGCACGAAACCGTGCCAGTCTGAATTTCTGTTCAAAAGATCCTATATCGAAATCAGTATGAGACATGTGGAGGATCAGGTTGTCGAGAGGGACTAAGGAATTTCATTTAGGCCCATGAAACAACTCCAGTATCATGAATCAAATGACCAGGGATTAACAGGATATAACATTGTTTCAGTTTCTGATCAGCCAGTGACAGTATTAGCCACCAAGCTTTTGCATACATCAGAGGGGCTAATGGAATCAAATTCAGATATCTCAAGGGCACACCCTCATGCTTATACAACTTGTAAAGCTCCACATACTGCAGAGCAGGTCATATCATCAGATCAGTCAACACTACAGATTGAAATTCAGGCAGATCCAGAGCTCAGCATGAACACTGCAGCTTCAGAATCAGATTTTGACATTCCGAATAATGGCCAAGAAGGCAATGATTCTGCTTCAGTAGCCACCTTGGACACTCAAGAAGGATTAGAGTATCAACCCGGGGAGACTATCAATATGATAGACCAAGCTGAGTGCACCCGAACAGCAAGGTCTAACCTAATTACAACCCCATGCAAGCAGCAGCTGTCCCTGCAGGACACTGACAAAACCTAAGATAATAACCCATGGAAAATATAGACCAGAGCAAGGACACAACAAAAGAAGGAAACCAAGAAAATAGGACAGGGAATAGACATGTCAGAAGAGGGAGAGATCAGACATGATGACATTGAGTATGCCCATAATTTTGTGGATGTGCAAGAAGCTAGAGAAACTGGCAACTTCCCTCCTATCATTGTTGGGCTGACAATGGATTGGCTAAAGGCAAATTACATAGAGGAGGACAATGGTGAAGTGTAAACAACCTGTAATCAAGGAGAAAAATTAGAGAAATTAAAGAAACTAAAGGGACGACTGGTGCTGGCTAAAGCATCATGAAGATAGGAGCATGGAACATTAGGGGCTTCAACAAAGGCCTCAAGCAAAAGGAGGTGTTGCATATCCTCCGTTCACAATCACTAAATGTTTTGTGTATCTTGGAAACCAAGTTAACAACTCAAAGATTCCAAGGTTTAAAAATAACCTCTTTGCACCACTGGGAATGCTATCAACAGGTGGGAAACATGGATAGAAGCTGGATGTTATTAATTTGGAATCCTCAATGTGTCAATCTCATAATCCAACAATAGGAGGATCAATTCATACACACAATCATTAAGTGCAAAGAGACCAATCAACAATATGTTGTTACATTCATATATGGTCAACTCACCATTCTTTCTAGGAGAGCATTATGGAGTGAGCTTCAACAAATAGCAAAATCAATGCAGCTGCCTTGGCTCACAATTGGGGATTTCAACTCACCATTGACACCTAGGGATAAAAAGGGTGGCCTAGCCATTAATTCCTATGCCACGGTTGACTTTCAACATTTTGTTGCAATGGTTGGAATGGAGGATCTCCGATCAGTGGGGTGTCATTATACTTGGACAAATGGTAAAGTGGTGAGCAAGCTAGACTGAGCAATGATTAATAGACTATGGTTGGAGCAGGAAAGTAGTAGCTTTGCAGAATTTATGCCTCTAAGAATCTACTCTGATCATGCTACATGTGTTGTCTCCCTACTAGCCACAAGAGGTCACAAAAGTAGGCCTTTCAAATTCTTCAACACGTGGACCACTCATCCCAACTTCAAAATTCTATTTCAACAATTATGGACCCAAACAGTTGGCCATAGTGCTTTTGGGACAGCTCAATACAAGCTTAAGCAAAGGCTTCTAATGCTCAAAAGGGGATTGAGGCAATTAAATGAACAAAGCTTTGGACATGTACAAACCCGATCTAAAATGACACAAACCCGACTCGAAGAAATGCAACAAAGAGGTCTCTTACATGGCACGATGGATGAGCAATATGCTACATCTAAGAGGGAAGCCGATAGATTGGGCCAAGCCGAATATCTTTTCTACCTACAAAAAATCAAGCACAAGTATTTCAAAGAGGTTGATCATAATACCCATTTTCTTCACTCATTGGTCAAGAGAAACAATAAAAGAAAAGAGATTGTGGCGGTTGAAAAGAGTGATGGACAACTTACAACCATGGTAGATGAAGTGGCGAAGAAGTTCACTGATTATTTCCAAGCACATTTAGGAATTTAGCATGATCGCAACCCTTTTCAAAAGGAGTGTATGCAGCATGGGAGAGTTTTTACAACCGAGCAGTAAGTGCAACTTACCCGCATCCCCTCGATCGCGGATATCAAGCAAACATTATTTGATATTGGCGACCTTAAATCCCAGGACCCTGATGGATATAGCTCTCATTTCTATAAGGAAGCATGGGATACAGTTGGACCGGATTTCATTGATGCAGTCTTGGAATTTTTTAGGAATGGGCAATTGCTCAAAGTTTGGAATCACACACTTATTGCCCTAATTCTCAAATCTAAAAATGTCACTAAAGTCAAGGACTATAGGCCTATTTCCAGCTGCATAGTCTTCTATAAAGTCATTTCTAAGATTCTAGCTGCACGACTGGCAGATGTGATGTTAGTGCTTATAAGATCCACATATCTCCACAATGGTATGATATTGTCTACTTTGGACCTAAGCCCTCATGATTTTATTTTATTTTTGGCTTTACTCAAAAGGCCTCATACCAATAGAGATATCTTTTTTATCTTATAAGCACATGATCTTTTCCATATTTTACCAATATAAGACTTTGATTGTATTTTCTATACTCCCAACAATCCCTCCCCCCCCCCCTTAAACGAAAGGTCACATTGAGCCCCCTCAAGCTTATTCGTCCTCGAAGGACTTCCTTTGCTTGATGTCTGATCCTCAATCCACCAAAATTTTCTGCCAACTATCTGGTTCTCCTGACTCAGCTGAACTTCCTGCCAATTGTCCAGCCCTTCTGGCCCAACTGGACTTCATGTCAGTTGTTCGGTCCTCCCAACCCAATTGGACTTCCTGCTTGGTGTCTGGTTCTCTTGATCCGGACATGAGAGCTTCATTCCTTCGTTCAAGGTTCATGGCTTGACATGGACCATGACTTTGATACCAATTGTTAGTGCATATAAGATCCATATATCTCTACAATGGTATGATATTGTCCACTTTGGGTCTAAGTCCTCATGGTTTTATTTTTTGGGCTTTACCCAAAAGATCTCATACCAATGAAGATATCTTTTTATCTTATAAGCACATTATCTTTTTCATGTCTTATCAATGTGAAATTTTAATTGGATTCCCCATACTCCCAACATGTGACAGATCACCTACTTCACCTAGCTCAGACGACATTTGTACGAGATTACACTATCACAGACAATATTCAGTTGACCCAGAAGCTTCTTCGCAACTACTCTAGGAAGAGGATATCCCCTAGATGCATGCTTAAAGTGGACTTATAGAAGACTTTTGACTCGGTGCATTGGGATTTCCTATAGGATGTGCTTCGAGTTTTGCAGTTTCCTCCTATATACATCGCATAGATCAGAGAATGCATAACTACCTCTCTTTCTCTATAGTGATAAATGGGAGCATGTATGATCACTTTAGGGGAAAATGAGGTTTATGACAGAGTGATCCTCTTTCTCCCTACCTGTTTGGTATTTCTATGGAGTTCTTGTCCATATTATTAGCTAGGGCCACTACGAGATCAGATTTTCATTTTTATCTTAAGTGTGGGCACCTGGTAATTGCACACATAGTATATGGTGATGATTTACTACTGCTATCACAAAGTGATGTATTTTTTGTTTCTAGGTTGGTTGCTTGTCTATCACAGTTTTCTCAGATGGCAGAACTTACAGCTAACCTCAGCAAATCCAGTATATACATGACAGGGATTGACGCAAGGATAAAGGAGAGACTTCTCACTATCACAGGGTTTCGTGAGGAGGATATCTCATTCAGATACTTAGGAATCCCACTAGCCTCACAGAAGCTCAAAGTCTCAGAATATAGTATGTTGTTGGACTCCATAGCTACTAGAATAAACTCTTGGCCGAGGAATACCATCTCATATGCGGGGAAAACACAACTTATTGCATAAGTACTGCAGGAAGTGGAGTGTTACTGGATGTCTATCTTACCCCTCCCGAGAGGAGTGATCGATTGCATTTATAGTATGTGCAGGACTTTTATGTGAACATCACGAAACCCCCCTATATTATGGTCGGAGTTGTGTAGACCGAAGGGAGAGGGTGGTTTTGGCTTGAGGGATCTGAAAGCATGGAACCTTGCTTTATTAGCAAAGGTTCTATGATACATATAGAACAAGCAAGACGCCCTGTGGCTCAGGTGGGTTCACCATACATATCTACAATATGAGGGGATATGGGAGTGGCAGGCTAGATATGGGAACTCCCCGCTGATCAAAACGTTGTTACATATCAGGAATCGTATCCTTGTACATGTGAGAGGGTCAGTAGCTACTGCACGCACGCTTGATATGTGGTTTAGTCGGGGTAAGGGAGGGGTTCGAGCGACTTATGATCATTTCAGGGAAAGCAAGCCAAGGAAGGCATGAGCTAGGACAGTTTGGCAGGCCTATCTTCAGCCGAGTCATCAGTTTATGCTCTAGTTGCTAGCCCATCGGAGGCTCCCTACCAGGGACAAACAGGATTATCTGGAGGATAGGATATGTGCTTTCTGTAGATGTGAGTTAGAGTCCATGGACCACCTCTTTTTCAGATGCCACTCAATCAACATGTTGTGGGGTAGACTGAGAGCATGGCTATACATGAGACCTAGGATGACCACATATTGACAGATGTTCCGGATTTTTAGGACCCAGTACAGGGGGACTTCTACTTTGATCAGGGCACGACATTTGGATATAGTTGCCATGGTGCACTTAGTTTGGCAGGCGAGGAATAACCTTCTATTTGACGAAGCACAGTGGGATTCAGAGTTAGTTTTGTGGAAGATCCAGATTCATGTATATCGTTCTCTAGAGAGCCACTCGGATATACACTTTGTATAACCCCCCTCTCCCTTCCTTCTCTTTTTTGGAAAAAAAAATTGTAGATAGGTTTTAAGGTTAGGTTATGAATCTCTAAACCCTCTTAGGGTTAGGGTTCCAAACCCTAACTCCTCTTCTTTGAAAAAAAAATTATATAGATAAATGTTGGGGGTTAGGGTACCAAACCCTAAACCCCCTGGAACCCTAACCTCTCTTTTTGCTTTAGGGTTCATTTGAGGAAAAAAAAATCGAACGGAGTTTTAGAGTTTCAAACCCTAACTTCATTTGGGAAAAAATCGATAGATAGGTTTTGGGGTTAGGGTACCAAACCCTAAAACCCTCTTAGGATTAGGGTTCCAACCCCTAACCCCTCTTTTTGGAAAAAAAATTAGACGGGTTTTAGGCTTTTAAACCCTAACTTCATTTGGGAAAAAAAATTGATGAGTGGCTTTTGATCCAATTGATGAGTGGGCATAGAGAAGATGGTGAATAAGTCCACCAGGATGATCTATCTAGTCCACATATAACGGGTGTAGTAAAGATGTATCAAATTCGTTGATGGTTGAAATTTTGCCAAAAAACCTAGAGCAGGTGAATATGTCCACCTGAATGATCTATCTAGTCCGTAGTAACAACTACGATAAAGACACATCAAATCCGTTGATAGTTGACCAAGTTTGCTAAAAGTGACTTTTGGAGGAGAGATACAACTGGGAGATAGAGAGACGAGGACGATACCACATTAGCTACAGTACTTCTGGTTATGTTGGAGCAGGCGATCAATGGCATATATGTGGAGGATGGACTAGCACACTCAGCTAAAGAGGATGGGCATTGGTCATCATATGATCCCTAACTCTTGTAAAAGATGAGAGCGCAACTAAACCAAGGGATATATTAGATTGATTTTTTTAATATATGTTAGTGTTATACTCTTATATGGTTTTCTGTTCAAATCTGACACTTCGTCAGATATGATCGGAATTAGAATCTAAGGGTACGGATGATTTATAATTTTTTTTTTTTTTTGATGATATATATATTTACCTTTTCATTTAAAAAAAAATAGTAAAAAAAATCTAATTATTTACCTTCCGGGCTCGAACGGTAGGCTTCCAGTATTTTGCAAGAAATCACCCGACCAACCCAGCAGGTCGCCCATGCCACTCCGCATGCAACGCGCACTGTCGACGCGTGCACCGCCGAAGCACACGCGTCGCCGTCCTCGTGACCGCTCCATCCCTCTCTCCGCCTCCCCATAAATCGCTCGCGCTTCCGTACCCTTCTCCATCAGAACGCACGCGTCCTTGGATTAATTCGGTTCGGCAATGACGACGGCGGCGTACGTCGCGAGCAGCGTAGCTGTGCAGGCGCAGCCCTCGCCGGGCGGTGGCATCTTGGCCCGCGTGGATCGGTTGGATATCATGCTGAGCTACCTGGAGGAGCTCCGTGGCAGTCGCAGCAGCAGCACCACCTCCGCCGCCGCCGCATCCGGCAATTCCGGAGCCGTGACAACGAGCGAAGTCAGCAACTTCTCGGTCGACTCTTCACCTAGAAGCGCCGACTGGAGCCGGTGCCGGCCTATCGGAGCAGTCGTCGTCGAAACGCAGGTCAAAGGCAACCTCATGGACCGCATCGAATACCTTGAGAAACGCCTGCTCAAGGCGAGTTATCATTGTATTCGCTTATACTTTTCAACTATTATTATTATTATTATTATTATTATTATTAGAAGAAGAAGATTAATTATGATAATTATGCATTTGACGGGAATTAACTCTTATCTATTGATACAATTCTGTACCAAGCTAATCATAATTTTTCCCGTAAAGATTATTACTATGATTTTGAATTGCTTATCGGCTTGATAATTGGCAATGGAATTTTGGATGCAGTTGGAGGAAGCGATAGAGTCGGAGGAGAAGAAAGCGAGGAGTGAGGGAGAAGAGATGAAGAGGAGAAATGTGGAGAAGGCGAAGAGAGAGCGTGGCAAAGGGTTGAAGAGGCTGGTGGCTTCGTGTGTGAAGGGAGAGAGAGAAACGCAGTAGTTTCTACGTATCTATACCGTTGTTTTGTTTACTTTATTGCTGTGATATGCTTCCATAGCGGAGTAAGTGTTGTTATTTCGGTTTTAATTTGGTGCGTGTAAATTAATGTACGAAGATTGAAATAATCCGTAAAACGTTCTCTGGTGGGAGAAGATAGATGAAGTTTGTGATGAGAACTGATGAAATGAATACGCTAGTATAAAATTGAGAGGTAATTGGATAATATAGTAGAGCTCAACAAACTATATTCTCACAAAGACGGAGGTGCACACCCAAATCTCATGGAGTCGGATTGCATCGCACTTTTCAGCAAAGATTTTAGCATATCTAAACTAAAGTGTGTTGATATGAGTATTATAGTTATCATTTCAATTCCGATGGATGTCAATGTCAAATCACGATTGAATTTTGATCATATCATTGTTAAAATTCATGATCACGATGTATTTCGATGTTACGTGATCTAATCGAAATTCGATCGTGATCGTACCATGAGTATTATAGTCACCATTTGAATTCCGACAGATGTTGATATTAAATCGCGATTGAATTTCAATTATATCATCGTCAAAATTCATAACCACGATGTATTTCAATGTTGCGTGATTCAATCAAAATTTGATCATGATTAAATCAGAGTCGAAGTTCAATTGAATTATAATCGAAATTTAATTGAATTATGATCGTGATGACTCAAATTTTATCTACAATTTAATAAAAATTTGATTGTAATTCAATCGGATCACAATTGAAATCTAATTCAGTTGTGACTCCAACGTCAGGATGCATCACGATTATAATTTAATTGGATTTCAATTGCGTTCGACTCCAATCAAATCACAATCGAATTTTAATCAGATCTCATCGATATCGAATTGCTAAATATTTTTGTACAGTCCGATGCAGGGTCGTCTAAACTAAAAGTCCAGTATTTAAACAGCATAGCAAATGGTTCTCTAATTTCATATTGGACTTTATTGTATATGATTTTAAAAACCAAATTTAAAGTTAATCTATGAGATTAAATATGTCATGCGGCACCGAACTAATCAAAATGATTGCAGGGAATCCTGCGTGCCTTTGACAAAATTGTCCAATCTTCTCTCTAAATAATTCCTCATTTAGATTAAAATACGGCCCAAAAGAATGCTTCCGTATGCTTGTGTGGAAACATGTACTTGCCAAATACTTGATGGCGTCGACGGGTGAAACGGCTCTCTGTACAATTTTCCTCTTCTGTTGTGGGATCCAAAGAATTGCGTGGAATGTTCTTGAATAATATTAGTGTTTTCTTCTCAGGCAAACATTTGGCACGCCATAATCCCTCGCTTGCCTTAGATTTCGTCTCCACGGATCATTATGCAGTTTATAATGCAATATCTGCATGATTGAAAAACAAACAAACAAAAAAAAAAAGATAATTAACCCTACGCTGACAGGTAAAAGAAAAAGTTCGGTTGACCAATCTACAAGTTCAGATTTGAGAATAGTACCAGCACAATCGTAAGACACTAGAAACCATGTCTATTGTCTTAATGTTATTCTGAGCCAAATTTCAAATGGATTAACACTGACCACTAGTTAAGGATAAGGAACATATGAAAGACTTACTACTGCTGACCTTTAGCTACGGTAAAAGCATGATAAATAATAATAATCAAATCTTATTCCAATGTTCCACATTTTTTCTTCTCTGTCATTGGATTTTATCATCTACTATATCATTATCTATAATTAAATAAATTTTATCTTATTTTATTATTGCTAACCAAGTTTTTTTTTTGTCTTCCTCTTCCTCGTTTGATGTGCGTATTTGTCATCGTTTCATATCGTCTAACTAGAGCATTTATTGATTGTCTAAGTATATGTCTGTACCATCTTAAACATGTCTCTCAGAGTTCTCTCAATAGATGCAACTTTGATTTTCACTCTAATGCTCTCATTTCTTATTCTGTCTATCTTTGTATGTCCACACATCCATCTTAACATCCTCATCTCCGTAACTCTCATCTTTTGCTCATATGTTCGAGTCGTAGCTCAACATTCAACGTTATATAACATAACAGTTCTAACCGCCGTTTTGTAGAACTTCCTTTTAAATTTTAGAGGTACTTTACAATCACAGAAAACACCCGACGTTCTCTTTCATTTCACCACCATACTTATATTTTATGTAAGACATCTCTCTCAATCCCTCCATCATCTTGCAAAAATGACCTTAAATACTTAAAACTCTCAGTTTCGAAAAATTCGTCTTCTCCTATTTTAAAACTTATTTTATTACGTCTAATATTATTAAACTTAAGTTTCATATATTTTATCTTTATTCTACTAAGCTTAAAACTTTTCACATATAGTGTTTTCCGTCAAGATTCTAATTTACCATTTACTCATTCACGTATCTCATCTACCAAAATAATATCATATGCAAATAACATGCACTATAATACTATATCTTGAATGTGTCTAGTGAGTTTGTCCATTATTAGTGTAAAAAGATAAAGACTCAGAGTTAATTCTTGATGTAACTCTATCTTTATTGGAAATGCTTCGATTAATACGTTTGAAGTCTTCACTCTGCTCGTTACTCCCTTATACTTATCCTTAATTAATTCAATATATATTACGCTAATACCTTTCTTTTCTCTCTATCATAAACTTTTTTTAAATCAATGAATATCGTATGTAAATCTTGCTTTTGCTCCCGATACTTTTTAATTGGTTGTCTGAAAAGATGTATAGTTTCCATTGTTGACCTTTCAAACATAAACCCAAATTGATTTTCGAAAACTATGGTCTCCTTTCTTAATCTTTTTTATTACTCTCTCTCAAAATTTTATGATATGATTCATTAGTTTAATATTCCTATAGTTCATACAATTTTATATGTCCACTTTATTCTTATATAAAGATTATATAAAGAAATTAGAGTACTTTCATTAGGGTTTTTTTTTTTTTCAATATCACGTTAAATCCAATGTTCGTTGAGATTTTTGTCACTGTGGGTGTAAAATTGAGTGTGTAATACCTTTGTTCAACTTTTGCAAGGCACAGTCATGCCAATGCATTGGTTGTGACATCGGATTATTGGGTGGCATGTGAGCACGTGGAAAAATTGTGGAAACACTGACTATTAAATACTGATACGATGATTGTTTATACCTGTATAAATGTCGCGAAGACATCATCTTCCTCCAATTTAGAGAATTCAACTGCCCATCCTTCCTCCTCGGGGAAAATTTTCTTTTGCCTCTGTGCTTCAAGCAGCACAGAGTCGCGATGTAAAAACCTCTGCCAGATTCGATGTAGATTTGCCAACATAAGATCTATTTCTGTCTCATTAAACCGCTGTCCAATTCAAAAAAAAAAAAAATGCTAACGAGATCATCAGGAATTTTCTACATAGACGACAGATAATATGAGAGGACTGGCATACTACCTGAAGAATTTGAAGCAAGTTTGCAATCTCATCTTCTTGAATTCTAACTGAAAAGCTTCTGTAGTCCAGGGCATTCTCATATGGAAGGTAGATACCATCCTACGCCAATGTGCCAATATTAATAAGACAATGTATGTGATAAATTAAGCACTAACATAACGTCAATGTACCCTAAAAGTATAGAAAAATTTTAAAGCTTGGACACCTCTTAATAATTTAACAAACTCGACAAAATTTAGAACCTTTTAAAAAAAAAAAAAAAACATTAGCCCTTCCAACCAGATCGGTTTTATGAGGCATGTTATGAGGAAGTGCCCCAAGGAAAAAAATTGGACCAAAATACGGGAAGTGGGAAACCCAAGAGCAATCTTTGATTTCATTAATCTCGCCATTGTGCAATTTGAAACTCAACTAATCAAGTTTGAAAAAGAAAAGAACCATGGTACATGGAGGGACGACAACATTGCATACAAATTCCTGGAATGCAATCAGCTAACTCTATTTTAAAACCAAAGCAAGAATGTCTGCTTACCTGAATTATTACAGGAATGCATCCTTGTAAAATGCTATCTTCCAAGCGTCCACTCCATCCATCCCCAGGCAAGACACCGCAGAAGATAGAGCTAGCTACATCATCATAATACTTGGAAGAGCGTATATTGGTAACGGTGACATTTGGAATATGCTGTCTCCCAAACTTGCCCGCTTTATTAGGTGTAGAACCAAATTCCTCAGCAAGCTTTTGTCGAATGCCCATACTATATCTGAAATGTTTTTGGGAGAAAGAAGCCACTAAACGACTGACAGTAAAGTCATTGATGTCAATCCCATGATGTTCAAATATAATTTACTCACGTGTTTTCAGGTCTACCATTCTCATAGGCAAGTCCTAAGTTTCCATTGAAGTAGAATAATGTAGTACGCTCTTCGCGCGGCCTATGACATTGAGTTATAACAATGAGACAAAGTGAGTAATCATGAAAAGCCTACAAATGGATACTCTTGATACGTACCTTGCCCAAAGTTTTGCCCATATTGCACCTGGTTCAGGCCTTTTCCATGCAGGAAGGACAAGATCCTTATCTGGATCAAAGCAGGGATGGGTACCTCTTTTAGAAGAAGGAATTGGATCCCAATTGTCAGCCCAATAAGCTGTTGTAGAGTGATTATGCTTTGAGTTTGTATTGCCCCAATGAACTAACATAGTGCTATTCCAGATCTCTTTTGGGGCATAGCAAGCACCTTCATCCCATGAAAAAAACTGTCAGATATGAGCAATGAAGTTAATTAGGTTCTCATCAGAAAGTTCAAAAATTTAAATTCTCACTTGGGATAGTGTCATACCCAAATATGGTCCTTCCCAGCGGAGCGATTCCAGTAAGGATACTTCTCAACTATATGATCATAAACTCTCTTGTAGAATTCCAAAGCAAAGTAACTTCTTAGACGATTTTGTTCCTAAGATTAAAATGATATATAATTGCTAGGGTTTCAATGAAATTTGTTAAGAATCATAACTATTCAATAAAAACATGAAACCTGAACTGCTCCTAAAAAATGTGATAATTGCTAAATCTAGCATGGACTTTTAACCAATCTTATAAAATTTTTAAGTTTTAACAAATCGATACATGTAATTTATTTTTCAAATGTTACAATAAATCTAGCATTTTCTCAATTCAATACATTGCATTTTTTTTTCCAAAATTTTAACCGATTCATTATAATCTCATTAATAAATAAAACTATTGAATGAATCGATGATCTGATGCACAAGCAATCGAAAATGTGTAATGCAATGTGGTAACACAAAAAAAAATAGATCTATTATAAGTGATTATAAGATTAAAAGTTCGTGGATAGATTGTTAAAAATAAAAAATTGTGCTAGATTTATAATCTTACAAATTCACGTTAGATTTATCAACCAACCCAGCAAGGCATTATTAAGATAATGAAACTTTTTTGTGTCACAAAAAATTATAATTAAAAGGAAATTTCTGATATTTCTAATTCTGTCAGAACACATAGTTTTCTTAAGCAAGGCCACACAACCACGGGTATGGACAAGGTGAGAACCCCAAGAACATTCAGTAGAAATGAACACCATAATCTCATGCAGCAACAAAAAATTTGCCTCTGTCAACACATGTAACAACACTTGGAGCACAGAACAAAGCAGCTAAATCGAGACAAATTGGGGCCCAATAAGGGTCCAAAATTATTCCAACATGCTTCCATATCTAGGCAAAACTCAGCATTTCTCAAGCCATGCCATACAACCACAGGCACCAATGCCCTAAGAACATACATCAAAAATGAAAAAGACTCATCTCTACTAGTAAATGGAGAGGCGAACAGAATGAAGCAATGTGACCCCTCAATGAACTACAGGGCATCATGTTACATAGATACCTCCATAGGGATCCCAATTCATAATTCACAACCTCGTGATGGAGTCCTAATTCACAATCTCATCAATAATGTCAATGGAACCAAAGCAACAGATAACGGACTCAACCATCTATTGAATCCACTCCAAGGACGGCAGGTTCGATGCAACTATTCACTGAACAAACCAGATTATCCAAGCAACTCTTGTCTACATGCAGCTAACAACATCAACGGATTAGGAGGTCACTGATACATCTTGTCGGTGGCCTAGTAATTCAGACAAGAATTTCCTTCACAGACAATTCAACAAAGAAGTGATCCTTGCTGTGACAAAGAGGGTTCAATCTTCATACCACCCAAGCAGTTTTACTCCTACATGACTTGCTTGGAGGTACAATGTAAAAAACGTGAAGAGTCAAAAAGGTTTATAGTGTGGTAACATGGTTTCAAGTTGATTCTCCACAAAGGAAGGTTTGAGTAACAAGGGGATGGGCAAACATGAGGTTGCCTGATCATCAGCATCATATGGAGAGATAGGAAGAACTAAAGGAGTCAACGAAATCATCTCAAACTTTTTTGTGGTTAAAAAGACTTTTAGGCTTCCCAAAGCAACAAAATGTATATACATGTAGAGAGTGAATCCACGCAAATGATGTCAAAGGCCCCATAGAAACTAAACATGTGGAGGATTGGTCGATTGCGTGACCCAATCCATGTTAAAGGCTAGAGGCATATAGATACCTCCATATAGGAGGGAATTAGCTGGGGAATGCCAGAGCATCAATGGATAACCTACAGCAGCTTTACTTTGAAGGATGGGTGATGCATGCCCAAATCCGTAGGTGCTTACTTCTCTAGCATGCCATAACATTACGTTCAAGAGACATTGTCTCAAATCACTAAGGCACCACATTCCCCCACTCACCTTGTCATGGTATCATAGCCAAGGCTTTATGCCATCCTTGACATAAAAGGATTTTTCTTAATATAAAATATTAAAGCAGGGTGCACGAAACTCCTGCTAATGCGGAGTCCTGGAGAAGGGTCGGACCACATCGGATTTATTTACATATTTTACTCTGTATTGCAAGAGCTTGTTTCCGTGACTCAAACATGTGACCACCAGATCACTTACAACTATTTTATCGTTGCACTAAGACTCCCCTTCTCAATGTAAAATATTATAAATACAAATTTAAAAGATAGCTTAAACTTGGAGAAAAAGTCATCCACATGTCGTTCTTCAATAAATTTAAAGTTGAACTTTACACTATTTGGCCATTTAATTTTACTTAAACAGGATCTACTAGTTAAATCATTTGATCATTCTAAGCTAATGACAAGAACATCATGATGTTATGCATATTTAATATGAAAAAATTAACTTAAAAATTATAAATGTTAAAATAACAATTGAAGGAGCTGTATATTAAATGAAATGTATAATATAATAGATGACAATATAAAATTCATAAATACTTGAGATTAAAATAATCAAATAAATTATATAATTAAAATGTGCAAGATTTAGATACATAAATGATATTTAAATAATGAAACTATTGTAAATACTTAAGCGATACCAAAAACAAGAAATAAAATATGATTTGGATAGACTACCATGTTCATACTTAATTCATGTGTTATATATTTATTTCCTGCATTGTACGGAAACTAGAGCATAGTATCCATCTCATCTTCATACATAATATAGAATTTAGTAAAGGTAAAAAAAAATGACTTTAGGAAAGAAAAAAAAAAATTGCATTGCTTTTGTTAATGGGATATCTATTACGATGTCTAGGACTATAAACACAACCTTAAACCTAAAATACCAACGCAAGATTAACCACACTACACACAAATAACCTTATTAAAACTAATTCCTCTAGTGGTCCCTCTCAAACTAGAATACAAATACTATCCATGTTTAATCAGTTACCTGAACTAAAGAACCTCTAATAAGTTGGCAACAAATTAGATATTACAATAATGTGATGAAAATATAATATTCACACACTGGAGAAACAAAAATTATATAGTGAATAAAACAGGCAACCATTGATATGTTTTGACCTTGATTAACAAAGGTCACAATATAGTTGATGGAATACACAGGACCACAAGCAAAAGAAAGGTTGGTAGTGTTTGTGTTTGCCTTCATGTGAAGCATGGCCATCAATTGGATGCCCTTGCAACAAATCCGAAAGATAAAGAGTTCTTAACAGAGACGTGCTCCCCTCTATCATCATTATATTGCAGTGTTATATTTCTCCCCTCCACCGGTTTCCAAAAGTTGGTTATCCATAGAGTCATGCTCTCGAGATTGTACAATGGCATAGAGGGCTTGGAAGAAATTGTAGCCATGATGGAGAATGAGACAAAGGAGAAAGGATCAAAGATGTTGACCTCTTCTATAGGAATACAAATTACTCTAAGCTAAATGGGTGACACTGATTCTTTAAAGAGTTTAGGAGAGAGAAAATAATGTATTGTGTATGTTGTGTTATGGTAACTGATGTTTATGTTTCATATATAGTTTTAGGTGCTATTTTACACGCATTTCGTTTACCTCGATAAGCATAATTTGCGTACTTTCACTTGCTTTGCGTCATGTTCATAATTCTAGTTCGGAAGCTCTTTGTTCTTTTTGATTGATAGGATGGAAAATTGGTGCGCAACTGAAGCAAAAAGGCCTTGGTAGGAGAACTCAAAGCAAGGAACACGATCTAGCCATGCTCTGAGATGCGGGTGTGCTCCTTCGATCGAAGAAGGCGCAAAATAAGGAAGTTTTAGATCCTTCAGAAGCTGACACGGGCAAATTGTGTCATTTAGCACGATCGTGTGTCACATCTGATTCGAAGAATCTGACACGGAGAAGTCGTGTCAACCGGCACAATCGTGTTCAACTCCACAGCGCCCAACACACCCTAGTCATGCCATCTGGCATGACCGTGTTTGTCCAATTCGTTGCCGCAGATCTTGACAAAGCTAGGATGGCACGGTCATGTCGCACAAACATCAACCCGATGATCTCAAAGATATTTACAGAATTAGATTATCCCGAAGGCTATAAAAACCCCTTAGAAAACCTATGTGAGGAAGAAGAGGAAATTCCCAGTGACAGAGAACCCCAGGAGCACCGATTCCAAGGAGTAGACAGAGTTTATATTGAGACAACGAATTGGCAGTTCTTTTAAAGACCAGACGCAACATAACCATAAGCTTTCTCTTCTCTTTTCTTTTGAATAGGAGTTGTAGAATAATTTCTTTTGTCATCTTCGATTGTAACTCCATCTCCATGGAGTAGTTCTCTAAATTCTAAGACAAGGGAGTAGCTATTAATAACCGTTCTCATATCTTTGACTTTTCTTGTTAAATGATGTGTTGATTCTGTGATCCGACTTTATTGTGCATACATTATCATTAACTGTACATCTTTATATTCCATGAGATGCGGGGAAGGACCGAGAGGTGAACCCGATTCTCCGACCTATAAATAACTGAGACATGAGAGGTTGTACATGAGTAAGGGTAGAAGTCCAGGGATCGTGGGTATCCTAGTGATAGGGGTATCACCGACCAACGATTCCTTGGTATGACTACCATGAAAGTAGTTCAAAACTTCATGAGGGAACCATGGACTGTCATAGAACTTAATGGGTTTATCTCTATTCGGCGTCAAGAAGTAGGGGATAACACCTAGAGAGACGTAGGGCATCGTGACAGGAGCCTCCCTAAGAAAGCGATCACTTTAGTAAAGTTACCTTGAAAGTAGGCATTGCGTTTAGATAAGTAAGCACACTGATATAATTCTAAAAATCTATATCGGTTATCTCTAGATAGGCCACCTACATGTGTATCAACATTGAGACAAGATAGACAATAGACTAAGAATGTTAACGATCATTGTGGTGAAATCGAAACCCTAGAATTGCTCCCGCAAACCAACTTCTCCTAGACTTCTACATTCATATTTATTCGCTATAGATTCTTGCAATTAAGAACTCTCTATAAAGTTTCCTTCATGATTAGACTAGTACTCGATTTCTAATCCCTGTGGGATCGATATTTTTATTATTTGACGACAGTCGTGCACTTGAGGTTTTCACCCATCAATAACCCTAAACTTAAAATAACTAATGCTTAACTAAACCTCCTTCACTCATATCCCTTAACACTAACACTTCTAATATGCACTACCAAATATACGAAAAATAAGTTTTCTTAACAAATTTAAAATATTTTCCTAGATGAGTATTTTAAAGAACAAATGAAGCATTTTGCATTGCAAGATTTGTTTATTAGAAGAAACAATGTAAAGGAACAATTATGAGATTTCATTAATGTATTCATACCTTCATCCGTAAATGAGGCGCATCATCTGCTCGAGTAATTATACATGAATCAAGAACTGGAACGTAGAAGTAATCTGCTTCATCACCATTCATTGTTCGATAAGGACTAGCAAGAATGCTCTCATAGAGTGCCATCTAAACATAAATAAATAGTTGTAAGGATACATTAAAGTGAAATAATAGTAATAAACTTCTATGGTCTTGTAAGTTCACACCTGTGATCCATATAATTGATCTGTCCACAATGTCCTGTTCTTGTCTGTGTATATTCTGTTAACACACTCAAACTTGAAATGTCGACCCTATAAGAGGAAAAAGAAGAAGAAATGAAGTGTTTCTGAACATTAATCAAACAAAAACAATAAGTTACATACTTACTTCAAGAAGGTGTGCATTGAACTCTGGAGGCAGGTCATAAACATAGATTAGTGGCCTTTTCTTTTTAACTACAGCTTTGATGGTCATAAGATCACCATTGATGGGTACCTTGTCAGGTAAATCAACTTTGGCTGGTCGAAGCCATACTGGCCATTCTTGCATAGGTGATAAGGCAGATGGAACACTACAATCTATCCCATAATAACCTCTGTCACACTGAAAACCTTTATTTAGTATAGAATTGCAAAGAAGATGTCTTATGAGTATCATAACTTCAATGTATAATAGCTAGAAACAGAATAAAAGTAGATGCATGAACAACAAGAAGCTACTATGAAACTGAACTATTTCTAAATAGCTACATGGATAATATCCAAGCATTGAACTTCATACAAGACTACATTGCTAGTAATATCAGATGTCTTAGGTCACTGTTGATGGAATTTCTTTGGTGTCCCTCTAAGCCTTACACCATCAACACTTCAATTGATTCAACTACCGTGAATATAAAACTTAACTTATTGTCTTTAATCAAGATCAAGGTTCAAAATCTCAAACCGTGCCAAGTTTTACTTTTTAAGTGGAACAATACTGTTTTAGTATCGTACCAATGTTTTGATACATGGTATCAGTAATGGATTATAACTGAAAAAGGAGATAAAGCATATGAAGGAGACATTATCTTATCAAGCATGGTTTTAAATCTTATACTATGCTCGGCGAAACGGTCAAAAAATAATATTCCAATAAATTTCTAAAACTCGACATCACTTAGCAGTTAGCACAACCAATGTCTTCTTCCCTTATCTCATCTCCTTCTTCCTTCAATCTACAATCTATCACCGACACCATGCAAATCTTTCTAGTCAAAGACCAAAATTATGACATAGTTCAAGATTTTGAACCTCAGTGTTGAGTGATATCAAGTTTCGGTGATTTACCAGAATAATACGTTTCGACTACTTCACCCAACATGGTACAAGATTTCAAACGATGATCATGATAGCACTATTTTAACCTATTTTCTTGCATTTAACTTTTAGAATTATACCTAATCATTCTAGGATAATAGTATCCATAACATTTTTATGTAACGTCATAGGCTCATACATTCATTTTGACCTTTTCATTTATATATAACTTTTTGTATGTATTGTTTCTTAACTATCCAATATTCTGGCACATAACATATGATTGGATGTGCTACAATTTAATAAAGTAGAACTATAGAAGTAACTAAACATCATAATTCAAAAGTACAATATGTTCATTAATTAGAACACAATTAAACTTTATATGTTTAGAATGATGTCATTCGCAAATGGTGCTTAGTTTCTCTTAGGAGTTTCTCTTTTAGTTTGGTATACCTCACAAAATCCACCACGACAATGTCCATGTCCAGAGCACTGGTTGACACAACTACATAATGTTGGAATCTCACAGAACTGTCCCAAAAGACAGTCATACTTGCAATCACATTCCACTTTAAATTTTACTTTTGAAGCATATGCATCCTCTGGGTCTACATTGCACCATCCAGGTTTGGAACCATTAGTTGTAAAAATATTTTCAAAATCAGCCTTTGACCAATCAGTAACTTTTGGATCACCAGGTTTGGAAGGTGAGCTGATCAAAGATGATAACTATAAGCATCACGAAAAGTGACAGAAAAATACATTTTGAAAGAAAATTAACTCACTTTATTTTAAATCCGCAAGCCTCTGCCACTGGACGATTTGGATACTTTGTTCCTTGTCCACAAAAACACACTGCTCGTGTTGTGTCACAATAAGCAGGGCATATTGACACAATCCATGGGCCATAAGGTTGTTCTGGTGAATGAGGAAGATTACACTTTAGCTCCAACTTTGTTTCACATCCTTCACCTGCTTGAATACAATTGCATTTTTATCTTGCAAATCTGTTGCTCATTTCAAAGTTGTATCATGGAATAAAGTGAACCTTTTATCTTTCAATATGAAGAACTTATCAAATGCAACTACAAAATTCAGCATTTGAGAAAAAAAGGTCAATTAAAATAACAAAATAATACTCGATGACAAAAAAAAAACAAGCAAATGCTTTTATTAGCTGTGTATATGTATATTATCAAATAGTTATTTCCTAAAACTCTTAGACTTCCCAAGATCTTTTTGTTACAAGTCAGTGACTGTTTACTTATTCAAAGTTTCAGATCAATACGTCCATAAGCTAGGTTTATGGTTTCAATATTTGCTGAACTTCACACTCTTATCTTTAAATTTAAACATTCTGCAGTTTCCTAGGTCAATCAGAATAAACATGACCACAATAAATGGAATCATGCATATATAAATCAATCTTGTACATAACAAACAGAACTGAGATTTATTTCTACCTGATTTATCTACTTATAAAAGAGTAACTCGGTCAAACTTTTCAAAACCATCTCAAGTTGATCAAATTAACTGATTTGTTTAACCAAATCTCAATCAATTTCATCAACATTCTAATGAATTGCTAGCTAATTTGTTTGAATCTCTATTTTTTTTTTCTTTTTTCCAAACTTTCCTTAATCTTTATAAGGTACTGGTTTCTCAGAAAAAATCAGATTGGTCATTTACAATAGCAATCCAACTTGGGTGATCATGCTGGTATCAGTTGATTCTGTCAATTATGTTGTGAACTTAAACAAATTGAGAGATTAATAAACTCAGAAAAATGTTGAAAATAAAAAAGTAGAAAAGAGTTCCAACATTTGAGTAGAAATGCTGGGAGAAGAAAATAAACATTGAATCATTTTTTTTCACAAAGGGAGAAGATGTTAAGAGAGAAATTTGATTGAAAACTTTGAGAGAAGAGCGATATTGAGAGATAATAACAATAATAAACCTTTCACAGAATATAAAAAAAATGGAAATATATATATATATCTGTGTGTGTGTGTGTGTGTGAAATAGTTTGAAGGGAGCCTTGGCGCAATGGTAAAGTTGTTGGTTTGTGTAGAGGTCACGGATTCGAGTCCTAAAAATAATCTTTTGCAAAGCAGGATAAGATTGTGTACAATAAACCCTTCTCCGAAACTCTGCATGGCGATAGTTTCGTGTAGCGGACTGCCTTTTATATATGAAATAATCTAGATGTGTGTTAAATTAAGGCAAAGAAGAGGTGAGAAGAATATTTATGGTGTAGATGGTGAAGAATAGATGCATTTGAAAGATATTGAAGAAGAAGAAAGCAAGGGAGTATCCCTCAAACCCTATAAACATGAAAAGGAGGGGGCGAAAGGGAAGAAGAGAAATATGTTAGTGCAACAACATTTCTAAGTGGTTTAGGAAGATTGTTACTGCAACAATGTTCATAAGTGGCAGAATGCAACTACATTATTTTGAGGGTGTTTTAATGGGTTTGACAAATGATTTAAGTTAGCTTTGCCTATAACATTGACATTTGCATTAAGTTTCCAAGGACTTAGCAAGTTTGACTTGTAAAAGTCAAGTCGTGTTGGTTGAAGACTTAAAACAAGGCCTTTGGTAAAGTGGTTGAAGACATTGTGGCAATGCTTTAGGGCAAGCAGTGAAGACCTTTTAGGTATGTGAAGACCTATAGGCATGGCTTTAGGTGAAACTGTGGAGTCTTTTGGCAACATCATTGTGAATGATGTAGAGATCGAAGAAAGGCTTTGAGCATGTGAAGATCTAGAACATAGAGCTTTAAGCAATATTGTCATGGATGATGTGGAGGTTAAAGACTAGAAATATGGAGGCTTTGGGCATTTGAAAACTTGGAGAATGGAGCTTTGGGCAACATCATCATGGATAATATGGAATTTGAAAACCTGGAAGATCACGAGCTATAAGAGAGTACATATGAAAATGTAATATGAAGTTTATACTTTTTAGTAACATCATTGGGAAATAATATGGATAGAACAAACTAGATAAGGGATACCTAGTTGGCTTACACAGAGCTTTATGTAGGCTTAAAAAGGGTAAACCAAGGAAAGTCGGAATCTTTGAGTGGATTGAGGGCACTGAAGGCGATTGAAGTGTTAAGTCGACTGCCGAATTGATTGTCAAATCTTTATTCGGAAGCATAATGCTCTTTGTTGGACTCGATTGAATCTTGAGGCAACTAAATATAGTTTCAGCCGACAAAAGGATTGGTCATCCTGAAGCTCTGAGTAAGCTTACAAGGAGTAAGCCAAGTGAAGTTGGGATTGCCACACAGATTACTCAGTTGATTGGAGCGTTGAGTCAATTGATGAGTTGATTGGAGTGTTGAGGCAATATTATCATGAGTACACTGAAAATCAACATCGACCATTTACAATGTTTTAATCAGCATCTTTCAACCAATCGCAAGAAAATATTAGCACAAAAACTCGAGATCTTAATCCCAGTATTTAGGTTAACGATTAGCATATATGGAAACAAATCAATTAATTTTAGATAATTATTTCTCGCTAAAAAGAAACCCACGTAAACACTAAAGTTAATACGTGACCAAAAAGGGACACAAAATTACTAGATAGGGGATGAGCAAATTACGTATTGCAAATTTTACCAACCAGCATATCCATGAAAGCACCTGCATTGCCCCAATTCCCTATTGCATACGCCTCGACCGCCACACTCGTCCTTGCAACTCACGCCACTTATATTCTACACATAAGACCTTCTGAAGTCAAACAATTCGCTCCTTGCTCGATAAATGCCAAAAAAAAAAAAAACAAGATAAGAAATTTGTATTGACCTCAACGACCTCGACCGCAACCGATACAGGATCGCAACCGGAGAGCCACCTCCCAATCTGAGCCTTCCAAGGCGCGCCGCGGTAGGTCACCGGCGCATGTGGGCTGCCCGGAGACCGGGTGTCTAAATCTTCACTCGCTCCTCCACCAGAAAACCTTTCGCTCCTCCCGCTGAAGTAGTCAAAGGATGGGAGGAGAGGGGGCAAGAACATGTGCGCGAACGAGACGAGGATGATAAGGAAACCGATGGCCGCGACGAGAGAGCACGGCGACTTCCATGAAGGACGGAAGATCATCCTCCGACACAAATGGATCGGAAATGGAAGGAGAGCAGAACCGCCCGCGGATCAATTTCTTCCTTCCTCTAGTTCTTCAGCGGATCAAATCCAAGGGTATTCATTTTTGCAGGGCACAATTTTCTTGCGCACTTATACGTGGCAACGATCCGATGGTCGCAGGCACGCGCGATTCGAAGATCGACCGGGCGTCCACAAAGTTGCACCCCGCCGCTTGCAGTGACTCCTCTCTCCACTGGGCTGGTAGGAAAATGATTTTTTTAAACTGATAAATGGAATAGGAATCCGTTAGTTACAACAACAAGTGATACATTGCCCTCCGGATTCATAATCATCCTAATAATATTCCTCCAGTTCCCACGGATGAGTTGTTGATAAAGCCGTGTGATGTCTCTATGGGAATAACATGGTAATTAAGATACGATGAATAATGATCGATTTTGAAAGAAGTCTTAATTTTTTTTTTGATTCAGATAATTTTTACGTGTTTTAGTCATCACGTTAAGACCCATAGAGCCCTGTAATTTATCTCTCTCACAATGACCGTGAAATATATCAGTGGGGGCCGCTAGATTGACAGTTCCAATCTTTTACGAATAAAGCCGTGTGATATTTTATGAACGAGTCTAAAATCTTCTCTCAAATTCAGAACGGTCTTCTACGACTTTGTCAATCGTATCAAGATCTAAAGGACCTTCGTAATTTATCTTTCTCATAATAATTTTAGAACGGATCAGTAGGACTGTTAGGTTTACGGTTCTGATCTTTTATAGATCATAATAAAAATAAACAATGAAGAATATTTTATTGGTGTAAAAGATGATTCATTCACCCTCTGCGTCTCCGTCAGTCGATCTCATAGTCAATAAGAAAGAGATAAATCATGAAGAATATATTGTCCAATTCAAAATTAATATTGTAAAAAATTTTTAATGACCCAATAATTAGTGGGTGCAAAAAATTAAATACCAAATAGAAATCCAAAATTGGTTGGCGATGGAACAAAAATTACCCAGCAAGGGTTTGACCGGTCTGTCCAGCAAGTACGACGGTGAAGTCAAAACATATGAATTTTTATGATTGAAATTAAAGCTGAAGTTGAGGTATGGACCAAAAGTCTTACGGAAGTCGGTAAAAATTGAGAATCTATTCAATTAGCAGTTTTTTATTATTCGTCGTAGGGTATTGATAAAAGAGAGATAAATCACAGGGGGATAAAGTCTCTTGACACGGTGGCAAAATATGGAACGAGTCCATCTGAAATCAGAGGAATTTTAGACTTCTCATCCGGAATCGAATCCTGTTCAATCTACAAGCAATATCCTACCTTACTATCACGTCGTCCCGTGGAGACAAAGTCTTACGGAAGTTGTACCTTAGGCTAAAGTATCAATTGATCAAGGATAGTATATACCTTACGGGCCTTACAAATCCTATCCGATTAATCAAGAGAAAAATCAAACTCTCAACCACATATTCTCTAATATTCGGTTTAATATTCTTCTCCGAGAAAATGTTAAAGAGTGTTTCATCGAATATGAGGAAGAAATATTTTTTAAAATTCAGACGCATATAATTTCATTTTTTTAGACGTCTAATATATAAAAACATATATCTTTTTTTTTTACTATATAATAGTATTTATTTTTCTTTTTAAAAATATGGCTAGCTCTCGACCAGGCCTAGAAGAGTGAATTGCTTTTGAGTTGGAAGTGATATGGTAGAAGCTTCTCTTTCTTTGGTATCTTCTTTCATCTTTATTTTTTATTTCCCCCATCTTCTCTCTCTCCTCTCTTCTTCCTGCCACATTGCGTCTAAAAGATGATAAACTCTCGCTGTAGCTCTGGGACGAGTGACAGGACTATTAATTGGATAGATTTTCAATTTTTATAGTCTAAAAGATGATGAAGTGAAAATTAAATTATATTTGATTAGTGATACACATTAATACTCTTCAGTATTTTTCTGTTCAAGAAGTTTGCTGTGAATTTTGATCCTCACCGAATTTTCACCATCGATTCACTACGTCGTAATCCAAAACCCAGTGATTGTGATAATTCTCTTGTTCTACTCAACGAGAAATAAGTATATAAATCACAAGTATCCTTCTTCTTCTATACTTCACACTAGAAGAGATTATAAGAAAATGAGAATATGGATGGTCGAGAGTTATCTATATGTAATAATATTAGTGACTTCATAAGTTTAAGGGTCTTCTCATTAGCACATTGTAAATGCTCCATAGTGGACATTTAACTTTCATTGGGATAATATGTGATCCCTCCATTATCTCATGTTGAATGTCTTTCAATGGGCATATGTTACCAACATCTCCCACTTGCACATGAGGGCATTTAACTTTTATCATAAGATCACAACTCATGTGACTTATATCCCATCATAATACTAGACTTTCGTATAGGATTGTACGTCATGCGACTTGCGAGTACACCTATAAATAAAAACTACTCAATGCACCTATTAAGATGATTGAGTAGTCATCATTGTATCATAAGATACAATCTCGCTACACCCCATATCCAAGACTAATTGCAAGTTATCCCTAGATTTTTGCTCGATTTTATATTCACTAATATGTTTAATCCCTCAATAGATAAACATAAAAGACTGGTCGGTGAATATCATAATAATGATGTATTGTCAATTGATCTTCCTTTTCCCAAACACGAATCTATCAACCACAACTTAGTTGTTTTCCTAGACCTATCCCTTATATCTTAATTTATCTTTCTGACCATCGATAAACAAACTAAAATAGTAAACATTAAATCATGACCTCAAGAAATGACTGAAAATAATAAGGGTACAAGAAATTCCACCCAGAGGATTTCGGATCTCACACAGTAGAACTCGAAGATAATCATTTACTGTCTTAAGTATTATTCCTTCCTAGTCAATTTATCACACGTGGTATGAAACACATGTCACAGTGTTATCCTCCATTTTTTATAAGGGCATATGTCAGATTTCTCTAATACTGTGTAGGTATGAAACTCAGTTTATACATAAGATTCTACCCAGAGATCTCAAAGAGAGTCTCTCAAAGACAGTATCACATATCACAGGTGATATTTGAGATCTCAAACCTGACTACTTACAAGCTACATAGATGTGACTATGTTCATATCGATCATGTCGCACATGACCTCATCCTGAACACATATCAGGGCGACTTAAATTCTAGTAAGGTTACTCTCAAAACCTCTTGCAGTTAAAAATAGTCTTATCTTCACTCTTGGAGTTGGTCACTCGTGCGAGAGAGTGAACCTGCATGCCTGAAGCATCTATTGTCAATAAAGTATAAGTGGTTGAGAAATTTCATAAAACACCTAAACCTAATGACTCTCTATGTCCTACAAAGGAGTCTCTTGTGATATATTTGGTAAAGGGGGCAGCTACCATGTTGTATGTTAAAATGTACTTGATAGTCACTTCATTCTTCTCAATGATGTCCCTTACATAATGATATCTGGTATCTATATATTTGGTTCTATTATGAAACTTAGGGTCTCGTGTGTAAGCGATATCGACCTAATTATCACAATAAATTATAACTGATCTCTCACTATCCGCTACAACCTCTAAGTGATCCAATAGTCTTCTAAGCCAAACATTCTCCTAAACTGCTACTGAACATGCCGCGAACTCAGTCTCCATCATAGATAAAACAACACAGGGTTGCTTCTTGATGCTCCAAGAGATGACCCCCGCCATTGAGCATGAATGTGAAACCTGATGTTGATTTGTGTTTATCTAGATCGTCTTCCCAGTCGACAACTGAATATCCCACAAGACGCAAATCAACTCCCTCATAACACAAAGAGAAGTTTGCAGTTCCTTTAAGATATCGAAAAATCTTTTTCACTGCTCTTCAGTGACCCCTTTCAGGATTTATTTGATATCTACATACAAAATCAATTGCATAACATATATCCGATTGTGTACACAACATTGCGTACATCAGACTTCCTATTACACTTGAATAAAGTACTTTGTTCATTTCCCTTATTTCTTTTTGAGTTTTAGGACACATCAGCAAACTAAGACTTTCATTTTTAGCGATTAAAGTATCTGTGAGATTATAATCACTCATCCCAAAGTGTTCGAGAATTTTCTTAATATAATCTTCTTGTAAAAGAGCTAAAAATCTTCTCGAGTGATCCCTCTGGATATGTACGCTCTAAGGATGAATTCAATTTTACCCATGTTTTGATGTCGAAAGTGGATGATAACCATGTTTTAATAGTTATTAGATACTCAATGTTGTTCCTAGCCAACATTATGTCATCCACGTATAACGACAAAATCATAAATGAGTTATTAGATTTTATCAGATAGACACAATGATCCTCCTAAACCATTGTAAAGTCATAAGATATCACCTCCTCATGAAATCTTAGGTACCACCACCTGGATGGTTGCTTAAGACCATATATCAACTTCCAAAGTCGACAGACCTTATTCTCTTGACCTGCTAGAACGAACCCAGTAGGTTGTTTCATGTAGATCTCCTCGTCCAAAATTCCATTAAGGAAGGCAATTTTTACATCTGTTTGATGTAACTCTAGATATAAACTCACGACAATCGCTAGAAGTAAACGGATCGAAATAAACTTGACTATAGGGAAAAAAGTCTCCTCGTAATCAATGCTTTTTGTTTGTGTATAATCCTTGGCTACCAGACGACCTTTATACCTCTCGATTGATCCGTTAGTCTTCCTTTTGATTTTGAAAATCCACTTGTTCTCAATGACCTTTCTATTCTCAGCTATTCTCAAGGACTGTAGCTTTTAGACTTTGTTGATTTTCATTGATTTCATTTCATCTTGCATAACCTTTAATTATTGGTCTTTTGTAGAACCCTTGAGGGTCTCTCTCGGAGTCCTCGGATCATCCTTGTCCTCAGGAGTCACAATGAGTATCTCATTCTCAATAAGGAAACGACGATGAGGTACATTTCTCCGACCACTCCGACGAGGAGAGAGAGCATCCTCACTTTGAGACGGACCACTCCCACTAGGACCAAGATCCTCTTCAAGGTCTTGAATCTTGTCGTTAGAATCAACTGAGCCACTAGACTTATCCATCTCATAGAAGATGAAGTCTCAATCAATTTCTCCTCTCTTAGGAAAATTATTCTCGAAAAAAATAGCATCACAAGACTCAATTTCTATGACTGTGACGTCCGTATGTTCTCCTAGGAACATATATTATTTGGAGTATTCAAAGTATCTGATAAAGATACACTTATTTTCTCACGGGCCTAATTTTTCGTATTTATGCAATGAATTATTAACAAACGTGGCACAATCCCATAACCTCAAATGACTAAGGACAGACTGCCTCCCTGTCTAAAGCTCGTATAAGGTATTAACTACAGACTTCGTTGAAACGCGATTAAGGACATAGTCATCCATCAATAATGCATCCTCTCAATGGGAGATAGGTAAATTGACCTACGTCATCATAGACCTCACCATTTTCAAAAGAGTCTTATTCCTTCTCTCGGCGACTCCGTTTTGCTGAGGAGTAGTAGGAATAGTCAGCTGTCTTGTAATATCTTTTTCGAAACAGAGCTTTTTAAATTGCTCAAACAAATACTCACGGTCATGATCGATTCTAAGAGTTTTCACTCTCAAGTCTAGATGATTTTCAACCTCACTAATAAACATCTTGAAGCACTCCAATGCCTCAGACTTATGTGAGATCAGATAGACATAACTGAAAATGCGTGTATTCATTTTATAAATATAATAAAATATGTGGCTCCGTTTCGAGCTCTCACGTTCATGGGTCCGTAAATGTCGAAATAAATCGACTGCAATGGAGTCCCAACTCATTGCTTTTCCAAATGGTTTTCTCTTAGATTTTCCAGCTAGGCAAAACTCACATAAGTGCAACTCGACCTTGGTTAGCTGGCCTAACATGTCACATGCTGCTAACCGGGTCATCCTCTCTTGCCCTATGTGGACAAGTCCACTACACTATCAGATGTAAAAAAGCAATATGAGAAGCAAGATAAGATTCATGAAATGAAATCAAATTAAGTGCATAAAGTCCTTCATCGACTGTACCGAAACATATAAGAGTATTATCATACGAGATGAAAACATTTGAGTTTCCTATACAAATATTATATCATAACTGGTCTAGACTATGAATAGAAATGAGATTTCGTCGAATCTCTGGAGCATACAACACATCATGGAGATATAGAAATTGATTACTTTGAAGCATCAGCTTGCAAGTGTCAATCCCTCTCACCTCCATGAATGTCCCATTCCCCACATATAGCTTTTTCGCATGTGGACTAATACGATAAAAATCTACGTAAGCACTCCTATCTCGAGCTACATGGTCTATTGCTCTTGAGTCTATAATCCACAAAGGAGAAGAGTTAGCGAACATCACACTAGATGACGCATAACTCAAACCATATAAAGAAGAAGAATTTATCTTTCGCTCGCCACACTTGCGTGGAAAATGCCCAAGCTTACCATATACGTAGCATCGGACTTTGCTCTTCACGAGCTTCTTCTTCTTATTTTTCTGTCCCTTCTCATTTGTCTTTGCCTTTTTCTTACCATGACCCTTGGTCTTCTTTTCATGCTTGCACCACTTGCACTTTGTTCCATGGGAGCCTTACTCGACTCCGCAACATAAGCATGACTTGAAACTGATTTGGTCACCTCTTGTCGCTCCTCCTCGAGCTCGCAATACCTACTCACATTCGTGAAAGTGTTAGGACCTTTGTAACGCTAGAGGGGGGGTGATTAGCGTCAATGGAATTCAATCGCGGTTGTGTCTACAAATTCGTTAGCGCAGCGGAATATAGATAATACAATAACAATAATGAAAACACAACACGCTAACACGAGTATATAACGTGGTTCGGAACCGCACGGTTCCTACTCCACGGATCGGGCTCAAATGAGCCCTAGCGATGCCAATCACACACCACTATCAAATAACTCCTTCTCGGAACAATCCGGAGGTGGAGAAACCTCGTACAATATGATTACAACAATAATCAAATGAATACAAGCAATATAGTGAAATACAAAGCAATACAAGTAAAGGAAACACTTTACAAATGCTCTTTGAATGCTTGATCACTTGGTTGATCGAGTAGCACTTGGAGACCCTGAATTGCAGCAGCAACTCGCCCCAAATCGCCTCAAAGAACCATATCTTTTTCTTCCACCACGAGCTCCATATATAGCTTCAACCTGTGCTGGAAAAAGTCGATCAGTCGACTGATCGGGACCATCAGTCGACTGATGCCACTGTTGTCGTGAGACAACGGCTAGTTCCACGCTGGATAAGTCCAACGGAACTACTATCAGTCGACTGATTGTGACCATCAGTCGACTGATGGAGTACTCACTCGACCAGTCGAGTCTCGACTCCATTCTCGCGGGCCGAATCGAGCACCCCGACCGATCGACGATCGGGCCGATCGCTGAGCATCACCGACCGCCAACCTATGGCGCCGATCGCTAGGCCATAACCCGCAAATAAACCCTAGTTGATTTTCGGTCCACCGATCGCCCCATGGCACCCCGATCGGCACACCTCAAACATGAGGTTTTAACTCAAGTATGGTTCCCATACTTGCTAGACCACCCTTAGCCTAGACCTAAGCCTTCTAGTCACCTCCATCACCTCACGCCTCGGATCCTCCAAGTCATCCATGACTTGTTCATCCATCAGCCTTCAGTGCTTCCGCGGCGGCTATGTCATGCTAACGGTGTCTACACCGCCAAGGCACATCGACTTACGCCGCCAACCATTGGACTTATGCCGCCAAGACTACCGCTGACTTTACGCCGCCAATATCAATCCCTTGGACTTCAAATGTCAACCCATGTTGGACTTTCCATGCCAAGACCATGCTTGACTTTCCTTGCCAACCCATGTTGACTTTACATTGCCAAGACCCATGCTTGACTTTTTCCCAATGCCAAGTGTCCCACTTGACTTTCCATGCCAAGTACTCAAGACTTGATTTTACCAAATGACAATTATATTGTCATATGTTTTTGTCGAAACATCAAAACACATCAAAACATCACTCGAGTCAAACTCGAGTCCTGGTCAATCGTGACCTGGGCCGATTGCACCAACAATCTCCCCCTTTTTGATGTTTGACAAAAACTAAACAAATAATCGAGTTAGAATACTAACTCAAATCCTTTACCAATTATCCCAAATGTTCTCCCCAAACATTTCTCCCCTTGACTAACATCAAAAGGTTTTCTCCAAGGAGGTCAATGTCTCATGTCCCAATGAGATCTTACAATCTCCCCTTGGTTCAAAATACCTAGGATGCCTACCATCTTCCTAGTGATAAGTCCCATATCACTCAAGAGAGGCAATCCTAATCACTCTCCCAATTTCCAAATTGGGTTTCTAAAATCCATCAATTTCCCAAATTGATAACATTCCCATAACTTCTCCTTTTCAAGGAGAAAAACACATCCATCATCCCAAGATGGATACCTCCCCCTAAAGGCTTGCTCCCCCTTGACCATTGCACCAACAATGTCCTTGGGAGTCCCTAAGCCAATAGGAACTCTAAATCATCAAAATTAAGGTTGGAAATTCAACATTGAACTTTCCACCACCTCAATTTGATACTTTGACCTAACACCTCTCCAAATCCATATCCAATGAATTTTCACCCTTCATAATGCTTCCCAAAGCATATCCTAGGGTTAGGAGTGGTTAGGGACTTTACTAGAATCGGGTTAAACAAACCTTGTCAACCTAAAATCAGCCTTTGGCAATGACTTATCAGATAATAATGATCATATTTATCACCGATCACACCAGTAGGCCGATCGATAATCAAAATCCGATTTTCGATTATCGAAATGAATTTCAAAATCATAAATAATTATACGCTTATCGAAAAATCACGAAATTTGATACGATAATACTTATGACCAATACAATGGGTGAAAAATGTTTGAAAATTATTTTACCCATTAAATAGTGACATTGGTACAAAATTCAAGAACATTGAAATTTACAATGTTTTGCCTACTTAGTATCAACTTCATCAATGGTGATTTATCGAAAGATAGACTTCACCAAGGTTTTTCAAAATGATTTTAAAATGTTTTCAAAACCTTATTTTGGATCATATTCCTTGGGCTCTATGCACATGACTTGTACACAAGCTTTCCCAATGATCCACAATAAAAATAAGATGAGTTTTAGTTCAACTAGATGCAAAACTACGCACCTTGAACTCAACTCATATCCTAGCATCTCACATGTATCTAAGGTGTATAAATACACATACATGTCAATTGGATGTGAGATGTGGGTTTTGCTCACCTAAACTAGGGTTTCATGCATTTTTCTAAGGCAACCCTACTTGATTCCCTTATAAATGGGACTTCAAGTCATGTCATTGTCCTTAAATCAATTTTAATCAAATTATCCTAAATGCATGAATGATTATGGCATTTGAAATAATATAAATAGACATATGCTCATAATCATGATGTCATGGCATAAGATAAAATCTAAAACACATGACATTTATCTAACCCTAAGCATACACATGACATATAAATGATAGAAGTAAGCATGATGTCATGGCATGTTATATGGCAAACAAAGCATGACATATAAAATATATAGGTATAGCAATACCTAAATTTTAATATTAATTGTCATTTGTTGGGATTAAGTTCATTTTGCCATATTACTATTTTTCTCCCAAGTGTGCCAAAACCCAAAATGGCACACTAACCTCTAAACCTAAATTGTGCCAATTTGATCATTTTATCAAACTTCATAATTAATATTGGCACATCCTAAAATCTTTTAGGATTATGATTCAATTGTATTTCCAAGGTCACCTCATCCTTGAAAATGACCTAAAGTGCCACCTTAACCATGGTTAGGTTAACTACCCTTCCATTTAAAGTTGGCACACCCTAACCCATCTAGCGTGAATCAATCACGCTCTTAGGAACCCAAAACCTATTTGAGCTCCTAGGGTTAATTAGGTATTCCTTAGGGATAACCTCCCTAGATACCTTCCTAATGACCCTCCTAGGCTTGGTAGCCTTGGTCATTTGGGTCTTACCTAGGTTGACTCTAGGGGTAACTCCCCTTGCAACCTTCTTAGTGGCCACCCTAGGTTTCCTAGAAACCCTAGCCACTAGGCACACACCATGGTCAACTCTAGAGATGACTTCCCTATTGACCTTGGTCTTCCTAGACCTAGTTAGTGTTCCATAGTCAAATGGAACACTATGGTAAGCCACCTTAGGCTTAGGTTTGTGACCCAAACCTTTCTTGCCCTTGGTTGACTTTTGACTCTTAGGTCCTAGATGTTGACTTTGACTTCTTGACCTAAAAGTTTGACAATTAGACCCTTGAAATTGATTTTGTATCTTGTTTAGGTTCTTTTCCAATTTCTCAAGCCTTGACCTCAAGGCTTGGTTCTCTAATTCTAATTGCCCAATTTTAGAATTTTGATTTAAATCTTGGGCATTGGACTTCTTAGGCATATGCCTAGTCCATTTAGGGTTAATACCTAGATGTTCTTGTATTTTCTTAATAGATTCCCTAGGTATGGTTTTTCTAGGGACATTAGTCCCAAATTTCTCCTTATTATTAAGGTGTACCTTCTTAGCTCCTAAACAAATATGTTTGTTATTTCTAGCATGCTCTTTATGATAAATAGCAAGAGAATTAAAAGCATGCTTTTGCCTAGAAATTGAAGGTGCATTAACAAATTTTACCTTAGGGTTTGCCTTAGAGGCTCCCTACACGTGTTGCTCCTTCTTGCCCTTTCTTCTTTCCCCTTGGGCATTGACTGAAATGTCGGTTGTCGACACTTGAAGCACACCACGTGCTCCTTGCTCTTTGACTTGGGAACCGCATCCTTTGACTTTTCTTGACTTTTAGGTGCCGGAGGAGCTTTCTTGATCCTCTTTGGGCATTTGCTCTTATAATGCCCAGACTCCCTACACTCAAAACACATTATATTATTTTTATTTTGAATTGAGGTGTTTGAGTTACCGGCGGTGGTGGAGACCGAATTGGACTTTGAGCTTCTTCATCTTGACCAGGATGTTGAAGGCTCTTCTTAAGGTTGCTCGTATCGAGAGGATGGTCTCTCCTCCTCTTATCTCCTCTTCCGATCCGAAGTTGACTCACTTCCTCCCGATTCCTCACTTTCACTTGAGGATGAGCTCTCTTCTTCGGTCTCCTCCTCTCCGAATCTTCGACCGATTCGGGATTTTCGTGGAACTTGATCAACTTGTTCCACAATTCCTTGCATCCCTATAGCTTCCTAATCTAGACAAAATATCGTAGGTATCAAATCAATTAGCATTTTTGTTACCTTAATTGTCTTGAATTTTTCCCGCTTGCTCCTCGGTCCATCTCTTCATCTTGAGGATTTCGCCGCTTTCTCCTCTGAGCATCAAAACCTATAGTCACAAAAACCAATTTTCTATATTTGTCATTAGAAAATATTGCATTCTACCTTTCCAATACGCGAAATGTTCGCGGTTGAAGGAAGGTGGGATGTTGACGTCCACCCAATTTTTCTTGAAATTCCATATTCTTCCCTCTAGCTTCTTCAACTCTCGGCGGTTAGTCCGTAGAAGAGCCCGCTCGATACCACTTGTTAGGACCTTTGTAACGCTAGAGGGGGTGATTAGCCAATGGAATTCAATCGCGGTTGTGTCTACAAATTCGATAAGCATGGAATATAGATAATACAATAACAATAATGAAAACACAACACGCTAACACGAGTATATAACGTGGTTCGAACCGCACGGTTTTCCACTGATCGGGCTCAAATGAGCCCTAGCGATGCCAATCACACACCACTATCAAATAACTCCTTCTGAACAATCCGGAGGTGGAGAAACCTCGCATAATATGATTACAACAATAATCAAATGAATACAAGCAATATAGTGAAATACAAAGCAATACAAGTAAAGGAAACACTTTACAAATGCTCTTTGAATGCTTGATCACTGGTTGATCGAGTAGCACTTGAGACCCCGAATTGCAGCAAAGAACTCGCCCCAAATCGCCTCAAAGAACCATATCTTTTCTTCCACCACGAGCTCCATATATAGCTTCAACTCAGGTCTTTGGAAAAAGTCGATCACCGATCGATCGAGACCATCACGATCGATGCCATCGTTGTCGCGGAGACAACGGCTAGTTCCACGTTGGATAAGTCCAACGGAACTACCATCACCGATCGATTGTGACCATCATCGATCGACCGATGGAGTCCTCACTCAACCACCGAGTCTCGACTCCATTCTCGTGGCCGAATTTCGAGCACCACCGACCGATCGACGATCACCGATCGCTTGAGCCATCACGATCGCCCCAACCTATGGCCGATCGCGCAGGCCATAACCCGCGATAAACCCTAGTTGACGGGTCCGATCGCCATGGCACCATGGCACCGGTCGCACACCTCAAACATGAGGTTTTAACTCAAGTATGGTTCCCCATACTTGCTAGACCACCCTTAGCCTAGACCTAAGCCTTCTAGTCACCTCCATCACCTTTACGCCTCGATCCCTCCAAGTCATCCATGACTTGTTCATCCATCGCGCTAGCCTTCAGGTGCTTCCGTCGGCTATGTCATGCTAACGGTGTCTACACCGCCAAGGCACATTGGACTTACGCCGCCAAGACTCCGCTTGGACTTTACGCCGCCAACCATTGGACTTATGCTGCCAAGACTACCGCTTGGACTTTACGCCGCCAATATCAATCCCCTTGGACTTCAAATGCCAACCCATGTTGGACTTTCCATGCCAAGACCATGCTTGGACTTTCCCTTGCCAACCCATGTTGGACTTTACATTGCCAAGACCCATGCTTGGACTTTTCCCAATGCCAAGTGTCCCACTTGGACTTTCCATGCCAAGTACTCAAGACTTGGACTTTACCAAATGACAATTACATTGTCATATGTTTTTGTCGAAACATCAAAACACATCAAAACATCACTCGAGCCAAACTCGAGTCCTGGTCAATCGTGACCTGGGCCGATTGCACCAACAGAAAGTACGAATACTTTTCTCTGTGTGTGAGATAGGTCTTAACTACATCCCAGGAGTCAGGCAAGGACTGGATCACTTCTAGCACTTGAAGCTCATTAGACATTGATTCCCCCATATTTTTCAAAGAAACAATCATACTCGACATATGTATTAAATGCTGCTTCATAGTATGATCAGTTCTCTTCTTATAAGTAGTAAATTTATATGTCAGGATCCTCAACTTAGGAACTGATGGGGTGTCATATTTCTCTTTAAGAGCACTCTAGACTAACAAAGCAGTATGATAATGTTCATAAATCAGAATTAGCTCATCTTGCATGCTACTAAGAAAAATTACTCTAACTTGATCATCCTTCTTTTTCCATGCACGATACACCTCTTGATCCTGTCTTTCTTGTGCCGTGATACCCTCCTTGGGGTTCACCATTTCGTGCTTAAGAACCTCCCCGAGTTCTTGCTCCTCGAAGACAAACTAAACCTTCCGGTGTCAAATGTCATAGTTATCACTGTTCAGCTTGTCTCCCTTCACGAGATCTAGTATGACAATCTTTGTTGCAACCATGCATTTGTCACATATATAAAGAGACGTAAGTGACTATAAATGCTTAACATCTCAACATTTATGTACCCTACAAATCATCAAAACTCAAAATGACTTGAATACAAATTCTAAGATGAGCATATGAATTAACATACACCATACACCATAATTTAGAATTGCATATCACCATTCGAATTAAGATGCGGTACACAAATAGTCATATTATACTCTCAAGGCTAACCTACGTGTCACTGTGAGAGTCTACGCACCGTCATATACTGACAGTGCTTTCGATTAGCCTACACACTACCGAAATGGTTCACACGTCTCAGAGTCAGACCTCTTCGTCTTCCCTGAGTGACTTCATATAGGTCAAGTCGATTCTGAAAATCCTTCTCGACTTTCAGATCAGATTTTGAATAATCTCAAAATCTAACTTGATTTTAAACAACAAATTAGCTCAAGCTACAAGAGTGTTTGCTGAGCAGGAACAATAACTTCCCGAGCACCAGCAATGTCAGTTGATGCCAAGCACAACGGTGCGCTACCAAGCACTAACATTGCTTGTCGAGCACTGCATGTGGATTGCCGAGCACCAATAGTGTTGGGCGAGCACCCTATGTGATGTCCGAGTACAATAAGTCACGGTCAAGAACCACTTGTGCTTGTTGAGCACCATAAGCTCTGTCCGACCATCTTGTGCTCTGGTCGAGCACCTAGAGCTCTGCCCGAGCACCATGTGTGTGGTCGAGCACCTCTCTATGCAGCTGAGCACCATTACGCACAACTGAGCACCATGATCGTGGACGAGTGCCTCTTTGTGCGACCGAGCACCATGCGTGCAGCCGAGCACCTCTACGTGTAGCCAAGCACCACGCGCTCAGTCGAGCACCACACGTGCTATCGAGCGCTTCTCTCAGTCCCGAGCACCTCATCACATCCAAGAACTCACACGTGCAGGCCCGAGAACCTCTGCATGCTCGAGCACCTTTCGCATGTGTCCACCCGAGCTACACACACTACGTATGCGTCCCGAGCACCTTTGCATGCTCAGGAACCTTTTGCGCGCGACTCAAAACCACGGACTGGCTTCCCGAGCACCTCTACATACTTGGGAATTTCTGTGCACGATCGAGAACTTCACTTCTTGGATGACTCGAACACTGTGCTCGCTCGAGCACCCTTCTATCGCGATCTTTTCACTGTGCCGAACACCTCTCGCCCAACACAGAGAAAACTGCGACAGAGATTTTTTACTCAGGTTTTCTGTGAGAAAAGCAAGCGCTTCGTGCTTTTCTGACCCGAGCACCCATAGTGCTCGGACAACTTTTCTCAATCATGTATCCACTCGACAAATGTTTACGGTCCATCGTCTTCTTCATGAGAACCTATGAACTCCATGGATTTGTTGATCGCTTGATCAACAAGATGCATCAAACCAACCTGACTCTGATACCAATGTTGGAAGATGATGAAGTAAAAACACATATTTACTTCTACTTGTGAAAATTAAATTATCCTGGTTGTCGATGCACAAAACTCTCCGACACTTTTCTGCTCAGGAAGTTTGTTGCGAACTTTATTCCTCTCCGAAGGCTTGCAGTCGGGATGAAAGTCACAAATTGTTAATTCGAACTTTCACCATAGGTTCGCCATATTGCAATCCAAAGCCCAGTGATTGTGACAATCCTCTTGTTATACTCAACAAGAGATAAGTATACAAATCATAAGTATTGCCTATACGGACACTTGTAATCTCTTCTTGTGCACTAGTCTCACAGAAACACACACTTGCTTCTTCTCTCCTTTTCCCTTTCGCGAGATCTTCTTCTTCTATACTTCACACAAGAAGCATATATATATATATATATATATAAAAGAAGATGAGACTATGGATGATCATCCATAGGGGAGTTATCTACATGGAATAATATTAGTGACTTTATGAGCTCAAGGGTCACTTCATTAGCACATTGTAAATGCTCCATAATGAACATTAACTTTCATTGGGTTAATAGATGACTCATCCATTATCCCATGTAAATGTCTTTTAGTGAGCATCCGTTATCAATACGTCTTAATGGGATAATGTTTATGTCAAATATTTTTGATCGAAATTCTGTTTAATGAAAAATGATAAATGATAAACTTTACTTTGGTACTACATCTTCTTTATACAAGAAAGATCACAAATCCAACTAAATATTTCACATCTATCGAAAGGTATCAAAGTATTTCATTCCAATTATAACTCAAAACTCCAAATGGTAACAATAAAATTTTAAATCTTTCTATTTAAAATTAAATCCTTGACAAAAATATAGATTTCTTAAGAACAAAAAGATACCCGAGAGCCCAGTAATAATAAATTGATAAAAAGAGATCTAAAACATTTCGTCAATTTAATAAATTGTATACTTGACAACTTTTACATATCGAAATGACACGTCATATTTTCAAATTTATTAAATCCTGCATCTCTTTTTAAAATACCTCTCTTTCTTTATACACGTTTATCCAATCCAACCAAGTCATCAAAATGCATTTAAAATATCCAAAAAATGAATCACGTTTTATGAGTCACGCTCATGAGCTCGCGATACAACGATAAAAATAAAAAAAAATATATTACAAGAGAACGTAATTCGATTTTTTTATTATAATATTATTTGATGAAAAATTTAGAAAAAATCTATTTGAGTGATTATAAAATTCAGAAGTTTATCCGGTAGACGGAATACGACTTCGATATTAGACCGTCGTTCAAAGAAGATAAGACTACGGAGTCTAAATTGAACCGTAAAAAAATTACGAATATTTTTTTAATTTATCTGTTTAGTCTCCGATCTTATTCAATTCAATTGTGAATGAAACATATTAAAAATATACAAGATAAAATATCGATCACTTTTAAAAATGGATAAGATCTAATATTGGAATATCAATAAAAAAAAATGACTCTTATTGATCTTCTGGATTCTTTTCGAAGGACTGTTATTCTCTGAAGAAAATCAGTAGCAAAATGAGCGTGGAATGCGAACAGCACAAACAAACAGCGCCTCGTCGCATCTCCTCCTCCTCATCTTCCAGATCAACAACAAGCAGTGTGCCAGACAAGAAAGACGAGATAACGAGCGATAGCGACGGCAAGACAGCGAACTGTCTGACATTTTCGTCCTCGCGATAAGATCGGCGCACAATTACTTCAAAAGATACAACAACTCAACAAACTGGTTTTCAGTAGGCCGCAGCTTACTTAACCAATCAAAGCACGAGTAGGTCGTCGGGTAGCTTTGAAACAGAGTCGCTGTTAATCTACTTAGAATCGCAATCCCCTTTTGAGTCCCAATAGTCAATAATTCCTATAAATCTCCACCGCTCGTTTTTTTTTTAATTTTTTAATTTTTTAAATTTCGATTGATAATTTCCATTTTTGATCGAGGGACGACGGCCAAAACGGTTGTCGGGAATCGGTTGCTCGCGACGCCTCCTCCTCCTCCGTTCTAGTCGATCTCGCGCGATCGGAGCCCACGGGATTTGGATCTCTGCGTCTCCGCTTTTCTTGAGCGCGAACCCTAACCGGAAAATCTAGCCTCGGTCTGGTGTGGTGGTGCCTGGCGACTGACGGCGGGGAGCACAATGAAGGGCCTCTTCAAGTCCAAGCCACGGACGCCGGCCGACATCGTGCGGCACATGCGGGAACTCCTTATTTACATCGACCTCAACTGGAACTCCAGGGACCCCAAGCGTGAGGAGAAGGTTAGCGATCCTAACGCGATTGGGTTGTTCTTAATTTGTAGTTCAGTACTGAACTCGAACGTCAGCACTTCGTGTGTTTGATTTAGCATCGAGTTTTGCCATTTGCTCTCGTTACGAAAAATTAACATTCATTCAAATCTAGGATTTTTCTTATCCTTTTTTGTTGGTTAACTAGCGCAGGCCCATTTTGAGTCAAGTATTTAATCGTGTTGTTTTAGGATGAGGCGTCTACTTATATTGGTATCTAGCAAGGTTTAAGCTTTGCCGTGCTGCTGGAATTTGCTTGTCCACCTCTGATTTGGTGCTTCCTTCTACAACATTTCATGTCTCGATATGTACGAAATGGTAGTGTTGCCTGTTTAGAGCAGCACTGGTGGTTATTTCAATTCATGCTTCGGAGTAGTGCTGGATGCAGTCTCTTATCCCTTGCCTCGTGTGGTGTGTCTCAGTATATGTGCATCTGCTGAGCATGGATTTTCTGGAATAGATCGGCAGTAATCATAGAACATTTTGATACCTTCCATGACAGTACTATACCTATTTATGAAATATTATAGGATTGTTTTTTGGTGATCCTGATTGAGTCTTTGCTTGAATTAGGTTGCCATCGCGATCCCCATGCCTCTTTCAGTTAAACCAATTAGTCGCATATAAATCACTTTTCCTTGACATCAGCATAACCAAAAGGTTGATTTTGTAGAAAGAAAGAAGAGATTTTAGTAAGCAAGGGAGATCCACGATATCTGCTTAAGATATTTTTCACTTTTGTCATTCAATATTATTTTTTTAATTCGCACTTTAAATCAATGGTTAATAGTTTGCTAAGAGAATGCTAAGGTAGATATGTGATTACTCAAAAAAGATAAAAAAATATAAAATATGATTATCTAGGAGTAATTAAATGTAATTATGACAGAGGATAGGAGGAGAGAAAATAAGTTGACATGACATAGATTTTCAAAGAAGACCCGTTAGTTCTACAACTAGATGAGTTGGATTGATTAGTATTGGAAGAGTGGATAATGTTAGTGCATATAAGATGCATATATCTCCATAATTATATGATATTATCCCCTTTGGGTCTAAGTCCTCGTGGTTTTATTTTTGGATTATATCCAAAAGATTTCATACCAATGGTGATATTTTTTCATGTTATAAGCATATAATCTTTTCCATGTCTTATCAATGTGGGACTTTGATTGTATTCTCAATACTCCCAATAGATAATATCCATGAAGGTGACCCAAATATGGCCACTAACACACTTAATGGTGGTGATTAGGTTTTTTAGCTGAGTTGCAAAGACTGACCTTTCATTATTATTATTTTTAAATTTGATGAATTACATGCAACTACTACTTGGAGATATTTATCTCTTCTATTTCTCAGAAGTTTTGCAGTCTTTCACTTTTGGTTTTTTGGGGATTCCATAGTCATTGTCAACCAATAGTGAGATTTTGTGGAATTCTTTCTATAATCATCATCATTTCCCTCCTTGGTAGCTAATCTGGATTGGAAAGGCTTATTTACCTTGTTTTCCTATGACAATAAACTCTCATTTGGCTTTCTTTCTTTTGGTAAACAATATTTAAATAAGGTTCTAATTTTAAGCAAATCTTACCATTTTCAATTATGTTAAAGCCTTTTTATCATTTTCTGGAGGAAATTCTTATGTTATTATCAAACAAAAACTGCACCATTGTAGCTGATAACCACGGTTCCACATCATGAGTCTTGCAGTGGTATGAACCTCACAAAGTAGTTGATGTTTTTCCTTTTATTAGATAGAGTTAATGGCTGGTTTGGTAATGATTGCTTTGATTAACATTAACTGTCACCAATCATGCAGTGACAACAAAAATTCTTAGCAGATGTCAAGGGTTTAAAACTCATTCCATGTCAGTTGACATGCAAAAATTATCATTCCACCCATTGATTGACATGAAATGCATGTCAATATTCTTGATATAAGTGAGGGAGAGCTGTGAGTGTCTTCATTAGCCTTGCAAGTCACTGCTAAAGTCACAATGGGAGTTGCAATGTGGAATTGAGAAGGAGAGCAAGTGTCTTCCCCAGTTACACAAGTTGCCATGAGAGCCACGAGCCTTCCTGGGTAAAACCAGAGGCAGTGAGAGTTTTACGAGGTGCATCAAGGTTCTGCAATGTCAGATTTCATTGCGAGGTCATCTGTGCACTAGTCTTTTCCTAATTTGTTCGTCTGTGTTTGCTTCTTCGTCCTCGTGATTGAAGCTGAACGACACCACAGTGGTATGTCATTGGCACCACTGCTGCATCTGGAAGATGTGCTTCACATGTTATATGGTAAAGTAATTAATATGTACTACAATCATGGGTTATCTTGGACTGATGCTAATGTCAATATCTTAACCTGTGGGATATCCATGATAACTATGTGAGGTAGAAAACCAATTAATCAGCACAACTATTGCTATGACTTTTAATATATATCTATGTAGCCCTTGACTTTTAATGCACTTGTAAGATGATTCCAGACGGATAATGTTGATCTTTTCAAATAAATAGTAGTCATTTCATTCAACATTCAGTTTAGCATTCTGCCTCCTGCAAGCTAATCTGTTTTTTTTCATATACTTTTTTGCAGATGTCAGAATTATGTAAAAATATACGGGAGTTGAAATTTATTCTCTATGGTAATAGTGAATCGGAGCCGGTAGCTGAAGCTTGTTTGCAGTTGACTCAAGAGTTCTTTCGAGAGAACACCTTGCGACAATTAATCATTTGTCTTCCAAAATTGAACTTGGAAGTAATTTGCTACTTAAACATCTAGTTTCCATTAGAAGAAAGATTAATAGTGTCATAGATTTGAGTTTTTTTTAAGGTTCCATACCATATCTATGACGGTTTAACCTTTTTCTTGATAAGAATTATTTACTGATTTGAAGCTAAAAGTTGGTTTATCATGTCATTCTAAAGGCCAGAAAAGATGCTACTCAAGTTGTGGCAAATTTGCAAAGGCAACAGGTTCATTCAAGGTTAATTGCTTCTGAATATTTGGAAGCCAACAAAGATCTTTTGGACATTTTAATTTCTGGGTGAGATTTTGATTTGTTAAGATTGTTGAAAAAAAAACCATTACTTTTATGTTTGCGTGGTTGCTTATGTTCGCTTAGCTAAAGTACAATTGTGCAGTTCAAGTGATTTTTGTTAAACTTTTTGTTGTTCCTCTAGAAATGATGTTGGTGTTTTTATATTTGTGTAATGGAAGCAAATTTAGTATTAAAGTAACCTCGAGTATACATGCATATTGCTTTAAAGCTTTTTTTAATGTCTTAGAGTTCAATTATTGCGATTCCATTTTGGATGCTGATTTTTATTCAAGTATAGTACTTGGTTTGGCCTGATGATTTCCTGAAGTTGAGAAAAACAGAACAACAAGATAATCAACCAGTCATGAAGCTGTCTAATTGATGTCTTTTTGTCTAGTCTTCAAAATAACCAATTGATATATGCTACAAAAGCTATTAGTAGTTGACTATATTCTTATGTACCAGATGATAATTGTTATCATGATTGATAAATGTTCATTTATGCTTAGGTACAAGATGATGGTTTGAACTCATGATTTGCAAATTATTTTCTGTTATAAATTTCAACTACTTTATCTATGAATCTGAAAGTTCATTATTAGCACGACAAATATTAATTTGAAAATCTTTTTAAATTTGCATTGAGTAAGAAAAATCTTCACATGTCATCACTTTCATTGGTCTATCCATTTTTTTTATTCAAATTCCACTAGGGATAAATATTTTGAAGGTCAATCTCTGAGTGTGCATAAGCTGGGATTCGGATTTACCTAGTAGGCGAACCAGGAGAAGATTGTTTACCTCCAGGATTAGTTTGGCTCCGACACTTGGATTATCAAAAATAAAAAACGAATTCTTAGTTTTAGTTCATTAAGTTTTGTCAACTATGCTATGTGAATTATGGCAACCTTACTCTGGTTGTCTGGCTGTGCCAATCTTATGTCTTGCTAATATTGTATCTATGTTTTTTATATACAGAAAAATTGCCATATATTAATTAGATAATTCTCATTTGCAGTTATGAAGACATGGACATTGCGTTGCATTATGGGGCTATGCTAAGAGAATGTATTCGACACCAAAGTGTAGCTAGGTACTTTCTGACTTTCAACGAGAACAAATTTCCTCATTCCTTTCACAATATGTTTTTGGTTGCATCATTATTTTTATACTGTTGCTAGAGATTATGACGTTTTCAGTGTAAGGAAAACTGTCATTGTGTTCATGTGGATTGGCTGAGACGAATTTATTTTTGCTTGGTAAATCATGGTTTGCTCTTGGTAAAGGTCCAGATAGATTTTAATAATCTAATATGAGAATTGATAAAAACAATTAGTACCATTCTGCTGCAAACTTGGATTAGGAAATTAGTGATGACATGTGATTTCTTCTAAGAATCAACTGACCTTTTAGATGAATTCAAGACTAATCCTGCTAGTTCTGAAGATTCCTTGGGAGAGAGGCAATTAAGCTTTGAACTTTAAAGGATCTTTCCATGCTGGGTCAGAGTGATACAATTTTAGTGCTATGACAAGATGATTGTTATTGTTAATAGTTTAACATATCAATACTAATCTCTAAGTGAGATAAATGTACTGCTAAGCTAATTGTATCAGTTAATTATAATGTGTTAGTAAGTTATAATGTAATACTTCTTAATAAGCATATTAATTAAGTTGATTATGAGTAAATTAATGAGGCATAACTTATTAATATAATGATTGTAAGGGTTCAACTTAATATACTTGAGAGAATACTTATAAGTATAAATGATACATGCCACTCACACCCCTTTGGTTTCTCTGTATCCCTATCGTGTTGGATGAGGATCACCAGCTTAAGCCTTCACACTTCCCTTAAAATGCTACCCTCACACATTCTTGGCAAATCTGGCCAAACTCGTGTTCTGGATTCTGCTACCATGGAGGCCCTCTTCTTCTGCCATTTGTTTGCAACACCAGAAGCATGGCAACTTCTCTTGGTCCATGAGAATCTCCCTCATCATTGCTCGCTCTCACGTTCTTCTGGAAGTGCACTGCCAGGCTGATTGCCTCACGCTGCCAGTATAATCAGTATGTACCAACTCTCATGATTTCAGTTGGTACTGCTGGAATAGATCACCATACAACAACAACAACAACAACAACAAAGCCTTATCCCACTAGGTGGGGTCGGCTATATGGATCCTTCTACGCCATTGGACTCTATCCCCTACTATATCATCATCTATATTTAAATAAATTTTATCTTGTTTTATTGTTGCTAACCAAGTCTTTTTTGGTCTTCCTCTTCCTCGTTTGATGTGTATATTTGGTATCGTTTCACATCGCCTAACTGGAGCATTTATTGGCCGTCTAAGTACATGTCCGTACCACCTTAAACGTGTCTCTCGGAGCTTTCCTTCAATAGATGCAACACCAACTTTTTCTCTAATGCTCTCATTTCTTATTCTGTCCATCCTCGTATGTCCGCACATCCACCTTAACATCCTCATCTCTGCAACTCTCATCTTTTGCTCATATGCTCGAGTCGTAGCCCAACGTTCAGCTCCATATAACATAGCAGGTCTAATCGCCGTTTTGTAGAACTTCCCTTTAAGTTTTAGAGGCACTTTACGATCACATAAAATACCCGATGCTTTCCTCCATTTTAACCATCCTGCTTGTATTCTATGTAAGACATCTCTCTCAATCCCTCCATCATCTTGCAAAAATGATCTTAAATATTTAAAGCTCTCAGTTCCAGACAACTTGTCATCTCCTATCTTAATACTTGTCTCATTATGTCTAATATCATAAATTTAAATTCCATATATTCTGCCTTTCCTCTACTAAATTTAAAACCTTTCACTTCTAGTGTTTCCCATTAAGATTCCAGTTTAGCATTTTCTCCTTTATGTGTCTTATCTACTAAAACAATATCATCTGCAAACAATGTGCACTACGGGACTGTATCTTGAATGTGTCCAATGAGTTTGTCCATGATTGGTATAAAAAGATAGGGACTTAAAGTTGATCCTTGATGTAACCCTATCTTTATTGGAAATGCTTCAGTTAATCCACCTGAAGTCTTCACTCTGGTCGTTACTTCCTTATACATATCCTTAATTAGTTGATATATTTATACACTAACACCTCTTTTTCTAAAATTCTCCATATTATTTCTCTTGGAACTCTATCATGTGCTTTTCTAAATCAATGAATACCATGTGTAGATCCGCTTTTGCTCTATACTTTTCAATTAGTTGTCATGCGAGAAGATGTATAGCTTCTATCATTAACCTTCCCGCATGAATCCAAATTGATTTTCGAGAACCATGGTCTCCTTCCTTAATCTTTTTCTATTATTTTTCCCAAAGTTTCTGGTATGACGTTAGTTTAATACCTATAGTTTTCACAAGTTTCAGATGTCTCCTTATTCTTATATAAGGGAATTAGGATACTTACCCTCCATTGATCGAGCATCCTTTTGTTTCAATATCATGTTAAATAATTTCAGAAGCCATTCAATACCTTGTTTCTAGACATTTCCATAACTCTATCGAATATCATCCGTCCAACGGCTTTTCCATTTTCAGATTCCATTTAAAGCTTTCTACTTCAAATTTGAATTCTACGATAAAAATTTAAATTTCTATACTCATTCGACCTACTTAAATTACCTAAATTAAGTTGGTCTCTAAACCTTCATTAAAAGTTGATGAAAATATCTCTTCCACCGCTCTTTTATTTCTTCATCATTTACTAGTACCCTATTACATTCATCTTTAATACATCTTATTTGATTAAGATCTTTTGTCTTCCTCTCTCTCACTTTAGCTATTCTATAAATGTCTCTTTCTCCTTCTTTTGTATCTAATTTTCGATATAACCGCTCAAAAGTTTGATCTTAGCTTCATTCTTTGCTTTCTTAGCTTCTTTCTTCGCTATTGTATATTTTTTTCAAATTTTCCTCATTTTTACAAATATTTAATTTCTTATATGCTATTCGCTTTTTCCTCGACTTTTCTTCTTTTCATTCCACCACCAAGATTCTTTACTTGGTGGTGCATGTCCTCTGACTCACCGAGTACACTCTTAGCTACTATTTTCAATTTTGATACCATTTTATCCCACATCGTATTAGGGTCATCGATATGTCATCTAATACTCAGATTCTACCTTCTCTTCAATATATTTAGTTTCTCATCCTTTAACTTCCACCACTTAATTCTAGGGTCGTGTATATTTTCCTTCTATTAATACTATATTTGAGGCGATATCCAATACTACTAACCTATGTTGAGTAGTTAAACTTTCTCCAGAATAACCTTACAATCTTTACAAATCTTTCTATCTCTCTTCCTAACCATAAGAAAGTCAATTTGTGATTTATTATTTCCACTTTCAACGTGACTAAGTGTTCTTCTCTTCTTAAAAATGTATTAGCTAGTATAAGATCATATGCTATCGCAAAATCCAATATATAGTTTTACCTTCTTCATTTCTCCAAACCCATAACCCCATGCACTCCTCATATTCGTCATTTTTCACTCCGACATGCCCATTTAAATCACCTCCTATTAAAATCATCTCATTTGATGGAATATTTTGTAATACTTCATCCAAGTCCTCCCAAAACCTTAATTTGGTATTTTCATCTAATCCTATTATAGGTGCATATACACTAATTACGTTTATAGTTTCTTTCTCCACTACTATTTTGAGAGCTATAATTCTATCCCCCTTTCTAATTACTCCTACAACTTCATCCTTTAACGAACTATCAACAATAATACCCACTCCATTTCTTGTTTTACTCTTCCCTGTATACCATAACTTAAAACCCGAGTTCTCTATCATCTTTGCCTTCTCACCAACCCATTTTGTCTCTTGTACACATACAATATTAATTTTTCTTCTAATCATCATATCTACTATCTCCATTGTTTTACCAGTGAGGGTTCCTATGTTCCATGTACCAAATCTTAGACTACTAGTTTTTCTATAATATTTATTCTTACCTAACCTATGGTGTGAGAACTCTTGCTTATTTAACACTACACCCAAGTTCTCATGGAGATGTAGCGGTCCTTGCCGATACGTTGCAGTCGGACCCTGCAACGTGAACTCTAGCATATTTTTCACTACACCCGAGTTCTGAAAATGTAGCGGTCCTTGCCGAGCCATTACAGTCGGACCCTGTAACGCGTTCCTTCCGGAGAACAACCTAGCATTAGCACAATAGTTTGATTGATCCATACATTGAACATTTGCCTTAGTTTAACGCTGGCTGGCAACCTAACGCAACCCTCCTCCTTTATCCGGGCTTGGGACCGGCCACGACAAGGTTAACTTATCATGGGCGGAATAGATCACCATAGGGAACATTATTGTAGCTTGCCTGCGGTAATGTTCAGCAGATAGAATGAGATGTTTTGACTGTGTTGATTGAAATAATATTATTTTTCAATCCGGTCTTATAATTTCAGGGAATGCTTTTGATCATATTGATGTGCAACTGGACAGGATCAATATGTATGTGCTTCATCAATTTTCTACTTTAATTTCCCACAGCAGTATTCTTTTAATTGATAAGGATGATATATACATCATTTTTTTCTGATGCTACATTGCTTTTGTTCATCATAAGACCTCATACGTATGCTTCTGATCTGTTGTTTTGACATTGAGATTTTATTCAATGCTGAATAATTATTTGAAATTATATAAATTTTTTCTGGTGATCCATTTACAGGTACGTTCTAGAGTCTGAACACATGAAGAAATTCTTTGATTATATTCAAATTCCAAATTTTGACATTGCATCAGATGCCACTATCACCTTTAAGGTCAACCTGTTCTTTTAAGCAGCTATTTTGTTCAATCTGCTCAATGCTGTATTAGTTTACTGAATTCTTGTTTGTATTACGTTGGATTGCAATGTCAATGATGATTACAAGACTTAGCCATTGCCAATGTTACTTAATCCTCTAGTTATTACTAGTTAGATCAATGATTCCTCTTTGTATTGCCTATGATGACAATGATCAACATGATTAGTGACAAAGGGATTGCTCTAAATCCGGGACACCTACAACTTTCATAATATTAACTAAAAAAATTCCACAACAGTTATCAAGAATAAGCAACTGAATTTGTCATATTATCCAAAGTAAGTCATTCTTATCATACAGTTATGAGCTATTAAGCTGTTCGTATTGTACAGTGATGATTTATGTACTATAGAGTTAAGATCTTCAGCTAATATTTAACTGTAATTCAGGAGCTTTTGACGCGGCATAAATCAACTGTGGCCGAATTTCTATCCAAGAATTATGATTGGGTAAGTAATTACTGTCTTCATTAGTAATATGCTGCAACTTTATCTTACTCCAATTGTCAATGGCCTCTTATATTTGGAAATCTATTTTTACATTATTATGAAGTTACATATATGTATAACCACCATTTGCTTCTTTGTCGTAGTCTACACATTGACTTCGATATGTTACCTTGCCATCTGAACATATATTAATTTGACTCTAATATATTGTTAATATTGAGAGTAATAAAAAAAAAGACAGTTCGGTGTACAAAACTCTTACCAATGCGGAATTCCAGAGAAGAATTTATTGTACGTAGCTTTATCTTGCTTTGCAAGAGGCTATTTCCATGGCTCAAATCTCTAAGTCATACGACAACAATTTTACCGTTGTACTAAGGCTCTCCCCTACAAACAGTATTATTGTGGATAATAATACCCCTAAATGGTTCTGAGTAGTCACAATCCTTGCTATTGAAACAATATGTTTTTTTATTATGTTGTGAATTTATCATCTACAACTAGATCAGTAGATTTAGAAGCCAAATTTCGGATATGCCTGACTTTGTGCTAAAACATTGCAACTTCTCTACTCAAGTGGCTAAATTATGCTTCGCACCAAATCTTTGGCTTAAACTTGTGCCTTATTAATCAACTGCTAGGATCCTCATTAACAGCTTAGCTGCAAAGCATCCTTGGCCCCTAGCTGGGTCGTAATCATAACCTCTGTTGAATATCTACATTCTTCTAATAATGAATCTTATACTAAAAGCAAGTAACTACATTCCTAGGATCTGGAAGTTGTTGTTACTAAAATCTAAATGATTCTTTCATTGTTGAAGGTTTCTAATTTATGCAACTGCCTTGGCAGTTTTTTGCAGAATTCAATTCAAGGTTGCTGTCATCCCCGAATTATATCACAAGAAGACAAGCTATCAAGGTATTGAGTGTAGAAATCCTCCATTCACAACCAACACAATTGAGCACAGATGGATGGGTGCATCACTTGTGCTGTGTATGGTTCATGGTATAGAATTGATAGAGAATGGAATTGTCATTCTTATGGATGTAGTTTGGTTCGTGGAATATAATAAATAGACAATTTTCATTCCTAGGAATATTTTAATAAATGAGTAGTAAGTTTTCACAATCATAAATTATCCCTCCCAGTTGACATGGCTTGTCCGGCCAGTTAGCAAGCTCCATTTGTCATTCCTGCTCAGTTTTCATCACAAGTCTGAACAGCTAAACCTGACGGATTTGCTCAGTTTGTCCAGTTCAGTGGGCCTATTTGGCTCGCCCAGTTTGCTTGACCCATCTGTCTTCTATCTGGAAACCTTCTCTTGTTAGGTATTGTCCAACTCATCCAGCTCGCTTAGTTTGCTTGATCCGCCAGCCAATTCAGCCCATTTAGTTTGTTGGACCTCCTGGTCCATTTGGCTTATAAGGCCTGCCCAATCTATTTAACTGACTCTTCTTGTAAGGCTCACCTGGCTCATTCTGCCCACCTCGCTTAGATGACCCGCTCTATCTGCTACCCAATCAAAATATGTACTTTTCTTGGAGAATTGAATATAGTAGAATAACTATTTTTGGACAATGGAATACAGTACAAATATATATATTCCTTGTAATAGAGTAAGAAATAACTTTGATGGATGATTAGGAAGTAATAATTCCACCTGAATTAGTATTTTAAGTTTATTTTGGTAATCAAAATTATGAATATTTATTCCATGTGAATTGATAGGGAAATGAATAGGCTGTGAACCAAACACGCCATTGTTGTCATTACTAGCATAATCATTTGATATCTTCGCTTCTAATTTATCTATTGAAGTAGTAGCGCTGTGTCCAATCTAAATATCTGTTGTCTTTTATGCTTGTGCTAATTTGATTTGCAGATTTTGGGAGACATGTTGTTAGACAGGTCAAATTCTGCAGTTATGGTGCGCTATGTTAGCTCAAAGGACAATCTTATGATTCTAATGAATCTTCTCAGGGTATGGCATCTTCTCTCTTCTTTGCTAAAAGTGGAAACCATTCTATAATTTCTTTTACTTTTATTGGTCTCAATCTAATAAATAAATTTTACAATGAAAAATTATGAACAAGAGATATAAGCAACGAATTATGCCACAAAATTGGTGTTAATTTAAAAATGGACATTGAGATATTGAGTATTGGAATGTCCAATTTATATAGTTTTTGTCCTTAATCTTCTTCGATTTCACTTTTTTCCAGTATTAAATAAAATGCATGAACTCGACAAATTATTTTCTGAATTCCATGTGGCAGTGTTGGTTAGTGTAATTGCTTGTCAATGCTGATTGCCTTTTTTTTTAATGTCTTTTTTGTTTTTCTCTTTTCGGCGAATGACTTTGTTTTAGCTCATCGAAGTTTCTTTGAATTTGTTTGGTCGCAACGCATAAGATGGAAAGGGATTTGAAACTGAATAAAAATGACTGCATATAGCTTATGATTCTTGACATCATCATCGTTATTGTCCCTGCCAAGGAACCTTCTTAGCTGTGTGTAACATTCATGAGTCACTGTTTTTAGCTTTCGTCCTGTTATCTGAATGCCTTTTTTTGGTTCTGCATTAAAATGCTAATGTTTGTATGAAACTATATTCTAGGATATTACCATACTGGATAGATATAGCTTCAAGCATTCTTCTTAATTATTCTGTTCATGTCAAACACGTATTCTGTTTTTATTTAGGCTGTTTTTAAAATGAAGGGCAAACTTGTTTTGACAAGGTAGTCGCCTGTCTTTCAAAATGATTTGGCTGTAACAATACACTAAACAGCAGATCATATACAATGTCTTTGGGTCTATATGCTCAAATCTTCAGCTGTACTAATTAGTTGTCCGATCCAGGAGTCAAGTAAAAATATCCAAATAGAGGCATTCCATGTATTCAAGGTAAAATCTGTTCTCTTCGTCCATTTTGGCGTCATATTTTGTGAGTTCCTAAACATCCACTTTATTTATTTGTATGAAATTTAGTTATTTGCTGCTAACCAAAACAAGCCCCCTGAGATCACAAGCATATTATTCACTAACAAGGATAAACTTCTTCGGTTTTTTAGGGACTTCAAATTAGACAAAGGTAGTTCTTTACCCATTTTGCCTTAGCCCAAGTTATTTCTTTCTTTCTTTCTTTTTTTTTTTCTTGTTTTGCTAAATTCTCTTGGACTCCAAAGACTAAACTTCAACTGATCTCTATTTTTATTTATTTTTATTTTTATTTTTTTTGTAGAGGATGAACAATTTGAAGCAGACAAAGCCCAAGTTGTCAGAGAGATACAAGCTCTCAAGAAGGAGAACTCTTCTTAATGAAGTTTGTGTTAATAATCCGAGCTTGAAATCGCAACTTGACCAGTTCCTTGCATCGTTTGCACAGACCAACTCTATAGGTGTATGGACACGAGACGCTGGCCTCTATGTATTTTATTATGAGGGGGAAGAAAAAAACAAAACGCATCTCGTGGAAATCATTTATGAACGACTGATATATAAATATCGAAATACACGTATGGGCGCATTGAGATTGCATCATGCAATCCATTTGGTACCTATTCAGAACGAGATCTGATGTTTTTTTTATAATATTTGAAGATGAAAATATGGTTTGCTTTATTTATTCTATTCTTGTGATCATCCATCGTGTCTTCTTGGTTGTCATCTTCGATGCACGGTTGTGACAACCACCCCTAATGGTCTTGCCATGGCGATCATTTGTGGAATTAAGTGTGCTTATTGAGCCAATTTAGAGTAAATGGAGGTTTCCTTGCTCATTATTCCTGATTCTTGATTGTCATAAGTCACTGATGCAATCTTTTAATTACTTCCTGTAACTGCTAAAGCGATGGGAAATGGGGAATTTACAAGACGCTTGTTGCGCCTTTATTTGCAGAAATGGAACAAATAAAGGGAATATCAAAAGGGGAATGTACCAAAACACTTATTATGCATTTGATTTACGGAAAACAAATAAGGGAAATAAATAGTCCCGGAGAATGGAATGACAAAGGAATGGAATAGAAAGTGTATTTATTTGATTAACTCGTTTCCCTAATTGATATTTGGTATAAAATGAAAATAGCACGTTCCCTAATCGATATTTCCTAATTGAAAAGAGGGCTCCTTCTCCGGCCGTTTGGTCAGTCGGTCATTCAACATTTAGTCGCGGGATTGAGTCCTCTCTCATGGCCTCCTAGTTGATATCAAGCCCTTTCTTTAGGTTGTTCGACCGAGATCGATCCCTCTCTCTTGGACACTTGGCTAGAATTGAGTTATCTCCACTTGGCCAAAATCGAGTTTCGGAAGTTAGCTATCTAGGTATTCTATTTAAGGTATTTATATCTTCTCTAATCTCCGAGGTGCGAGCCTTGTTTCTCGGCCATTCATTGCTCGACCCTCAAGCTCTCTCTCTCTCTCTCTCTCTCTCAATTGTTCGGTCAAGATTGAGCCTTCTCTCTCAGTCACTTGGCTAAAGATCAGTTATCTCTTTTGATCGTTCGACCAAAATCGAGTTATCTATCCTAGCCTCTTGGCGAGGGATCGAGCCTTCTCTCTCGGCTATTCGGCTAGGATTGAGTTATCCCTTCCAACCTCTCGGCTAGAATCGAGCCTTCTCTTCCAATCACTCGGCCGAGATTGAGTTTTCTTTCATAGCCTCTCGATTAGGATCGAGTTTTTTTCTCTTGACCACTCAGTTGAGATCGAGCATTCTTTTTTGGCCACTTGGTTGGCGAGTTATCTCTCCCACCCTCTTGGCTAGGATCAAATTTTCTCTCCTGGCTAGTCAGCTAGGATGAAATTATTTCTCCTAACATTTTAGCTATGATCGAGTTTTCTCTCATGTTCCTTGGCTAAGATCAAATTATCTTTCCTAGCCTCCTGGCTAAGGTCGAGCCTTCTCTCCTGGCCTCTTGACCAGAATCGAATTATCTCTTTTGACTTCTCATTAGGATCGAGTTTTCTCTCCTAATCGACCAACAAGAATCAAGTTATCTCTCCTTGCTTCTCGACTAGGATTGAGTCTTTTCTCCCCGTTGCACGCTTAGCTGGAATTTAGTTATCTCTCTTAGCGTCTCGACCAGGATAGCATTATCTCGTTCAGTCTTCTAGCCATAATCAAGCCTTCTCTCTTAGCCCCCAATCGAGATCGAGTCATTTCTCTTGACCGAGATCGAGCTTCTCATTTGACCTCTCAACTAGATAGAAGCATCTTCCATGACCCTCCTAGCTGGGATTCAACCTTCTCCCTTGGACTCCTAGGTAGGATCACTCTCTTAGCTCTTAGTTATGATTTGAACTCTTATACTTTCTTAGTCTTTGATGGTCTTTCAAGTCAAGGGATCGACATAATTTTCCATATTATTCTCTCTCAAATTGTCTTCTTTATTATACCCTCTCTCTCTAGCTTTGTTGGTTTTCCTATACGAGGGACTAAGATTATCATTCATATTATTCTCTATCCAGCTTTGTTGGTGTTCTGAGCTAAAGATGTTCTTTCATATTATCCTCTCTTCGACTTCACTGGTCTTTTGAGTCGAGAGATTGAGATGATCTTCCATATTATCATTTCTTGCTCTGTTGTCTTTCAAACCGAGGGATTGAGATGAACTTCCATATTATTCTCTCCCCAACTTCACTAGTCTTCCCAGTTGTGGATCGAGATGATCTTCCATACTATCCTCTCCTCAGCTTCACTAGTCTTCCAAGCTAAGGGATTGAGGTAGTCTTCCATATTATGCTCTTGGGGTTTGTTGGTCTTCTAAGTTGGCTCCTCAACTCGACATCCCAAGTTGCTTTTATAGCTTGGCAAACTGAGCACCTCCACTCTCTAAGTCAAACTTCTTTCGGCTTTGCTCAGTCATATGACTTGCTTGGGTAGATATGCTCTGCAGTTGTTCATATAGGATCGGATTTTAGTCATGCACTCACTTTGGGAACACTCTCGACTAGGAACATTCCCGCTTTGTGTATTTACTTTATGAACATTCCTAACCGAGAGCATCTCTATTCTGCATATTCACAATGACAATATCTTCAACCAGAAACATCCTTCAACCCCTTCATCCTTATTATTATTTTCATCTCAACGAGATTGAGCTCCTTTGTCCAATTGACACAGGATCTAATTTTTTATTATTATCCCCACGACCTCAATCAAATCGAGCTCTTCTTCTTGGTCGATACGAGATTTAATTTCTTATTATTATCCCCATGACCGTAGGGGATCAAGCTCTTCTCTCCGATCAACACGGGATTGAATTCTTCATTGTTATTCCCATGACTTTAGTGGGATAGCTTCTCTCCTCAGTTGACGTAAGATTATATTTCTTATTATTATTCTCATGATCGCAGCAGAATCAAGCTCTTTTCACCGGTTGGTGCAAGGATTAGATTTCTTATTATCATCTCCACCATCTAAATGGGATCAAGCTCCTCTCTTCGATTGACATGAAATCGAATTTCTTATTTTTATTCCCACGACCTTAGCAGGATTGAACTTCTCTCCTTGATCAATGCATGATCGAATTTCTTATTATTATCCCCACGATGACAGCAAGATCGAGCTCCTCTCCTCGATCAATGTGGGATCAAATTCTTTATTATTATCCCCACGAACTTAACGGAATCGAGTTCTTTTCCCCAATTTATGCGGGATTGAATTTCTTATTAATATCCCCACAATCTCAGCTGGATCGAGCTCCTCTCTTCAATCGGCACAAGTTCGATCTTTTGAGTGTTCATTAGTTCTTGTCCTCATCCAACTTAGTGATTTGACTTCTCGATTAGACCTTTTGGATCACTCTAGAGTAGTCCAAGCTCTCCATGCCTCTTAAATTAAATTTCATTCAACTTTACTCCTCAATTCAACTTACAAGAGCGGATAAGTGATACTAGAGAACAGAATTCCCTTTCAGCCCAACAAATCAATCCCACATAGTAGCCCACTGATTTGCATATTGTATCGAAGTAGAATTCACTTATTACTAATAATCCACGTATCTAAGACTCCTCTAACACGTATTACACACAAGTCCGATCTAGCTCGAAGAGAAGGCTCAAGTCATCCAAAAGAAAGGTGACTGACTCCTAACCATAATAACATATCTAATGTTCACTATAATAAATTTGACTTTCCACAATACGTCATTAACGGCTGCCCTTTTGCCATGAAACACCTCCATGGATAGTTAGGGATGTCCTTTTGCCATTGAAACATCCCCATGTCACTTAACTTATTGTTCAACTCAATTACCGAATTAATTAGTTTGCTCGCCTAAATTAACTCATTAATTGGTTTATTGACTTACTTGACTTATCCAGTTTTGCTAACCTTACCAACGTGCCTGCTCGTTTAAGATTGCATGACCTAATATATAGCTAACTAATCCCCCACTCGACTAGAGCTATTTGACTCGTTTAGCTTAACAATCCATTCGATCGATCGAACTAAATTAATCATTTCATCTAAACCTCTTGGCTCGGCTGTATTGTCTAACTCGACTTGATTCTTTCATGCATCCTACTTGAATGAATCTGTTAGGAGTATTGTGAATACAATCAAAGTCCCACATTAGTAAGATATAGAAAAGATCATACGTTTATAAGATGAAAAGATATCTTCATTGATATGAGACCTTTTAGGTATAATTAAAAAATAAAACCATGAGGACTTAGACCTAAAGTGGATAATATCATACTATTATAGAGATATGTGAATCTTATTTGCACCAACAATTGGTATCATAACTATAATCTATATCAAACTATGCATGCACCTCGAACTAAGGAAGTGAAACTCTCATGTCTAGATTAAGAGAACTAAACATCAAACAGGAAGTCTAGTTGGATCAGAAGAATCGGGCAACTAGCAAAAAGTTCAGCTGGATCAGGAGGACCAGATAAAATTCTTTCGAGGACATGTCAAACCATGCATGCATCTTGAACGAAGGAAGTGGAACTCTTATATCTGAATTAAGAGAACCAAATACCAGACAGAAAGTTCAGTTGGATCAGAAGAGTCGGACAACTAGCAAAAAGTTCAGCTGGGTCAGCAAAACCAATATAGTCATTCGTTTGAGAGAGGGATTGTTGGAAGTATTTAGAATATAATCAAAGTCTCACGTTAATAAAATATTGGTATGAAATCTTTTGGATATAATTTATGTCAAACTATGCATGCACCTCGAACGAAAAAAGTGAAACTCTCATATCTGGATTAAGAGAACCAGACACCAAACAAGAAATTTAGTTGGATCAGAAGAATCGAACAACTAGCAAAAAGTTCAGCTGGGTCAGCAAAACCAGATAGAAGTCTTTCGAGGATGGATAAACTTGAAGAAGATCCAATGTAGTCATTCGTTTGAGAGAGGGATTGTTGGAAGTATTCAGGATATAATCAAAGTCCCACGTTAATAAAATATTGGTATGAAATTTTTTGGATATAATTCAAAAACAAAACATGGATCTCAGAGGAAAATCTGTTCACTCCTTTTCAATGCAGTGAAGCACTGAGGGAGATCTCAAAGGGTTCTCACAGGCCGCAATCAGTAGAGAATAAGAAGATGAAGTAGATGAAACGCAAAAACCGATACCAGCAATCGAAGCTTAGATACAAGATGTAACGTGGTTCGGAATGAGGATTCCTACTCCACGGAAGTGAGCTTTCTCACCGGGTGCAGCGCCTAAGCACTTTCACTATGAAGGTCCTCCCTTACGAAAAAGAAGTTTCCGGAGGTGGAGGAGAAAAATCTCTTATAGTGATATTACAAGACGAGAAAAAATACAAGAGATGTAACAACAACAGATCTCTATCCTTCTTCTCCGGCGAGGTGGCTGTCGCTCCCCCTCTCCTCTTGCACCTTCTTCTCTCTTGCTGGGTTGGAATGATTGCGGATCCCCTCTTCTCCTTTGCTTCCTCCCTTTTATCTTCCTTTTTTCCTCCATCGTGAAGTCGTGGGCTGTCTCCATCGTCCAAGTGACCACCACCTCCACCTGGAGAATAATTCTGTTATAGATATGAGGAACGAAGGCTCCTTGGAATATTGTGTGGGGCCTCCTAAGCTGTTGTATAACGCCTCTTCCTCTACTTTTCGGGTAACTAGGTTAGACTGTCTCCCTCAACCATCCGCTTTAGGTGAAGCTAACTTAGGTCTATGGCCCACGGGTGACCTAGCCTTAGGGCTCCTCATCAACCCGAACCAATTCCTTTTTTTCCCGTGCCAAACTTCCTTCGGATCGATCAGGTTTAGTCGACCCTTTATCTATCCCATCTGCTTCTGGGATTATCTAGCTGAACCAATTCCTGTTCCGCCCTTAATGAAGTGTCTTCCGTCTCTTCTTTGTCGTGTCAATTGCTTCTGCTAATTCTCCCGTGCCAATTGTTTCTGCTATTTGCGCCCGAACCATTCTTCCTTTTCTCCCTTCGCTGAGCCGAATATTTTAGTCCGGATCACGTGTTACATGCTAACCCTCCTATCTTGAGTATATAGAAAAGGTACCAATAGTATCATTATCAAACGTTCTCATTCACAAGAAAGAAAATAAAGGAACTTTGCAAGTGTGTATATATATATATATATATATATATATATATATATATATATATATATATATATATATATATATATATATATATATATATATATATATCACTCCATGCATGAACAAGAACAATCCATATAAAGCACAGTGATAATTCTGTGTCTGGTTTAATCGTAGCTCGCACTCTGGCTGTGCCTTATCTCTGCATAAGCAAATTGAAATGAGAAAAAACCAAAAAACCAAAAAGGCTGCAGCCTTATTCTTGATGAACCTGCAGTGCAGCAACAACCAATCGATTACTGCAGTCTTCTATATGGCCAGTAAACAGTGTCATCATTTTGTATCATATATATATATATATACCTAGCTTCTTGATATATCTATGAATCCTTCGGTTTGATTTCGTACTTGCATAGCTTTTTGGTGATGCAATCGATCATTATATTCGCCGAATCGATCCCTATTAATTAAATGCAGGAATTAAACCCCTAGAAAGTCGAGGAAAGTAAGTAAGTAAGAAGAAGAACACATGCACAAACCTGCAAGATAAGCACCGTGGACATAGCCATTGTATCGAGTACTCGTGTGCTCCCCGGTGAAGTAAAGCCTCCCCACTGGTGCCTTCACAACATCCATATTAAACAAGCAATTCATTCAGTTCTAGAGCATGAAGTCGATCGACTGATCGAATTATCGATTGTATATATATATACGTACCCTTATTTGATCGTACTCGTATCGATTGACTCCTAGTGGCCAATTCGAGAATGTGCCTCTGAAGAACCTATCTGACCAGGCTTGCTTCTGGTATGCCTGGGCCGAATATGTTCCTCAACACTTCCATGCATTCTGCCATTGTGTGCAGGTCCGGCTGTTGCTCGATCCTCCTTGATTCTTCATCGCTCACCGTGACTAGCAGAACATTGGCGCCTGGATACTCCCTCTCAAAGTGCTATACATCGTGAAAAATATACACTTAAATTGTTTTAGATATATATACGAATACGAATCGAATGGGTACGGTTCTTCTATCAGATTATTAAAAAATTTGTATTCTATCAGTGAAACAGAGTATATTTGTATATGGTATATAACTATATATATATATATATACCTGCCATATGGGATAGTATCCTCTCCTCTCGCTGGCGTAGAGGAAGAACTCTGTCCCGTTGCCGTGAGGCCAGAACCTGGAAGGGAACTTGAGAAAGATCTTGGTGTATACGGACATATCGAACTGATACATCGCGAGGATCTTCCAGTTCTGCAGATCAGACACAGTTTTGGTTCTTCAGATATATATATATATATATATATATATATATATATAGCCTAGCAGATCAAACTGATAATTCAGAGTGAAATTTTAATTTACGGGCAAGACTGGCTCAAATTTGATGAGTTTTGTCTGCAACACGCCGATGCTGACTGAAACCAACACGAAGTCTGCTTTGTAGAACCATCCGTCCTCGGTGAAAACGGCGACGCCGCCGGAAGAATATTGGATGCGTCTGACCACCTGCGATTGTGTTTTTTTTTTTTCTTTAATAAAAAAAAAAGAGAATGATCGTACGTGTAATCGGTTTGAAATGATGGAAGTTACGATGGCGTGCATGCCTTTCGGAGGCGAAGGCGAGGACGGTGCCACTGCAAGGAAAAAAAAAAAAATAATTATTAGTGACGAATTTAACGACGAATTTTAAAAAAAAAATTCGTTGTAAAATAAATTAGCGACGAATTTAGCGACAAAAATAATTTTGTTGCGAATAAAACGTTGCAAATAATAGTGACAAAATTAGCGACGAATTTTAGCAACGAAAATTAGGGACGAATTTAAAATTTCGTCGCTAATTTTGTTGCAGAAGTTACCAAGATTTCAAAAATTCGTCGCAATTTTCGTCGCAAATTTGCGACGAATTTTTAATTCGTTGGTAATTTTCGCGACGAAATAAGAAATTCGTTGGTAAATTGGCGACTGATACAAATTCGTTGCAAATTTCGTCGCTGAATTCGTCGCAAAATTCGTCGCAAAAAACCATATTTTGCGACGAATTAATTTTTTCGTTGGTAATTTTCGCGACGAAATAAGAAATTCGTTGGTAAATTTGCGACTGATACAAATTCGTCGCAAATTTCGTCGCTCAATTCGTCGCAAAGTTCAATATTTTGCGATGAATTCTTTTTTCGTTGCAAAAATTTGCGACGAATTTAATTTTCGTTGCAAATTTCGTCGCAAAATTCGTTGCAAAATTTGTCGCAGGTTGGATTCGTTGCTAAATTCGTCGCTAATTTGCGACGAAAATTTAATTCGTCGCAAAAGTCGTCGCAGATTTCTCAGAATTTAGCAACGAATTTGTATTTTTGTCGCTAAATTTGTCGCTAAATAAAATTTTTTTTAACAGATTTCATCCGTTTCGATATTCTATCGTATATACAAATTTTCACACACACACAACAAAACACAATAAGTTCTAATATCCAAATAAATACATTCAATACAAACAAAACACACACACATTCAATACAACAAAATAATATTCAATCATATCCAAATAAATACAAAGCAACACAATCAGTTAAGAACAATACAACATTTCAAATAAAAAGTTATATCCTACAACATTTCAAACATCAACATAGTTCTGATATTCAAATAACAATGTCTACAAAAGATCTCAACACATGGGAAAGAAAAAAGAAAAGAGAATCTGCTAAGCAATCGCCGACATTCTTCTACCTGCATTAGAAAAGAAACAAACAAAAAGTATCATACATTAAAAAAAACTATATACTAACACGAAAATAAATATACAAAGACTTACAATGATGTGCATTTTCAACCGCCATAAGGATTAACTTCATCGATCATTCCTGTTTTAAAGCAAAATAAACAAACTCAATAAACTAAAAAATTTTAAAAGTACTAATTAAAAACATGCATACAATATTATCATCGTCGCCACCATCATCGTCATGACTCGGAGGAATATGACTTGGACCAGAACTAAATTGCTGAAACTATCGCATAAGAAAGGTTTGTTGTCGTCGCATTTCTATCATTTCTTGATCCCTTTGTGAGTTTTGTTGTTGTATTTCTATAATTTGCTGATCTCTTTCATGTATTATGCCCTTCAAATTGCTAACCTCCTCAGTTAAGTTATGTATCTGTGCCGCTACTGCTGGTGGAGTAGAAGAAATAGATCTACGAGGAGCATTATGCATTCTGCTCAGAGAACCCATACCTAATATCCTTCCCCCTTTTGATCCTCCACTTGCCTCAAGCCATAAATCCAAATTATTACTAACAGATGGCTCAGATCCTCAAGATCACCGCCATCTCTCAAATTCTCTGAGATGAGGATAACTGATCATATCTCTCCTACACAAAATTAAAATTTTAATCAGAGCATTTACATAACTAACAAACTTAAAGTTATAAAGTAAGTTTAAAGATTAATTCAAACCTTAATTGCTCGAGCTCTATCTCCACTCCAAGTCTTATCTTTTTTTTGGAAAGTGCGAACGAAAGTATCTATAAATTCTGGCTCCTTTCCCAATTCCTTAGACTAAATATAAGAATGTTAGAAATAAAATAATAATCTGAAATATATTTAAAAACTAATTATAGAATTTAAAAATTATCAATCTACGTGAATGCTCCTCGATATTTATAGATCCTCCCGTATATGTTGCAGATAAGTCTCCAGAATTACATGCTTGATTTAATTTATTCTGTTGACTTCTTTTTGCTCTCATCGATTGCCAATAATTGGAGATTTTACTCCAATTTTCGACGTGACACAAAGCGGTTTTTTCCAAAGACATTTGCATGACTCAATACATGCCGGATATGATCGCCACATTTTTTTTAAAAATTCTTTTAACTTCCAAGTCTTGAGTAGGGTCCCAAATAAATCTCTGCTGAGATGGAAAAAAAACAATTGATTATATAATCACTTATTTAATATATAAAATGAATCAATTATACCTGAAACTCGCACCACCATAGTTCTTTTGTAGGTCCTGGCGTGCTTGAGTATGACAAAGAGTCTCTTCCAATAGTTATTCACGATTTTATTGATCTCGCGAATAACAGTGCGTAATTTTCAAACCTACGATAAAGTGAAAAAAATTGAATAAATAATTAAGATAGTTTAAAAATTATAATATTTATATTACTTATAATCTCCAATCGAAATATATACTACGACTTTCGATGTTCTCAGAGGAGGTGTCAAGCGTACAGTGAATCGGGGAAGGCCGTCGGGAATGAGATGAGATCCGATCATGTGAAGGTCCAGATCAGAGGGCAAGTAGGTATAGTGCAAAGCGGTGGATCACCGGCCACTACTAGTACTGCTCGCCTCTCCACCACGCCGAAACTATCAACCAAAAACAAAATTAGAATAAAGAAAATAAAACTTTTATGCTTAATGAAGAACATGAAAAACTTACAATATGCATATATGAAGATATGAGACTGATCGCTTAAGCTACGATGATTTCACCACTGATAACCTATAAGAACAAATTATACAAAACATACAGAGACAAAAGATATAAATTTAACAATGAGACATTATATACACAAATAATTGAGCTAAGAAAATTTGTAAAATTATAGTTTAAAACTAAAATTATATATATAAAAACTTACCCTAGACGTCAAATTTCAAAGTCCTCATTATCATCTTCCTCATCCTCATCAGTATCCTCCTCCTCTGCCTCCTCCTCCTCTTCCTCCTCGCCCCCTCCTCCTCGTCATGATCATGATCATCAATTTGCCAGATCCACGCTTTATCACTACTCACTGATCTCGTGAACGCTTGGAATTATATATTCCTCGGTATTAAACATATTTGTAACTTTGTCTTGTTGATATGCAATGTCTTGCCAGCGCTCTTCAATTTTTTTCCGTGCTTTTGTTTTACAAATAGCCCACCATTCATTTTTGTCACACCTCAAACTAGGATATGGAGCATAGAAAACTTGAATCGCTTGTTGTGCCAAAATAAATGGTTCATACCTCTTATAAAATCTTTTATGATTTACTTCAACCAAATTATACTGTGGATGCACCTTCAATCTCTATAATTTCATCCACAAACCATAAAATTCATTGCTTGCACCTCCATCATTGGAAGACTGAACACATACTCCACTATTCATTGTACTCTTTCCATTTCCATATTCTTGAGTGTGGAAATTATATCCGTTTATGAAATATGTTGGCCAAGTGCGTACCATTGCTTTTGGACCCCATGATAGATGGATTAGCAATTCTTGCTGAACGTGAGTTTGATTAGCATAAACCTATACTCAAATGAAAATGATATTTATTTAAAAGTTAATATATGTGTAAACAAAAATGAGGTAATTAAAACTGCTTACATATGATTTGAACCATGGTGCAAATTCCTGATCGCAGAAGTGATCAAAGTCACGTGTCGGGATTTCAGAATATAAGTTTTGGAAAATCCTATAATAAAAAAATTGTATTATAACATAAACAAATTAACACTTGACGAAGAAATAGGAAATATATACTAACTCGAAATATGGCGATAGTTTTGGACAATTAAGTAAAACATATGTCTGGGCTGCCCGCCATTCTTGATCAGTTAAGTATCGTTGCTTACACGGTCCACTTGGTCGACCAAGATAATTAAAAATTGAGAAAGAATTCAAATTGGGAACGACAGGACCTTCATCATTCCTTCCGGATTTCCGTCTTTTGGTCTGAACGTGAGACTCAAAATAATATGATGCAAAAGTTGTTACTTCCTCCACAATATATGCATTCACAATAGATGCTTCAACATGTGCCTTATTTTTCACTTTTTTCTTCAAATGATATAAGAATCTGATTGTAATATAACAATTTGTATTAGAAATGAATATATAAAAAAATTAAACATTTTTATGTAATATTAACAAAGTATAGAATATGCGAATTATACCTTTCAAAAGGATACATCCATCGATAATGAACTGGTCCTCCAACTTTGGCCTCATATGGCAAGTGAACCAAAAGATGTTCCATCAATCAAAAACGCAGCGGAAAAATCCTTTCTAAATTGCACAAAATGATTGGAATGTCTCTCTAACTTCTCCATGTGTGAATATCCCAAAACCGTTGAGCATATATCATGAAGAAAAATAATTAACTCTGTCAAGAAACCCCAGACAAAATTCGGTAAGAGTTCTTTAAAGGCAATAGGAATAAGTCTTTCCATGAATATATGACAATCATGGCTTTTCAAACCCATCAATTTGCATTCCTTCATATCGACACATCTCCCAAGATTAGAAACATACCCATCAGAAATCTCAATGACTTCAACCATTCACAAACAACACGCCTCGTCTTATTCAACGTATAAACCGCTTTGGTTTTCGTCCTCTACTATTTTCATCAATATCAAGGGTGGGTCGTTTACAAATGAGTCGATATCTTTTCTTGCATTTAGATTATCTTTTGTTTTTCCTGATATCCATCATGTATTTATCGATTATCAAAAATATTCTTCTCAATATGCATAACATCGAGATTATGATGAATCAAATTACTAAACCAATACTAGAACTCCCAAAATATCGCTTTGGTCCATTTATGGTTGCTTCCATATTCATAAGTTGTACCATGTGGCTCTTCAATAACAGATGGAAAGTGAAGAACTCGTACCAAATATCTTGACCACAATCTCAATGGCAGAGGTGTTCTTTCAATTCGATTCCTAGTGAATTCATCTTTATTCCTTCAAATTATGATTTAGTGGTAAAATTGTCCGTGATAATCAAAATAACTCTTCTTACCATGCTTCAATCTAATCGACTTTGATCTCCATACATATTGGGCATCCTAAGATCCTGCAGATCTAACCCGATAGCATACTATAAGCCGAAAGTCATTTATGGTCCAAAGAAGAGCATTTTCATTACAAACATCCGATTAGTATGAACGTCAGATGTAGGAAAACCTTCATCCCATAGTTGTTTTAGCTCGCAATCAATGGTTGCATATAAACATCTATTAACTTCTTCGGATTTTTCGGGTCAGGCACAACCAATGTTAAAAACATATACGGTGTTTTCATGCACATCCCAGGCGAAAGATTATACGGAGTTAATATAACTGGCCAACAAGAATAGTGTCTTCGATTTACCAAATGGAGCAAATTCACAAGACCACGAGACCTAACCTAATATTTCGAGTATCCTTTGCAAAATCGGGATATGTTCTATCAAAATTTTTCCACGCTCAGATGCATCGATGGATGACACATTAGTCCCTCTTCTGTTCGATGATTTGCATGCCAAGTCATGTGTTCAGCAGTTGTCTTTGATGCATAAAGCTTTTGTAACCTAGGAGTTAAAGGCAAATAAAACAACTGACTATATGATTTACGCGTTCTTTGCCTCCTACTAGTGCTCTTGTACCTATATTGATTACAAATTTACAAACATCCACATCTCGCATCATCTCCCCAATATAACATACAACCATCTCTCGCACACATCAATTCTTTCCACCGAGACTTAATTCTTTCATCGCTTTTTCATATCGCATAAATCATTGGCAAGATATATGATCACGCGACAATGTCTCTTCAAAGGCTTGAACAAAATTATTAAAACACTCTTCAGACACATTATGCTCTGCCTTGACATTCAACATTCCTGCGGTGAACGATAGTTTAGTGTGAGTCTCACAACCAACCCATAAAGGTGCATCTGCAAAGACTTAACACCTCTCAAATTTGAGATATGCTTCATTATTCATATTCGACCGATATCATTACATTTGCACCTCTTCCAAGGGTGATGCATTAGTAAACATTTGCTCAATCGCTTGAGGACAACTTGAAGTTGCACCTTGTGATTGGGGAATCAAATTCGGGCCCGCTACATCATATATAATCCTCTGATATGGATTTAATTGATTATAATCACTTTGATCCCTAGAGACTTGTGTGTTGTGTCTATCATAAACTTCATCAGATATAAATGGTTCACCATGACATGTCCAGTTATAGTAATTTGCAACGAATCCAAATCTACAAAGATGCTCTGAAACTTTGCTAGACGGTAAAAATCTACCATTGTGACACTTTAGACGGACACCTTATCCGATTACCATCCATAAACTCAACATTACTAGTCGCGAAATTTAAAAACTCTTGCAACCCACTCATAAATTCATCATTAAACCACGGCGACGCTCGTAAATTCCTATTATACATCCAACTCCTTTCATGCTACATTATGTCTGTTTTCAATCAATTATATTAATATAAACTCCTAGAAATTACAATAATATGAATATACAGTTAGTTCACATATGAATTCGCTATGTTTAACAATCTTTAAACATAACCGAAAAAAGACAACAGTTGTAATGGGTTGCAGATTCTGATGATGTATGTGAATGTTTATGAAATGGTAATGTGTCATATCCTTGAATTTTATCATACTTGAAAACTTATATTATATATGTTACATGAGTTGAATGTTTGCAAAATCAGGATATAATAACATATAATATGTTTCCATGTATTACTGCATTTAGTATACATTATTCTTTGTTATAAAAAGACATCTCACTATCTTATGCTAACCACCATGGCATTAAGGTGTCAATGAATTGGGCCCAGGCATAAAAATCTGCAAGATTATGGTAATATCATAGAGTCCCAGTATGATTTTGAATGGAATGCATCAAGTAATTAACCTATACCATACCACTCTAGATCAACACGTAAAATTAACAATAATATAAATTTCAATATAAAAATAACAATGATTTTAAAAAATACCGCGGCCGGGTGGAGGCGGCGGGCGGTGGCAGGGCGGCCGCAAGGCGGCGCGAGGCGGCCGGCGTGGGCTCATGGCATAGGGGGCACGCGACCGGACGAGGGGGCGGCGATAGTTAGCGGCGCCGCCGGCCATGGCACGGCCTTGCGTCGGCGGGCGGCGGTCGGCGGCGCGGTCGCCGCGATCAGCCGGGGGCACGCCACGACGAGGGGGCGCTGACGGCCAGGCGTACCGGGCGGCGGCGGCGGACGGTGCGGCTGCCGCGACGTTTGGCCGACGGGATCACGCCGACCTGTGGGGCGGCGGTGGCGGTGGGTCGACGGCGGGTCGTGGTCGTGAACGGCCGCAGCTGTGAGGTGAAGGAAGACCGGCGCATGGAGGGGAAAGAAAAGATTTTAGGGCTCGGGCGCGACGCGAGGGGAAGGAAAAAAATTAGGGCATTGGGGTAAAGTTAAATAAATTTTGCAACAAATTTTTGGATTCGTTACAAACCAAAGATTCGTTGCAAATTTTTTATAAAAAAAAAAATTAAACTTTTTAAAACGTTAAGTTTATTTTGTAATTTTAATTTAGCAATGAATCCTGGATTCGTTGCAAATTTTTTTAAAATTTTTTTTTAAACTTTTAAAACGTTAATTTATTTTTTAATATTAATATTAATTTTGGATTCGTTGCAAAAAATTGCAACGAATCCAGGATTCGTTGCAATTTTTTTTAAAAAAAAATTTTAAACTTTTTAAAACGTTAATTTATTTTTTAATATTAATTTTGCAACGAATCCTGGATTTGTTGCTATTTTGCAACGAATCCACGAATTCGTTGCAAAATATTTAAAAATAAACTCGTTCAGCAGAACTTGTTTTCTATTTTTTTTTTAATAAATTAAATATCTGCGATGAATTTCAATTGTCATAAATTATGCGACGTTTAAAATTATTTCGTCAAAATTGGCGATTTAAAAATAAATTGTCAAGAATTTGTGCAAAATTCATAATTCTGCAAATTTGCATTTAATTTATTTTTCGTCGCAAATTGCCGACGAAAATTTATTTCGTTACAAATTTGCGACGAAACCTAAAATTCGTCGCTATATTTGTTGCAGATTTGCAACGAAAATAATTCGTTGCCAAATTTCGTCGCCAAAAAATAGTTTTTTTGTAGTGTGTCGTTGCGGGCGGTCCGGAGGAATTGGCCGGCCAGGTTGTGGACGATGCTCTGGTAGCCGCGCTGGTCGGCGACGAAGTAGACGTCGTCGTCGAAGTCGGAGAAGGTGGGCAAGGGCACGGTGTTCTGCAGGCTCGTCACCCTCGGCAGCTCCTCGAACTCGTAGTCGCAGTTGTAGTAGTCCACCACCATTTCCAGCGGCGTCGAAGGAACGCTGTAAGAAGCAATCCATAAAAAAAATAATAATAATAATAAAAAAGAAAAAGAAGAAGAAAGATACCAGTAGAAACTAGTCTAGGATTTGATAATAGTATGACATTTAGAAAGTACTATATTTCAATATAATCGTATAATATTCTGAAAATATTATATTTCGGCTTAATCATATGATATTCTGAAAGCATTATATCTCGACAGTATTGCACCGCTGACGTATTGATTAAGTGTTATATCTCGACAAACGTTACAACAGGCATCAGTATCATACCTCAGTAGGTATGTATCTCGGTTAATTTATATCTTAACAAGTCAAGTGACATGGTAGTCACTAAAACATCATTGGTCAAGGATCCCACACGACAAACAAAATATATGTTCATGTCTACTTCAAGATGATATGTCTGCAACATTAATGGAGTTTTGTTTCTCATCAAACACACGAGCAACATTCATTACAATTCATGTGTCTGCAACATTTACGAAGGTAACACTTCTATTACTTTTAAAAACGACAGCCCATCATTTTAAAGATTCATGCCGCTTATACCTCCCGTACCACTCTACATAGATGAATCGTTTATATAAAAATAATTTGAAGAGATCAAGGGAGGTTCCATCATCGCATTCATTGCTTCTCTTCTCCTTATCAATCCCTAACTTAGCCGAGACCTCTCTTGGCACACTTTTAATTGTATTTTCTTCGCAGGTTCCCTTTCCTCGACCATTCGTGATATATCATTCGGCATCTGATGGAGTTCGTGGCGCTTCTGAATCGCAGAGGCATGGAACCGCCGCGCACGCCAAGACGCAAGCGTGCGCATCTCCTTCCCTTAAAAGGGAAGGAGTGTGCATCCAAGGGGGCTGCTGCGAGGGGTTTGATCCGCGAGTTGATCGGCAGTGGCTGTTCGGCAAAGAGGGAGACAGAGGCGTAGAAGCAGGATCTTGGTTCGTGGAAACCTGAGGTAATTTCCACTGTGATATTTCCTCCGACACAAGCAAAACTCCAAACAGGTATATTACGATCTACATTGGTATCAGAGCATGTTTTTTTTTACCTGTTTGATTTCTTCGCCGCCGGAGAAAAATCCCTATTTGATTTCCTCGCCGGAGCGCACAACCGAGAACAGAACCTCTGTTCTGGACAAATAGGCGCGCGCAGTCGCTTCGGAGGCGGCGTCGCCGAAGGCGAGGCGACGGGCAGCGGCGAGGCGACGGCACGGCGAGGCGACGCGCCGGCCATGAGGCGACGGTCACGCCGAGGCGACGGCACGAAGGCGGGCGACGACAGCGCTGCGCCGCGCCGACGCAAAGCAGCGCGGCGATTAGCCGCTGCACGATCGTACGCCGGCGCCGGCCATCGCGTGAGGCGATGGCGAGGCGCGGCCACCGACGCGAGGCGGGCGTTAGGCGGGCGGCGGGCGATGGCACCGAGGCGGCCGCAAACGCAGCGGCGCCGGGATTAGGCGCGGGACGGAAAATCTTGATATTTAATAATAAAAAAAAGGGTATAATCTGTTTTGTACATATTAGTTTTAAACCTTTGATTGGGCTTTAATTGGGCCGAATTAAAATGGGTCGAATTAATTGGGCTTTAAATTGAAGCTTGGTTTAATTGGGCCGAATTAAATGGGCCGAGTTAATTGGGCTTTAGATTTAGTTTGGTTTAATTGGGCCGAATTAAATGGGATTTAGTTTAATTGGGCAATTAAATGGACTTTGAATCAAATTTTAATTGATACGGGTTCAATTAATTTGATTCCAATAAAAGTGTATGTCAATTAAAATTTACACAAGAATTGTGTAAAGTTGACTTTGGTTCGACTAAACTCATAACTAAAGTTAGATGGATTGTTTTGAACAATTAGAATCTAACGTGGATAACTTAAGGATAGAACTAGTTTATGAGCCTGGGTCAAAATTGATTGATCATTGGGTCAATTAATTATAGCCTAAAATTCAAGGAGTTTAGTTCTTCTTGATATATGAGTATTTGTTCTGTGCCTTGATTAAATTGGAATATACCGGTATTTGTACTGGTTTTGTCGGTTATGTACTGACATGATTTATTTCAATTTTACAGATGGCGCGGATGTATACCACTATGACCCGGCGCGATGTGTTGCGCAATCGGTATAGGGAGGCTATCAAAGATTTGGATTATGACCCTTACCATGGAGTCGTTGGACACATTGGGAAGCTGGACAGACTATTCTGGAAGCTCGAGATGCAGGAGTTTTCAGTATTAGACAACTACAGGATTTAGGCGTTGATTAGTTCATTGCCCGATAATCTTGCTGACGTGGTACGACAATTTTGGGGGTTACATGAAGGACGTGTTTCATATACCCGGGCCAGTACGTAGCCGATTAACTACGCCGATCGTGAAGAGGATCCTCAAGAAGACCCGGGAGGATTTTGGTTCTCGATAGTGAGGTCTTTAAAGGACTCAGATCGTATAAAGATGTGTTGCTCGTGAGTGTCCCAAACAGAGTACCGTAGTCGAGTCCGCAGAGAGGACATGTCATGATTATCATCGCCAGACTAGGGCTTGTCCTAGTGGGAGCAGAATCGCCATCTAGTCTATTAGAGTTGTTTTAGTTTATGAGTAGGAAGAATGTAACTGTTACATTCTTAGTAGACTTTGTTATTTGTTAACATCAGACAAACATGTTTATTTTAATGATGTGTTCATTTAATGATTAGTTCATATGATGCTGTTAACTCTACATGATGCATGATTATTGGATATACCCTTGATTAGTTCAAATGAGTATATAATGATATGTTCATTTAATGTGTAATATCATGCTGTAATAATGATTAATATCATTAAGTGGGATGTATGTAATAAAATATATCAATCTAAGTCTGATTGACACATACAAATGATGAGTGATAACGCAGTTGTCACTTGATTTTGTAAACCAGATCAGATTTATCTTGAGTTTATTTTTGAGATTACATACATAAAAGCATACACTGAGTAACTAAATAATGTGTTTATTTATGTTAGGTTATGGCGACTAAAAATATCATAGCTAAACTAAATGGGGATAACTATAAAATATGGCACCTCAAGATTCAGTATGTTCTTGAGGAACAAGAAGTTCTAGAGGCTGTTAATCAGGTTATGATAGAACCTGTTGAGAGTAATACAACACAGTACAGACGTGACCTTGATACCTATAAGGTATGGAAAAGGAAAGATTCCACTGCTAAGGGCATATTGATAAGTTCAATGGTGGATGACCTAGTGTTAGAGTATGAGTCATATCCTTCAGCTCATGCAGTCTGGGTAGCCCTTAGAGAGAGATACAGTGGAATAAGTCTCAGTAAGCTTCACACCGACGATCGTTCGATAGCTACAAGAAGCGCGCCGAATGTAACGATGGTTCAACATCTCGTGGAGATGTCTAATATGATTCGAGTCAAAATCACGGCCATGAGTTGACCGATGAACAATGTGTTCAGCGTTATTCGCTTCTCTTCCCGATTCTTGGAGACCACGGCGTGACCTTAACTCACGTGAGAGTATTAAGACTTTCTGATGTCTCACGGCATGTGTCGAGAGGTCGAGAGAGTAGAATCCGCGAGGATTTCTAGCCAAGCCTATTTGGCTGTCGGTTCTGCTGGATCATCTGGATCCAAGAAAAAATGGTACAAGAAGGGAAAGGAAAAGAATAAAACGTACACGATGATGGGAAGGATCAAATCAAGAAGAATAAGACAAGGAAGAAGCCTAAAAGCAAGTTATCTTGCTTTAATTGGCAAGAAGGGCCACTTTGCTCGAGTATCGAGCCAAAAGAAGGTAACTTCTAATCATCTTCGAGCATTTTGTTGCTAATCTTGTGTTGATGGCTGATTCTTATCCTTTGTGGATTATAGATTCGGAGCAACCAACCATGTAGCTCGAGAGCGGGTTACATATGTGGAGTATCACGGCACTACTGCAACAAATGGATCATGTAGAAACAATGCAAGAGTCGAAGTCAAGGAGTCGGCACTTGTAAACTTAAACCTTCGTGGTGGAAGTACTTTGTTTCATGATGTCTTGTATGCTCCAGATTCAAGGAATCTTGTATCATTACTTGTCTTCTTGATTTGGGGTACTCTGTAAGTTTTTTCAGTCGTTGTGTAGAACTTAAGATTGACTCTGTGTCAATCGGATATGGTTATTTATCTAATGGTTTTATGGTACTAGATGTGGTGTCTGATGTGAATTGTGCGATTCATAGTTGTTTTTCAAACATTGCTCTTACTAGTAATGCGGATATATCTGATGAGGTTTGGCATGCTAGATTGGGACATATAGGACAAGATCGCATGAATCGATTAGCTAGAGAGGGTTTATTGGGCTCTCGTGCTAAGATTAGCTTGTCTATATGTGAGCATTGTCTTGCTGGAAAAGCAACTAGGAAACCATTTGGAAAGGCTATTAGAGCAGACTTGCCATTGCAATTGATTCATTCGAATATTTGTGGTCCGATGAGTGTGAAGGCTAGGCATGGAGCTTTCTACTTCATTAAATTTATTGATGATTTCACTAGGTATGGTCATGTGTATTTGATTTCTCAAAAATCTGAAGCATTGGATTATTTCATTCGTTACTTGAACGAAGTTGAGAATCAAACGGAACGTAAGGTTAAGGCCTTACGCACTGACCGTGGGGGTGAATATCTGTCTGATTTGTTCAAGACGACATGTAATGATAAGGGGATTATTAGACAATAACGATCCTGTGAACTCCACAAAGAAAATGGGGTTCTTGAAAGAAGAAATAGGACTCTTCTTGAAATGGTTAGGTCTATGATGGTGCAGCTAATTTGCAGTCCTATTGGGGGAGATGCATTACTAGTCATGCGCTATATACTTAACAAAGTGCCTTCAAAGTCGGGCTCCATCAACCCCATATTTAACGCTGATCGCGTAGAAAACCGTGATTTGAGCAACTGAGACCCCGGGGTCACCGCTTACGTTCATAATAGTTCTCACAAATATGGAAAACTAGGACCTAGAGGTAAGAAGTGTATCTTTATAAGATATTCTGATACCTCAAAAGGTTATGTTTTTATAGGTGAGCAACAAGATGGGACAATCTCTGAGATTGAGTCGAGAGATGCCACTTTTCTCGAAACTGAGTTCCCAACAAAGGGTGAAGTTGATAAGACAGTTCCTCTTTTTGAGGAGGATGAGTCGTTATCAACAAGTCAGATGTCCAGTGGGATACCTGAACCTAGTCAACCGAGTGGGAGTAATGTGCCTGATCACGGGGTGACTTCTCAACAGCCCAACTTACGGAAAAGTGTTCGTAAGATCATACCTAAAAGGAGGTTTGATATTGAGAATGAGGCAATGATGACACTCCCAGTTGACGAAGATGAACCTCAATCAGTTGAGGATGCGTTGGGATGTAGGGTTAGAGATAAGTGGAAAAGTGCAATGGAAGAAGAGATGGAGTCAATGATTCGGAATCAAGTTTGGGAGTTAGTCGATCTTCCTCCTGGCCGAAGGGCCATTGGGAATAAGTGGATTCTCAAAATAAAGAGGAAGTCTGATGGATCGATTAACCGATACAAGGCTCGTTTGGTTGCAAAAGGATTTACCCAAAGAGAGGGTATTGACTTTGAAGAGACATTTTCTTCCGTAGTGAAGTTTGTGTCAATCCGAGTTAGCTTGGCCTTTGTGGCGCATTATGACTTGGAATTACATCAGATGGATGTGAAAACCGCTTTCCTTAACGGTGAGCTTGACGAGGAAATCTATATGGTTCAAATGTAAGGTTTCGCTTGCTTTAGGCCAAGAGGATAAAGTATGTAGATCAAGAAATCTATATATGGGTCAAGCAAGCGCCAAGACAATGGAACATAAGATTTAACAAAGTGGTTTTATCTTATGGTTTCGAAATGATCAATGAGGATCATTGCGTTTTCCTAAAGAAGGAAAAAGGAAAGTATGTCATTTTATCATTATATGTTGATGATATGCTGATAGCAGGAAATGACATAGGTTTTATTGAAGAAGTCAAAAAGTGGTTGTCTTCTCAATTTGACACAATAGATATGGGAGAAGCTGAATACATCTTAGGGGTTAAGATCATCCGGGATCGATCAAAGAGACTTTTGGGTTTGTCACAAGAGTCTTATATTACTAAGATGTTACAACATTTCAACTGTGGAATCAGGACACCTATTGAAAGGTACTATTTTGAGCAAAAGTATGAGTCCCAAGACTCCAAATAAATAGCCGACATGAATAAAAATCATATGCGATAGGTAGTTTAATGTATACTATGTTGTGTACTCGTCCGATATCATGCAGGGCTTAGTTAGTACGGTTCAGCCAAACCCAGGATCGAGACACTGGAAGGCAGTGAAAAGGATTTTCAGATATCTGAAGGCGACGACAGATTATTGTCTCTGTTATCAAGGATCAGATATGAGCCTTAGGGGCTATTCAGATGCAGATTGGGCTGGGGACCTGGATGATAGAAAATCTACATCAGGCTATGCGTTCTTGTTGAATGGTGGCGCCATCTCCGAATAAAGAAGAAACAGCCCGTGGTGGCCTTATCTACAATGGAAGCCGAATACGGTATGTTCAAGAAATTGCAAGAAGTACTGCCGAGAAGGTTCCAAAGCATTCAAGATTGCCGAGAACAAGAGGAGTCCAAAGGATCGCCTTTATTGCGATACCAAGTCGATGATAGCTTTTTCCAAGGATCCCAAATATCACAAAGAAGGGCAAGTATATAGCTATAAAATACAACTTTATCAGTGATATTGTTGCTAAAAAAAGAAGGTGATTCTGAGTATATCCTACACGAGCTATGCTTGCGATCCTTTTACTAAGCCAATGACTAGAGAGTCATTTAATGAGCATGTAAAGTCTATGGACTTCAGAATGTAATAGTCTTGTAATGACAATCAATGTTATAATTTAATTGTTTGAAATGTCACCATAATAAATTCAAGTGTATGTTATGTTACATTCTAGTGATAAGATCTCGAGTGTAGTGATCGTCCTCTCACATGGACAATCATCTCTATTTGTTGTGTATGAATAGAGGTAAGACCGATGCTTATAGGTCAGCCTATGTGGTTGTTAGCTTTGGAACCTGTAAAATTTATTACATTCCTATAAGTTAGGGTCGTCTTGATATTTGTATCAAGATAAGATCATTTTGTGGTAAATGATCGAAGTAAATGAACCCACCATTCTGCTATTTTGAGCCGATTAGAATTCATATGTTGAATTCGGATTCATGTGTTGAATTGGATTAGACATTGGGAATGTCTAGATCAAATCATGCGATGTTAATTTGAGGAAAACATGCGCTCTTTATTAGTAAAAAGAACGACATCGTAGCATGTGAATCATACCACATGTGCTAAGACGACACTAAGGGTAGTAGGAGAATGGATCCCTGCTTCTCTACTATGTGAGCCCTTTGAGATTATAAGTTGATCTCAAAATTTGCCCTTTATGACTATTTAGGTGTCTACTTGAAGTTTTGATCAAGGTTTGCTACTTTAGCATGTAAACCTATTGACTATGGATGATTCGGTCTATGGAACATGACTAAGAAAGCGATTGATTAAAATGAATAGATTCACACTAAAAAGGAAGATTAAATAGATTTACATCTAATAATTATTCTTTAGAGACCCATTTCATTGTGTATGGAAATGATTGTGAATATTTGGAATATGAGACATGCTCTTGACATGATGGTCAATCTAAGGGATTAGAGATGTTCATATTGATGTAAATGAGATTATTTAATCTGGGTAAAAAGCAAGACATAAATGTTTCAGGTAAAAAGTTATGTACCACCAGAAATATGATTTTGTATCATCTGGAAAATGACTGTGTCACCTGGGAAATGGCTGTGTGTCATATGATAAATGGTTTTGTACCACCTGGAGATGACTCTGTGTCATCGGGAGAATGATTATGTATCATATGTAGAGTGGCTAAGTTAGGCGTAACAACTTCTCTTAGCATGCATCACTCTATGAGCAGCTATGTAAAGTGTAACAACTTCAACGAATGCGCTTGTAGCCATCTAACCATTTTCTAATTTGATGTTTTCATTTAGTCCTAAAATGGTCATGTGATCATTTAGTCTATGTGACTAAACGCCTCTTCTAAAATGGTCTGTGTGATCATTTAGTCTATGTGACTAAACGCCTCTTCTAAAATGGTCTGTGTGATCATTTTGTCTATGTGACATGCCTTGGACGAGTGGGAGATGATGGAGTTCGTGGTCGTTTCCACGAATCGCACAGAGCGACAGTTCGGAACGCCAGCACGCACGGCTTGAAGCCGCGGCGTAGACATCTCCTTCCTTAAAAGGAAGGAGTGCGTCTAAGGGCTGCGAGGGGTTTGATCCGCGAGTTGATCGGCAGTGGCTGTTCGGCAAAGAGGGAGACAGAGGCGTAGAAGCAGGATCTTGGTTTGTGGAAACCTGAGGTAATTTCCACTGTGATATTTCCTCCGACACAAGCAAAACTCCAAACAGGTATATTACGATCTACAGCATCAGCCGAGACAATTCAACAAACTCATCTGAGTCAATAAACCCGCCACTTTAGCAAGTCGAGATGCATTAACAAATAATCGAGTCGATCATCAGTCTTGAAACCGCCATCGCTATTGGAAACCTCCGCTTCTGTCTAAACAATATACATCCCATAAATTACTTACTTGTTCTGGAGGCGCTGGGAGGTGAGCACAGAGATGTCGGTGCTGCCGCTGGGAGGCAGCGCCTCGGAGTATCTCGTGGCCGCCGCCTCCATCCTCTCGAACTCATGGATCACCCCCTCCACTTCCGAGCTCCCATAACGTCCACCACTACGTACATCAATTAAATCATTTAATTACTCTTTACGACGAAATCTAATTAATTAAATCTATTCATTACTATACGAACTGCATGTACTTCACCTTTCCTTGTAGGTGTTGGAGGAGAGGTGGTCGTAGTCGGAGTAGAATCTGGTAAGGTTGAGCCTGTTGGCCATCTCCCAGATCGGGTTCACCTCGGGGCCATTCACGCCTTCCACCCAGTTCGCGCCCATCTCCACGTTGATCCCGGCGAAGTTCGTGTTCCGGATCCGGCCGCCGATGCGGTCGGTGGCCTCCAGTATCAGCAAGTTCTTGATCCCCGCATCCGACAGCGTCTTCCCCGCAGAAATCCCTGTGCATATTTAGCTAGTACTTTAATTTCCCAGCTAATTAATTAATTAAGTTTGATTTTGAACCGAAATAACTAATATGATGGAGGTGTGGATGGTGAAGGAGCGACCGGACATCCCGGCGCCGACGATGATGACGGAGGGGCCGGCGGGTGCTCCGAGGACTAGGCCAGAACTGGACAGTGCGAGGAAGAGAGCCACAAAGACGACGACAATTCTGACCGCTTCCATGAACTCTATCTTGTGATGCTACACAGCACACGCAGCTGCTTTGGAGCTCTTTTATATGCACCACCAACCACGTTGTGGTTTCTCTACGGTGAGGAAGATTAAAAAAAAAATTTATTGAAAATTGCAAGCAAGAGCTCCAGAGTCATTTTCAAAATTGATCTTAAAATCTTAAGCAAAAGTGAAAAATTGTATATTATTTTCATTGTAAAATTTAAAAAATAGATCCTATAAAATACTAAAAAAAGTTTGAGTCCCAACCCTCTCGAGGGCGGCTCTGAAGAGCTTTCTTTCTTATTTATAAATTATAATTCATAAATAATCTCTAATTAATATTACTTAATTTATAAGGGGTTCCTTTCTTATTTATCAGTTATAATTCATAAATAATCTCTAATCAATATTACTGAATTGTAATGGTACAAAGATAAACAATATTTTTATTAACATCAGTCAATATTATATTATAATATATATAATGGTTGCGAGATCATAATTGTGATCTAGTTATAGTAATTATGAGATTGTAGCCTATATATAATTTTAAATTTGATATTTCTCAAAAGATGACGTATCATGATGGTTTGAAAATTATCATAGTAATATAGATTTTCGATTCTGCACTTAATATGTTCGAAAAGATGCAAAAATCACCAACAGTGCTGATTTTAAAAAATCAACACCATAATCAGTGTCACTATTATTCTAAACTTTTGAACACTGTAGAAGATTCAGAAATAGGATTGTACATTCTTTACATTCTCAATAATCTCTTTCTTTCACTACTTTATATTTTGACTTTAAAATTTTAAATTTTTGTAGATCTATCAATGTGTTTCGGTCAAAACTTATTGATGATCTTAGTCATCTCTGATAAAATCAATTCAAGTTCGATAGATTTCTACGGTGACTTTGAATTCAATCATGTTCTAAAGTTTAACTTTAAAAACTTTCTATAGTCATGCATAATATATTTTTTAAAATTTAACTTTCGTCTATATATACTCATACCTTTACGTACGAGGTTCAGAATTAAGATTGCATATCAAATCTACCTTCTCTATATTTTTCTCTTCTACTTTATGTCCAGGGTTCATAATTTCATAATTTCACTCTATGATCAAAACTCTTTGATGAATTGAAAAGTTGAGACTTTAATTAGGGCATGATTGAATATTTTGACATGGATTTATAAAATTTTAAAATTTGAAATTAGGACATGAAGAGAAGAGAAGAGTCTTTATAATATAAAAAAGATATACAATCTTAAATCCTATACTTCATAACCTCCTACGATGTTCAAAAGTTTGAAATCATAGTGACATTGAATATGATATTGATTTTCAAAAATCAACATCACATAATTTTAAATTGTAACAGAGAAATCATATAGAAAATAAATATATCTTTTGACAATTCTCAAATCACGGTGCACTTTTAAAGTTTGGATGTGTCATTTGATAAATGACCGTAGATTTTATAGCAATTATGATAATATCGAATTATAAATGTATTTTTAAAATTAAAAATAGATTGAGATGGGATGAGATAATATTTTGATAATAAATGAAAAAAAGGAAAAAAAAAATTCTCTTGTTGATTGGAATAAAAAAAAAATTATTTTAATTATTTTCTTTTTTTTTTTCAAAACTGAAAGTGCTAAAACTAAGCGTCCGTACTAAGCCAATAATTGGTGGAATGTGTCAGGAGCCATGCCATTCTGCAGCCATCATCATCATCATCATCATCCATGTACATTCCATCATCAAATACAGTGTATATATCAATTTAGTAATTCATTTAATATGTAAAATTAATTAAATAAATACATTTATATAACTCATTAAAATAGATAAATAAACTTGAACTCCTATATATTTAACTCATTAATATTAATGGAAAAAAAAAATCGTGGATAATATTGATGAATAATATTTATGAACAAAATTTATAAATTATATTTATTAATATATTTTTTTTATTTAATATCAGTTTTAAAAAGAACAAATAAATTTTTAATATGGTATTCACTGACCGATAAAATAAATTAAAAGTTTTAACTTATTCAAAATTAAAAGTTCCATAATATTTAAATGGATCCAACTTAAGCTTATAAAAAAAAAAAATTAAGCCGAGTTTAAACAAAATAATTTATTTTAGGTTTAGCTCCATTTAACTCAATTAATTATCAAATAAATTTGAATAATATAAAATTTAGTTGGGCTTAATTTATCTACTATAGAAAGGATATATAGTGAAGTGCATTTGAGAGGATTTTAACTTTTAAATGGCATCTGTAAGACAATCTATAGGAGGATGTAAATTGGCATGATTCAACTTTATGACATGAGTTGATTTATAATTTTTTCTCAAAGGGGAATTTTAATTTTTTGGTTATATCTTCTATATGTATATTCTATTTAATTACCCAAATAAATACATGAAAATTAAATGTCAGCCCTTTGGATACAATGATTCGATTGAATATTAGGATTGAAATTGGGGACTTTCTTTGATTTAGCTATTGATTAGGCATGCAAACATAACATGCCAAACAATGATAAGAATTACGGTAACGTGTAGAGCTATCCGAACATAAGTCAAGCAAGAGGTAGACTTGGATTGTAACAAGCATATGCGAGAATCTTTTGAATATTATGATTCGATTGAATATAAGGATTGAAACTAGGACGTGATTTTCTTTGATTTAGCTATTAGGCATGTGAACAAAACATGCCAAACAATGATAAGAATTATGGTTGCGTGTAAAGCTATACAGACATAAGTCAAGCAGGACGTAGACTTGGATTGTGACAAACATATGCGAGAATCCTTTGAATACTATGATTCAGTTGAATACAAGAATTGGAATTGGGACGCAACTTTCTTTGATTTAGCTATTAGACATGTGAATAGAACATGTCAAACAATGATAAGAATTACGATAGCATGTAAAACTATTCAGAGACATAAATCAAGGAGGAGTTAGACTTGGATTGTGACAAACATATGCAATAATTAGACATACTAAGATTGAGCATTTAGCCAAGTAGACTTGCGAAGAAATGTAACCAAAGACATACAATGGACTCATGCAATGCGACACAGATAGAACAACCATGACTAGGGTTATTTCATCTAAGTTCATGGTGCTGAACTTGAGCAATACTCAAGGCGTGTATGTTGTTATTGATTGGGTGCCAAAACAGTAAAAGAATATGGAGAAACAGTTTGAATATGTGAGATTAATAATTGAAAAAGTTGTCATGTAATTGCCTACTCAGAGAGGGGGAATCGGCCTCAACGACAACTTTGACTAATCTTGGAGGTGAGCGTCCGATTCCACAGACTCGCACCAAGCAAATCCAGGAAGCACACATAGCTCCGCCAAGACTTTTCAGCATCCAAAGTCTTCTTCCACTAGTTAGACAAAAGTTGCAGTTGATTTTTGATCCATGTTTCCCTGGGAAGTCCACTTTTAGTTTTACCATCGCACCATGCTCTGAGGCACAAATAAACTAAGTTTGGACAATAATAAAGATGTGTTAGTTAGTGTATGGAATCTGTAATAATTAATGGTCCATATTTTAATCCTTTGTTATTATGAATAATAAAGGTTGAGAATTCACTTACATATTATGAATGCATTTGATTCAAGTTATATCATACATAGCGTTTATTATGTGATTATCAATATTCGAATATGAGGTGAGACCCATGTAGGAGTCACTCACCTTAGACCTACTTTTTAATCGCCTCAAACTCACTTTCTAAAGGGGCCCAAAAATTAGTCCAATATTTTTAGAGGGGTCCAAAACTTAGTCTATCATTTTTAGAGGGGTTCAAAAATTAATTCAAAAATAGTATATTATAAGGATGCTTTGAAGCTCAACTCATACCATCAAAATTTCAAATGCTATACTATTATCATATAATCACATAATCATAATTATAGAGAATAAAATATAATCTCATTTGTCAGATAATTTTGAAATAAAAAAAAATTACTTTTCTGAGATGATGAAATTCAGAATTATATATCCTATTTATTGACGTGGCAGAGCATACTTCATTACTTAAAAATCACTCATTATTTGAGTCAAATAAGATCAAATAATATAATCTTATATAGATAATTAAAGTTATTAATAATCATTTTAAACCAAACACATTCATATGTTATTTGTTTATAAGTTTTGTTGGTCATATTGAATAAGACATTCTTTTATTTATTCAATAAGATCGGGTCGGGTCGTGTCTCCTGGACGCGACACATTCATTTATTGATGATGCATCTGTAAGCTAAATCAAGTCATATTGAATTGACTCCACGACGTTAATTAATTAAGTCATATTTTATCTAATTTCAATTTGAAAGCTCAAGTGAGAATCATTCTAACTTAACATAACCTCAAGGTAGATAGATCTAAACGTGCCAAATTTTATAAATAAATTATGCATTATGTGTGTATTTTTGTTGTTTGTATTTACAAACTCATATATTAATCTGTTAAAAATGACTCATATAGAGGTAGAAACAATGCACAACTGAGACATGCATGATTGTGCCAGGGAGCATGACTGGGTTGTGCTATGCACTGAAGGAAAATGTATGGTCAAAACATGATCGTGCTAGGAAATACAATCGAGCCAGAAAGCACAGTCGAGACACGGTCATAGCAGGAGGCACGACTAGGCCATGCTACGAGCTGGAAGAAAAGCACGACCAAGACACAATCGTGCCAAGAGGCACGACCGAACCGTGTCACGTCCTTGAGGCGACGGGGAGTTAAAAAAAGTTAAGAAATTTATGGTATTTTAGATCTAAAATACCATGTTTAGCTAGAGATGTATATATAGAATAATTGTAACCCTAAACCTATGATTCTTTCATAATTTTCTTTTAGCCATTTTGTGGAGAAGGCGATCTTTGTACAACCATGTTAAAATTTCTGTTGTTCTTCTTTTCTTTTTTTTTCGTTTGATTCTTTTTTCGACGTTCTTCGCTTTTGTTGATTGATTATCACGTATGTACAACAAGTGATATTAGAGTCAAGGTTCATCATGGCGGGAATCTCTTCTACAAAATTCAACATGGTAAAGTTCGATGGAATTGAAAATTTTGGATTGTGGCAGAGGAGGGTTAAGGATTTACTAGTGCAACAAGGCATGGTAAAGGCGTTTGGAAAAAAGAAGCTGGAGAGCATGGAGAAAACTAACCGGAAGGAATTGCAGGCAAGGATCATATGGGTGAGCGTGGGATGCTGGAGATTTATAAAAGGAATTTATTGAAGGGCATCACTATATACAAACTCAATTTCTACAAATTTTGTGTTCTTGGAAAACAAAGTAAAGTGTAGTTCAAGACAGTCACACACAAAACAGAAGGGATTCTAGATTATATTCATACAAATCTCTGGGTCCAGCCAGTGTAGCATCACATGGGGACATATGTATTTTGTAAGTTTCATCGATAATTATCCACGAAAGGTCTAGGTATATTTTATGTGGCACAAGTCAGAAACTTTCTCAAAGTTTAAATTGTGGAAAGCTGAAGTAGAAAATCTGACCGAGAGAAAATTGAAGTGTCTTAGATTTGACAATGACATTGAATACACATATTCACAATTCCAAGAATTTTGTGAGTAGCATGGTATCAAGATATATTACACAGTACGTAAGACACCACAGTAAAACTATGTGGCGGAAAGGATAAATAGTTCTATAATCGAGAAAGCTCGGTGCCTCAGATTGAATTTTGGACTTATAAAGAACTTCTAGGCTGAGGAAGTAAACATGGTGTGTTTTCTGATAAATCGATCACCAAGAGTAACACTAGATGGGAGAGTATCAGAGGAGGTATAGACATGCTGTTGGTGCAGTAGGCACCTAAGTCGAACCTGAGTTTTGATTATAGCAAATGATACAAAGTTAAGCTCATGTCATTATCTCACGAGCTGAATCAAGTATGCAGAAATGCTAAGCTAAGCCAAAGGTCAGCGATACTCGGAGAGAACCATAGTGGTCGAGCGACACCGGGAGGACTTCGGAGGGAGCCGAAGGAATCAGGTGGAGACCGAAAGCAAGGCTTCAAAGGTAAATATTGAGGTAAGCTCGTGTGAGTGAGCGTAAGTAAGGTCGAGTCCTTCATACGGGGACATCCTTAGGCGACGATCCGACCAAGACTTCCCATGGAAGGTCTATGTTGAGATCGGACGGCAAGTGGCCGTCGAATTCACTTATATTTCGAGTTAACTCTTTATTACAGTCGAAAAGTCTGGAAATCAATTCAACCGACCAAGGATCAGTTCAACTGCTGAGCCATCAGTTCAACCGGCCAAGGATCAGTTCAACTGCTGAGCCATCAGTTCAACCGGCCAAGAAATCAATTCAACCGATGGTCAAAAATCAGCTTCGAGGAGTCAAGCTTTATCACCATTTTTCAAGGAGTTTTGTGCCCAATTCCTATTGGTTGAAGACCCATTCGATGAGGGGCTTAAAGGGTATAAAAGGAGGGCTCCTCCTAGGGTTTTTCATCATCTCTAAGTGCTCAAAAACCTTTGCAACTCCGTGATTCTCAAGCGACTCTACGAAGTCTTTGTACAAGTTTACTCTTTAGTTGTTGATATTTTAATTTGTCATCTCTTTAAACATTGCAATTCCTTTTATTAATCGAGGTTTTCTATCGTTGCACTTTACATTAATAGAAGAGAGGGTTTGTCTCTCTATCTTTTCTTTCGAAGGTTTTTTTGTAATCGTCAAACTCCTACCTCCAACGAGGAGGAGTATTTTTAGTGAATTGTTCTCCGTGCGTGATCAAGGATCACTAGGGCCTTAGAGTAGTAGCCGAAGGCTACGAACCAAGTAAAAATATTTCTCATTTTATTTATTGCTTATCTTTCCGCTGCAAATTAGTTATCTACTCGAGTTTTAACGAACGAACATAAAAAATATTTTATCGCTATTCACCCCCCCCTCTAGCGATCCGCTTCGATCCAACAATTGGTATCAGAGCCGGGGGCGCTTAGATTTGGTGAAACCACCAATCTAACATTTTTTACAGATTTATTTTTCGTTCGTTTAAATTTTTCTCCCGCACTACTAATCCAAGACGAAGTCTTGGTACTCTTCGCTTGGTTTTGTTTTGCAAGTATTCGTTTTTGGAGTAGCCGATGGTCAAACGGGCATAACTTTTCGTACAAGTTGACCCACGACACGGGCTACCTACCAAAACGAAGCTCTCGGAGAGATCTACACTTCTTACTTGGGTAAACCCTCGTAACAAGCTGTCTTCATCCCCAAAAACCATCGTTTAGTACCATTTTTGGGACATCGAAGGTTGTAAGTGCTCATCTTTTATTTTAGTTGGTTATTTCTCGTTTATTCCTTTTGTTTCTTTTCATTTCCTACATTACTAATCCAAGGCGAAGTCTTGGAACCTTTTTCATGTTTTTTTTGTATTTTTTGTGCAAGGTTTCCCTTCCAAATGACCCATCTCGAGGGTTTTAGCACCGTCCGACCTCCGTTTTACAACGGAGATAATTTCCGTTACTGGAAAGGTCGGATGGAATGCTTTCTCAAAATCTAAATCGAGATGTGGATCATAATCCAAACGGGTTTCACACTTCCGACTAACGAAGTGGGTGAATCCTTGGGTTATGACCAATGGACCATTGCGACAAAACGACAAGTCGAAGCCGACACCAAGGCAACTCAAATTCTCCAATGCGGTTTGTCCAAGGAGGAACTAAATCGCGTCGGCCCCTTCATAAGCGCAAAGGACCTTTGGACAAAGCTAGTGGAGCTACACGAAGGGACCGATGAAGCCAAGGTATGTAAGCGTGATCTTTTATTTAATAAACTATATAATCTAAAAATGCAGGAACACGAGTCCGCGACGCAACTTCACGCCCGCATCCAAGACATAGTCAACAATCTACATGCGATCGGGCAAAAGGTTGAAAACCGTGACCTTATAAGGTATATCCTAAACTCCTTTCCGAGGACTACCTTGTGGGCATCCATGGTCGATGCCTACAAGGTCTCCAAGGATCTTTCGAAACTTAGGTTAGATGAACTATTTTCTGATTTTGAACTTCATGAGCAGTCTAACTCGGAACCCGAGAAGGGTATAACACTTTTTGCAGGTTCAAGGAAGAAAACCGCAAGCAAGCCACCCCCGAAGGAAGAAGAGGATGAGTCTGATTCGGAGGTCGACCCGGAAATGGAGGTCGAACTAGTCAACCTAGTTCGGAGGATAGTCAAGGGCCGAAAGCGAACCATCACTCGACCCAACGAAGGTAAGCCTAAAAGTTCTAATATTAGGTGTTACGAATGCAACAGGTTTGGACACATCAAGTCCGAATGCCCAAAGCTCAAAAGCAAAGCACCAAAATACAAAAAGGCACTCAACACTACATGGGAAGAAGCGTCCGAGGAAGAAGACGATGATCGAGTCCTCATGGCTAAACCGGTTGAATCGGAGACGGAGTCGGAATCGGAACACGAGTCGAAAATCGAAGACGAGTCGGACTGCGAAGCGCTATTCAAGACAAGCCATGGATACACATTCGGTTCAAAAGATACACTCAAGGTAAGTCGATCTCTAATTAGTACGCTTTATAGTGCAATTAAGTTTTTAACTAGAAAGTTAGCTAAGTTCGAGTCCAAGGTCTAGACCCTGGTTGAGGAAGTTAAACTCCTCAAACACGAGGTCTCCCTAACCTCTTCGACTAGTCGAGTTCAAGAGGAGGACTCAACTCGGGTTGAAAAACTCGAAGTTGAGAACTCACTCTTGAAGAGTCAAGTCGAAGATTTTAGGAATACGTTGGAAAGGTTTACTTTGGGATCCAAAGGACTTAACCTCCTACTTGGATCATAAAGGGCCGTGTACAACAAGGTCGGACTAGGGTTTAGCTCAAATACGACCAACAAGTCGTATATGTCGATTGTAAGTCGACATAAAAAATATGTCCAAGCATGGGTCCCTAAGACCACCTTAATTTCCAACTTAGGATCGAACTAATACTGGGTTCCCAAGGACCAAATCCACTATGTGGAGAGACCGAATCGATTCAACGGTCCAGGGGGAGCTAGTACGAAACTTGTTTGTGTTTTAACCTAGAAATTGCATGATTAGATTTTTTTTTTATTTAGTTTGATTTTCCTTTTTAGAATGGTTAGATAGGACTATAACTCGTCAATACTTGATAACATAGTACCAGGACGCGGCGATATGATAGTACATTAAAAAGCGGAGTCTTGTGTATTCGGGCTAGATAAGGCATATCTAGTTTGGTGCACTTGACCAAACAGAACTAGCTGAAGTTACCTCGCCGTATCCTAAACTAGTTAGACCAGGAAGTGGTCTTAGGTAAGTCAAGTCTCTATTTTCTTGAAAATGGCTTTGTCTAAGGAAGTGATCGTTGTTCCAATCAAAGAAGGCCTCTGTGCCTCGCCACGACCTGGAAGCCATGATCTTGAAAAGGTGACTTGATGATCCTAAGGTCAAATCCGAATCTAACGCAAGGTTGACAAGTGTTTAAGTCATTAAATTTAAATCAAGTAAAATTGGAAGTCATCTCACAAGAACATATAGGGTTAACGTGTTTGATCATGTAGACATGGGTGAGATGATTTAGGTTAATAATCTTCAACCAATCTTTAATAAATCCAATATCCAATCCAACTACCTTGCGTGTAGAATCAATGGATGTTGGACAGTGGTTGCTCCCGACACATGACCGGGGATCAACTCAAGTTTTCAAAGCTTCGATTCAAACGACAAGGATCGGTAGCCTTCGGAAATAACGGCAAGCTCAAAATCATCGGATCAGGTGATATTGAGCTCAACTCAAATTTTGTTATTCAAAATGTTTTATTAGTAGAAAATTTCCAATATAATTTACTTAGTGTAAGTCAATTGTGTGATAATAACTATAAGATCATATTTCTAGAAAATGAATGCGTAATTAATACAATTGAAACTTCTAAAACAATTCTTAAGGGAACTAGAAATAACAACATTTACATTATTAACTTAACTAACTCCTCAACTAAGTGTCTTATGACACGGCAAGAGGAATCATGGTTGTGACACCGACGACTCGGTCACTCACACCCAAGACTCATCCACAAGATGAGTCAGAGTGACTTAGTCAGAGGTTTGCCTAACCTCAATAACTTGAACAATAAAATATGTAATGCATGTCAACAAGGTAAACAATCTAAGACACAACATCAACTAACTAATCAAAACAAACTAAAAGTGTGCTTGAGCTCCTACACATGGATCTATTTGATTCACACGGAGCTAAGTCACTTAATAGAAGTAAATTCTGCTTAGTCATAATTGATGACTATTCTAGATTTACTTGGGTTAGGTTCATCAAACACAAAAGTGATACCCTAGATCAATTAATCAACCTATTTAAATTAATAGAAAATCAACAAAGCATTAAAATCAAAAGACTTAGGACTGATCATGGTAGTGAATTCGAGAACCATAGGTTTACAGAATTCTGTAACCTAAATGGATACCACCATGAGTTCTCTTTCCCTAGAACTCCACAACAAAATGGCCTAGTAGAACGCAAAAATAGAACTCTATAAGAAGCCGCTAGGACAATGTTAAATGAGTATAACCTACCCGATAGGTTTTGGGCGGAAGCCATGAGTACGACATGTTATGTCCAAAATAGGATCCTTATGGTAAAGAGGCACCTTAAGACCTCATACGAGATTTATCAAGATAAAATACCTAACATCAAGTACTTTAGGGTATTTGGGTGTAAGGTACATATCCTAAACACTAAGGATTACCTAGGGAAATTTACATCCAAAACCACGACCGGAATCTTTCTAGGATACTCGACTACAAGTAGAGCTTATAGAGTATATAACCATGACACCCTTAGAGTCGAGGAGACTATCAATGTAGTATTTGATGAAGGACATGCACCTATAAAACCCCCAGAAACCCCAATTAGCGAGCCGATTCATACTAGACCTAACTCTGATTCGGAGATCAGGTCTAGTGTTAATCCTAACCTAAGTCAACCAAGTTACTCTATCAACCAAGTGACAGATGACTCTAACCGAACTAGAACTCAGACGAGTCATCCTATTGATCAAGTTGTAGACTCAAACCCAAACCCAACTAGGACTCAAGCAAATCATCCTATCGACCAAGTGATAGGTGATCCAAGTCTAGGAGTTCGAACTAGAGCCTCATACAGAAACCTTAGTCAAATCTCCTTAATTTCCAAAATTGAACCCAAAACTATTGACCAAGCTCTTCTTGATCTCGTTTGGATTATTGCAATGCAAGAAGAGTTGGCTCAATTCACTAGGAACAAAGTATGGGAATTAGTACCACCACCTAAAGATAAAACAATCATTGGAACAAGGTGGGTGTTTAGAAATAAACTTGATGATAAAGGTGAAGTGGTTAGAAATAAAGCTAGACTAGTTGCTAAAGGGTTTAGTCAAGTTGAAGATTTAGATTACGACGAGACCTATGCCCTAGTAGCTAGATTAGAGTCCATTCGAATGCTATTAGTGTATGCAGCACATCGAGGATTTAAGTTGTTTCAAATGGATGTGAAATCTGCGTTCTTAAATGGATACATTAAAGAAGAAGTTTATGTTAGTCAACCCCCCGGTTTTGAAAGTTTAGACAAATCTGATCATGTCCTTAGGTTAAAGAAAGCTCTCTATGGACTTAAACAAGCTCCTCGGGCTTGGTACGAGAGACTTTCGATTTATCTTAAGTCCAAAGGTTTTAACCAAGGTGTAGTTGACCCAACTCTTTTCGTAAAAACCTTAGGTAAAGACATATTCATAGCCTAAATCTACGTAGATGATATTATTTTCGAAACCACCAACTCAATCCTACTAAATGAGTTCATTTCACTTATGGAAAGTGAATTTGAAATGAATTTAGTAGGCGAGTTAAGCTTCTTTTTAGGTCTACAAATTAAACAAACTAAAGATGGAATATACCTACATCAATACAAATATACTAGGGAATTAATTAAACGCTTTGGAATGCAAGACGCTAAAATTATTAATACCCCAATGACAACTAATGTGAATATAGAAGATGTAATCGGAAATTCAATTGATTTAAAATACTATAGGAGCGTAATAGGGAGTCTCCTTTACTTAACTACAAGCCGACCCGATATCTTATTTGCAGTAAGTATGTGCGCAAGGTTCCAAACCTGTGCCAAGGAGTCTCACCTAACTCTAGTCAAGCGTATCCTTAGATATTTAAAGGGTACACTTAATGTCGGTATTTGGTACCCTAGATCTATCGAGTTCGAACTAATCGGCTACTCCGATTCGGACTATGCCGGTAGTAAGCTCGATAGAAAGAGTACGAGTGATTGTTGTCAACTTCTCGGCTCGAGTCTAGTGAGTTGGTGTAGTAGGAAGCAACACTGTGTTGTCTTATCTACCACCGAAGCTGAATACATCGCGATGAATGAGTGTGTCACTCAACTTCTTTGGATGAAGCACACTCTCTGCGATTTTAAGTACTTTACGAACACAAAACTCCACGTAAATAACATTAGTTCAATTAACCTTACTAAGAATCCGATATGTCACTCTATGACCAAACATATAGAGGTCAAACACCATTTCATTCGAGAACATGTGGCCAACAGAGCCATACAACTCGAATTCGTCGAATCGAAGTCTAACTTGGCAGACCTATTTACTAAACCCCTACCCGAAGCCGAATTCAGTCTATTAAGACGAAAATTGGGCATGTGCGTAGTAGAATAGGAACTTACAAATTATATTTTCGTACTACTATTTCTTACTTTTCATTTTCATGGAACTAGCATAGGACATACCTTAGATATCATGCACCTATAGATTTAAGGAGCCAGTACATCTCACAACACATAGGACTAATGTGTTTGTGTACTTAGTTACATAGATGGGCGTGAGATGTTAGGACCTTACTCCTGGTTCCAGATGTAGAGCTAGTGCATCGCTATGAACCATGGAGTATAATCATACACACTAACCGACTCTGTCCAGGACTGGTTGATCTTTCATATCAATCAAGCCAAATATGAGTCGAACATTTTATAGATGAACTTATTTTCAATATATGATTTTCAAAATAATGTTGAACATGCTTGGACTTTAAAATTAATACTTATTTTTTATTCCACACATACCCTCACTCTTTTCGATATATGGCAAAAGGGGGAGAAAAAGGCCAAAGTTAAGGGATCAATTTTTTTTTATGGCCAAGGCTTACTTAACTTTAAGTTAACAAAACAAGTTAAGAGAATTCTTAACTTAAACACATTTAGTTAACTTGTTAACAAAAAAGTAATTTACTTAACTTTAAGTTAACTTACATTTAGTTAACTTGTTAAAAAAAAAAAGTAATTTACTTAACTTTAAGTTAACTTGTTAACAAAACGGAAGTAAAGGCCAAGAAATCAATTTTTTGATTTCTTAACTTAAAACTTATTTTAAACACTATGACCAATATTAAGTAATTTCGGTTACTTAATTCTTTTTTAGTAGAAAGCATCAAGGGGGAGAGTTAAAACTCTTTCTCAAGTACTCACCCTCGGTCAAGGGGGAGGATTCCTCAAGGGAGAGCACTTGAAAAAGAGTTTTTATATACTCTTGTTCATTCATGCATATCTCATACTCATTTTGCTTAATGCACTTAATTTATTTTTCTTAACTTTGTATGTGGGTTTGCCATAAATTAAAAAGGGGAAGATTGTTGGTGCAGTAGGCACCTAAGTCGAACCTGAGTTTTGATTATAGCAAACGATATAAAGTTAAGCTCATGTCATTATTTCACGAGCTGAATCAAGTATGCAGAAATGCTAAGCTAAGCTAAAGGTCAGCGACACTCGGAGAGAACCGTAGTGGTCGAGCGACACCGGGAGGACTTCGGAGGGAGCCGAAGGAATCAGGTGGAGACCGAAAGCAAGGCTTCAAAGGTAAATATTGAGGTAAGCTCATGTGAGTGAGCGTAAGTAAGGTCGAGTCCTTCATACGGGAACATCCTTAGGCGACGACCCGACCAAGACTTCCCATGGATAGTCTATGTTGAGATCGGACGGCAAGTGGCCGTCCAATTCACTTATATTTCAAGCTAACTCTTTATTACAATGAAAGTCTAGAACTCAACCGCTAAGGATCACCAATCACGAGCCAATAATCGCCAAGAAATCGCTCAACTGATGGTCAAAAATCAGCCTCGAGGAGTCAAGCTTTATCACTATTTTTCAAGGAGTTTTGTGCCCAATTCCTATCGGGTTGAAGACCCATTCGATGAGGGGCTTAAAGGCTATAAAAGGAGGGCTTCTCCTAGGTTTTTCATCATCTCTAAGTGCTCAAAACCTTTGCAACTCAAGGATTCTCCGACGACTCTACGACGAAGTGTTGTCAACAACCCTAGCTTAGTTTCTACTCTTTAGTTGTTGATATTTTAATTTGTCGTCTCTTTAAATATTGCAATTCCTTTTATTAATCGAGATTTTCTATCGTTGCACTTTACATTAATAGAAGAGAGGGTTTGTCTCTCTATCTTTTCTTTCGAAGGTTTTTTTGTAATCGTCAAACTCCTACCTCCAACGAGGAGTGTTTTTAGTGAATTGCCCTCCGTGCGTGATCAAGGATCACTAGGGCCTTGGAGTAGTAGCCGAAGGCTACGAACCAAGTAAAAATATTTGTCTCATTTTATTTATTGCTTATCTTTCCGCTGCAAATTAATTATCTACTCGAGTTTTAACGAACGAACATAAAAAAGGTTTTATCGCTATTCACCCCCCCTCTAGCGATCCGCTTCGATCCAACACATGCGATTGGGATTGTTGTGTGCACTAGAGGGAGGGAGGGAGGGGGGGAGGGGTGAATAATATTCGACTTAATCTTCTTCGATTTCGTTCGTGATTGCTTGTCTACAAAATGTTAATACGCATCGAAAAATAAAATACAACATAAACAAATGAACAAGATAAGCACAACTCATAACACCGAGATTTTACGTGGTTCGGAACTCTAGTTCCTACTCCACGGCTAAACTCTAGGATGCACCACCATTAACTCTTTTTTCTTCTCGGAATCACATCAGAGGTGGAGAAACCTCTTACAAGCTATAGCTTTATAACAAAAACAACAACCAAAATACAAGTGAAGAAACAAAATGAATGCAAACGAAAAATGCTTTACACGATGATTGCTCTTGTTTGATTGCTTATTGGTTGTTGTGAAACACTTTTGAAGGTCTAGAATGCAACAACACTTCCCCTTCAAAGTCTCCAAGAATCGGCTACTCCAAATGTAGTCAAGTATTCCTTTTATAAGCTCCAAGACAGGTAGATTTCTGTCGATCAGTCGACTAACCTTACCTCCAATCGACTGGTCACTTATTTGTTGTCTCACAATGGCTTAATCTACGTCGGATTTTAGTTGATCAATCGACTACTCATAACCATCAGTCGACTGCTATAAGCTAGCAGTTGACTGCCATGAGCTATCAGTTGACTCAGAAATATTCTGTGTTCTTTCCACTTAAAGTCAGTAGATTGCTTTATCATAGCGGTCAACTGCTTCGTCAAAGCACTATTTTTTAACTCAACTCGGCTCATCAACTCGATTATTTGAGGTCAGTCGACTGATCCAAACCACTAGTTGACTGCCCGAACACCCGTTGGAGTTTCTGAGTGTCGCGACTTCACTCGCTCGAGCACTCAACCAATCGACTGGTACATCTCAGAGTTGAGGTTTAACCCATCTAGTATGATCCTCTCATACTTGACACTTACCTTAGCCCAAATCTAAGTCTTCAATCTTCTTCTATCAGTCTCATGCCTTTAAGATGCCCTGAGTCCTCCACGACTCCTCACCCTTTACGCTAGCCTTCAAGTGCTTCCTTCAGCTTTGTCATACTATTGGGTACCCTTAGCATAGACCTAAGCCTTCATGTCTCTTCCATCAGCCTCACGCCTTTAGGATGCATCTGAGTCTTCCACAACTCTTCATCCTTTGTGCTAGCCTTAAGTACTTTCTTCGGCTTTGTCATGCTATCAGGTCTTCCTTAGCCAAAGGGTCACACCTCCAGGGCTTCCATTGCCAAGAGCCATACTCCAGGACTTTCCTTTGCCAAGTGTACATACTTGGACTTTTCCTTGCCAAGTATTCATACTTGGACTTTCCTTTATCAAATCTTCATACTTAGACTTTCCTTGCCGAGTATTCATACTTGGACTTTCCTAGTCAAGTCTCTGGTCAATATTGATCTACTTGACTTCTCGGTCAACAACACCATATGACAATGGATATAGTCAAATATATTGTCAAACATCAAAACTCTACTCAAGTCCCATTCGAGTTTGGTCAACCTTAACCCAAGGGTGATTGCACTAATAATCTCCCCAATAATCTCCCCCTTTTTGATATTTGACAATGCCTTTAAGTTAGGCTAGCCCATAAATCCAACTTATCTCTTCTTATGCCAAAGCATAATGAAAGTTTCCTAACTTAAACTCTTCACTCTCCCCCTTTATCGTACATCAAAAAGTCTCTCAAAGACTTATATATCTCATTTTTCCCTTTTTCCAATCCGTCATCTTCCTTTATTACTCAATGAAAGACACCTTTTCATTTCATCTTTTTTCAAAATTCATCCATCATACCTTGATGAATAATCTCACCCTAAAAGCTTGCTCTCCCTTAACCACTGCACTAACAATGCCTTTGGAGAATTAATAAGTCTATAAGAAACCTAAACAATCAAAAATTAAGGTAAAAGTTCAAACTTGAACTTTAACATCCCTTAAAATTCGATTCTTATCTTAATCAACTCTCCTAATCATTTTCACTGAAAATATCACCCTTCCAATGCTTGTTTAAGCATATTATAGGGTTACGAGTGGTTAGGGTACTTAAGAGTTACTGATAAATAGCTAAACGAACCTTGTTCAATCAAAATCAACCTAATTAATTAACTGGTTCAATAACCAGTCGATTGATAACTTCACCAATCGACTAGCTGCAGAAGCAATCAACTGGTTATTGCATTTACAAAAATCAAAGGTTTTTCAGTGAATTTCAAAAATGCATAAACAATTATGTGATTTTCGAAAAATCTTGAAATTTCATACACACATTACTTATGTCAAATACTATGGGAGAAAATAATTTTATATGAAAATACCTATTATTTTCCAAGAATGATACAAAGTTCAAAACCATTGAAACCTTCAATATTTTTATTTAACTTGTGTCAATCTTATCAATGGTGATTGTTATCAAAAGATAGATTACACCAAGATTTTTCAAAATGATTTTAAAAATATTTTCAAATCTTATTTTCAATCATGATCAATGGGATAAGTGTACATGACTTGTACATTTACTTTTCTCATGATTCTTCCTATGATTTTAAAGAGTTTGAGTTCATACTGAGGCAACATATGAGCATCCTGAACTTAACTCATATTCTTACCATCTCACATATGTCTAGAGTCAGAGCTAACCCTGGGTAGTGGCAGTTGGGGCCCCCGCCCAAGGCCCAAAGAAATTTTTTCAAAAGTTATAAGGAAAATGACCCATTTTTTGTTCAAAAATAAATTTTTTATCTATAAAATGGCCCAATTTTTATTTTTTCGCCTAGGATTCTAAAATACTAAGAACCGGCTATGTCTAGAGTACTTCAATATATACACATATCATCCTATAATTTTTGTGAGATGTGGATTAGTTCTTCCTTAAACTAAGGGTTCATGCATTGTTATATAGGCATATCCAATTTGACTTCCTTACCTAGGATGTCAATCAATGTCATTTGCCTTTAATTTTAAATTAATAAATTTAATATATGAATTATGATCATGATATACATGATTTGCATAATTTTAAAAGTATTGTCAATGATGCATGATGTCATAACATAATAAATATAATCTAAGTATTAGCATGACATTTTAAATAATCATGTGATACATGATGTCATGACATGAATTATGACACACAAAGCATGACAAATTTTATAATATAAAAGTATAGAGATACTTAAGTCTTAAATCTAATTGTCATTATCTAAGATTATGTCAAATACCAAACTTGACATAACAACATGCCAACTCCCTCGAGTGTGCCAACATCTCAACTTGACACACTATTGACTCTAACTCAATTGTGTCAATTATGATCAATTTTTCAAACTTCTAATTCCATTGACACATCCTAAAATCTTTTAGGATCATAATTTCACTTTCATTTTCAAAGTATCTATACCTTGAAAATGCTCTAGCGTGTCAACTCCATTTGGTTAGGTTAACTACCTTTTTATTTTAAGTTGACACACTCTATACTCATCTATTATGAAAGGATCACACTCCTAGAAACCCAATACTTATTGGAGCTCCTTTAGTTTTCTAGATAGTCACTAGGGATAACCTCTCTTGCTACATTCCTAATGACTCTTCCTGGCTTCTTGGAAGCCTTAGTCATTAAGGTCTCATTTAGTTTAGCTCTAGGGATGTTTTCCCTTGTAACATTCTTAGTGACTTTTCTAGACTTTTTGGAAGCCTTAGTCACTTGACTCTTGTCAAGGTCAATTCTAGAGATGACTTCTCTTGTAACCTTGATATTCTTGGACTTAAGATTAGTTCTATAGTTAAATGGAACATTATAGTAGAATGTTATGTTTTCCTTGGACTTAAGTTTGTATCTTAAACCCTTCTTGTCCTTAGGTAGATCTTTCCTACAAAAACCTAGGTTTTGTCCACTTGGCCCTTTAAATGCATTAATTTATCAAGTTTTGACCTCAAAACTTGATTTTCTTCCATCAATACCTCAAATTTTGATTTTCCGTTATTTCTTTAGGCATTCTTTCTCCTAGGCATGTGTCTAGTCTTTTTAGGGTTATTGCCTAGGTTGTTCTCTACTTTCCTATTCTTTTTATCCTTAGGTGGGGTTCTTGAATTAATTTGTCTAGAATTGTCTTTAGGCCTAATATCATAATGTCGAACACTTAAAAGACAAAACTTATTACTAGTATGCTTTTTGTTGTGAAAAATTAAAGATACATTATGAAATGATACCTTGGGCATTGCCTTAGGAGCTCCTCCTACACTTGAGCTTCCTATTTTATTCTTCTTTAGGCACTTCCCTCTTGAGAATTGACTCCGATAGTGTCCTTTCTCATTTCATGAGAAGCACACTATGAGCTCTTTTCCTTTTCACATTAGAGTTATGGCCTCCTTCGACTTCTCCTTGGCCTTTGACACCACTTGAGCATTCAAATTCCTTATCATTTTCAGATGTAGAGGTCTCCTCTTACTCCAGTGTTGATGATCTATCCTTTCCCTCAATCCTAGAAATGGAGGCTTTTATAACCTCTTTGACTTCGAATGTTGAGCACCTCTCAACTTTTGAATCCTCAAACTCTTGGGATGATAAGCTTTCTTCCTTGAATTCTCCTCACATTATGTCGATGAGGTATTCTCATGGAACTTGATCAATTTGCTCCATAATTCACTTGTGTCCTTATAATTATCTAACTTACACAAGATGTCATTAGGTATTAAATTAACTAATATTTTTATTACCTTATCATTTGTCTCGGATTTTTAAAGTTGCTCCTTCGTCCATTTCTTTTCCTTTAGAATTTTTCCCTCTTTATCCTTTAGAGCCTCAAATTCATCCATCAAGACAAACCAATTCTCTATGTCATTCATCAAGTAATACTCCATTTTTCCTTTTCAATACTCAAAATCTTCACGGTCAAAGAGAGGTGGTTGTACAATGCTATATCTCAATCCATCATTGAACTCCATTGCTCTTGATGGATTCTCTAGCGCGTGCTCCCTCGACAGTTAGTCCGATGAAGAGCAACCTTGCATTGATACCAATTGTTGGGACTGTTGTGTGCTCTAGAGGGGGAGGGAGGGTGAATAGCATTCAACTTGATCTTCTTCAACTTCGTTCGTGATTGCTTGTCTACAAAATGTTAATACGTTGCGGAAAACAAAATACAATATAAACAAGTGAACAAGACAAGCACAACTCACAACACCGAGATTTTACGTGGTTCGAAACCCTAGATCCTACTCCACAGTCAAGCTCTAGCGATACACGTCCACTAACTCTTTCTCCTTCTCGGAATCACACCGAAGGTGGAGAAATCTCTTACAAGCTGGAGCTTTACAACAAAAAAAACAACCAAAATACAAGTGAAGAAACAAAATGAATGCAAACGAAAAATGCTTTACACGATAATTGCTTTTGCTCGATCGCTTATTGGTTGATGTGGAATGCTCTTAAAGGTCTAGAATGCAATAGTACTTCCCCCTTCAAAGTCTCCAAGAACCAGCTACTCCAAATGTAGCCAAGTATTCCTTTTATAAGCTCCACATTGAGTTGATTTTCGTCGATCAATCGACTGACCTTATCCTAGTCGATTGGTCATTTATTCATTGTCTCACAATGGCTTAATCTACATCAGATTTCAGCCAATCAATCGATTATTCATAGCCATCAGTCGACTGCCATAAGCTAGTAGTTGATTGCCATGAGTCATCGGTCGACGGTTAGATTGACAGTTCCAATCTTTTACACAATTATCTATATTTAAATATATTTTATTTTATTTTATCATTTTTAATAAGTCTTCTTTGATTTTTATATTTTTGAATAATTTCACATTGTCTAAATACATATTTATATTATTTTAAATCTATGTTCCTCAAGAATTACAATTTATTTTTTCACTCTAATATTTTCATTTTTTATATTATCTATCCTCGTATATTTATCTATTCATCGTGTTTTATTCATGTATTCGAATCCAAAGTTCAAATTTTCATCTTCTCTCATTGTTCTGAAATAATTAAAATAATTTCTAAAATAAATACGAGTTTTTTTTCCTTGTGACAACGTGCTATTAGGGTTAAATCAATAGTTTACGAAAAGAAATGGGTACAATGGTAAAAAGCAACGGTTAATAAAATTTATAATTAATAAAAATGTACTGTATAATTTATATTTGTTACTATTAAAACACGTGACTTTATTATTTTTGTATTTGTCTATTCTATGTAGTTCTAATTTTTAATTAAAAATAATTCATTCAAATATTAGAAGATTATATTGAATACTTTGCTTACAATGTAAAAGAGATTTAATTATATTTTAAATTTGCATGGAACTTCCCTATCCTTTTTAAATTAATGGGCCTCCATCTAACTCTGTTTTTAGAGATTTTCATCCTACTCGATCTCTCAAATATTTTACTTGAAGATGTTTCCCATGGCCTTCTATCGAGCTTATGTCTTTGAGTTCTTTATTTAAAAATGATCCTATGATTCGTGCTAGAAACGATCAAAATGACCGAACAACTCTGGTTTTTAAAGATTTCATCCTACTTGATCTCTCAAACTTTTTACTTGAAGATGTTTCCCGTGGCCTTCTATCGAGCTTAGATCCTTGAGTTCTTTATTTTAAAATGATCTTATGATTCGTGATAGAAACGATCAAAATGACCCAACAACTCTAATTTTTAGAGATTTTCATCATACTCGATCTCCCAAACTCTTCACTTGAAGATGTTTAGGCTTTCCATCGAGCTTAGGTCCTTGAGTTCTTTGTTTAAAAATGATCCTATAATTCGTGATAAAAATCATCAAAATGACCGAACAACTCTAATTTTTCTAGAGATCATCGTGGTTATTAACTCTATAGGTTTCTTCTATAACACTTATAAATATTTAAGTATGTCCATCATTTATAGATTTGAAATCTTTTTTTTTTTCACAATTTTTACTCTATTTTCATTTTCACTTTCGTGTTATTAACTTAAACATCAGTAGAATCTCATCAAAACAGCTCGACACTCTCTATCATGTGATTTTGTATGTGCAAGTCAAAACCAATCTCCACTTTAACGCCCGACCTGCTAGCATATAACCATATCACAATTTGCTCAAACTTATGTTCTCTTGGTAAGGATAAGATATATAAATGCTATATATGATTACAATTTAGAAGTTCACACAAAAGTAGTATTGATCTTATTTTCTCTATCTAAAGGATACTAACAATGTGTGCTTCTTTAAAATTGTTATAGAACTCAATTTTTTAAATATACACAAACAATGAGATTTCAAATGAAATTTTGCAAAAAAAAAAAAATTGTCCTTTTCTTCACATCCTTTATTCAAACAATCAATGTTAAATCCAAACCATCCAAGCCATTTTTGATCTTATCCAGGCCCAATTCGGCAGTGGCCCAAATCCAAACTAGTCCTCCCAATTAGTTCTGGGTTTGGCCCAGAACTCAGTCTATAGCTTAAATAAGAATGGGTTGTATCCGAGGCTGTTAGAAAATCATATAAAGTGAATCCGGTTTCATAGGTTAGGTGCTCTGGGGTTGTATCCGAGGCACACGATGAGTAATTGAAGTTGCAACTAGTAGTAAACTATTGAGCTATGAGAGTCAAATGGTTTGCATCTTATAATTTAAATAGATCTTCACTTGAGAGATAACTTGACTATAAATTAGGCATAGTCGATGATTTAGTTGATCTGAGATTAATCTCAATCGGAATGATTTATTTGTGAATAAAATATTTCTGTTTGAAATCGAGTTATTTGAGGTAGTCAGTTATGTTGGTACTCTCATACCCCAAGTGATTAAGTGAGATCTTGAATTTTAATGTTTACTTAATAGGTTTAGTTAGGTATTGTTTGTTGAAGAATGTAGTTTGTGTGTTTAAGTGTGTAAGACTTAATAGGATATATATAGAGTTTGAAGAGTTGATAACTTAATGAGATCAATGTTCGTGCAATCGACCTTAGATTAAGGTTGACCAAATTCGAGTTGGACTCGAATTGAGTTTCGATATTTGACAATATGACTATAGGTAAAAAATGATTTGGAACATCCGAGGAGAGTGTTAGTGTCATAATTATTGGGTCAAAATGACCATTATAAAAGGGCGAACAGTGTTAGTGTCATCCCTTAGTATCAATCATGAGATGATTGATTAGGGATCATGTGTATCATATTTCATTAATAAAAAGACAAGGATTGTTTATTATATTTACTTTATGCATGTGCCAGCTAAAATAAATATAATAATGCCCTTGAATAGTAGGTTCTAATCTACAGTATATCAATTGGTAGAATTGATTATGAGAAGTTGTAGAGAACACTATTCTTAATATTTCTAGTGAAGTATTAATATACAAGGGCAATATTAATACATTGAGACTAGCATGTATGTCAATGGATGACTTGATATCACATTGACACATGAATATATATATTGGAGAATATATATACTGAATTGACCTGCCATGAGAAAGTATCATGGATCGTTATATGAGTGTCATATATTTTCTCATGTGACTATTGGTATGAATAGTCCTTAGACCTGAAGTCACTACGGTTCCCTACATAAGGAGTTATGTATTTTGGTATCGTCTAACGTCACACCGTAATAGGGTGACTATAACGGTGATCACTGGGTATGTAACGAATTATGCAGAGGAATGTGAGTGATGTAGATGAGATTTATCCCTCCCATATGACGGGAGTGATATCTTTGGCCTCTTGATAGAGTAGGACCACGAAATGCATGACCATGCTCAAATGAGTCAATATGAGATATTGAGCTCATTTGTTTGAGTGAGTCGACTTGGGGATCAAGAAACATAAAGATCGATAAGGGGATGACACGGTCTATGCCTCATTGATCGATCTAAGATATCAAAGATAGAAGGACACCGTCATACATGATAATAGTCACGGAAAGGTTGTCGGATCTCGACGATTTTGTAACTTGGGTAGCAATGATGTATTGCTAGATGCCGCTCATTGCTTATGTATCTAAAATGATTTTAGATACATTGCCAACGTTACAAGAGCCTATAGGGTCACACACAAATAGCATTCTGTTTTGGAGATGGTTTCTTTTAGTTGGACTAAAATGATAATTGAACATATGGCCAAGATTTGAGTTAGACTCAAACTGGTTAAACTTGAGTTAGACTCAAATTGAACCATGGAAGATGATTCATCATTATGCTTGGTATTCACGATGAGAATTCATGAAGGAGAATACCAAGGGTCTTGGTATTAAGAGATGTCTTAATGAGGAGATAATGACATTGATGGCTTGAGCATAAAATGGGTTTTGTGCTTAACGTGGAAAGAAGATTGTGTGGTTTTTGTGTTTGGGCGTGCAAGCCAAAAGGGCCAAGAGAAAGAGTTCTCTTATCTCCTCCTTCCTCTCCTTCTTCTTCCAAAAAGAGTTCTTGGTGTTTTGCTAGGGGTTGCTAGCACAACGTGACTTCAAAGCTAGTGTGGGTGTCAGTGTGGATACCATAGATATACGATTACCCTTACCGTATTGAGATCCGACAGCGTTTAGAAAAGCAGGATTACGAAGGGCATGCACCGAAGGTATATTCCTCCTCTAGATAAGATCTAGACTAGATTAATGAAAATGATTTATATAGTTTTGCATGGATCTCTGATGGGATCCGGTATAATTATTATTTCCGCTGCGGTTGTGTGAAGTATTCGCCCGCAATGTTGTGAACATCAGATCCGGAGTTTTTTCCCAACAAACAGAAGTCCAACAAAATATTGACAAGAGAAAAATCCAAGTAGATCAAGAAAGATCAAACACTTGGTGATGAAAAAGTCAAGTGGATCAGGGAGGATCAGATACTTGACAAGTAGAGAAATTTAAGTGGGTCATGGAGAATCAGACATTTGAGAGTTGGAAGTCCAACATAGAATTGACAACTGTGAAGACCAATGGGTCACAGTTGACCGAACACTTGGTATGAAAAAAAAGTCTAAGCAGATCAAGGAGGATAGAATGTATAGTGTTGGTGAAGTCTTGGCATGTCACGATTGACCAAATGCTAGGTAAGAAAAATTCAAGCGGGTCAAGGAGGATCGGATGTTCGGTGTTAATGAAGTCTCGGTAGGTCAAATGTGATCGGATGCTTGACAAGTGGAAAATCCAAACATGTCAAGGAGGATCAAATGTTTGGTGGAGTGAAATCATGGTAGGTTAAGGTGACCAGAGGCTATGCAAGTGAAGTCCTGACAGGTAAGGGCGACTGGATGCTAGGCAAGTGAGGTTCCAATAGGTCAAAGGTGATCGGATGCTAGATGAGAAAGGTCATAGTAGGTTAAGGTTAATTGAATGCTAGATGAAGTGAGAGTTAGGCTGAAAATAGGCTAATACTGAGGTATTAGTCGACTGATGTTACTGTTCAAGCACTGTTGAGTTTAGAATTCGACTGTGAACAATATCAGTCGATTGCTACAGTGCCTAGTCTATTGCTACAGTAGTTAACTGCTACAGTAGTCAACTACTATAGTGTTTTCAATCCATGAATAATATTTTCAATCAAAAATTGAATAGAATATTTGTCAGTCGACTAATGAGATCTGAGTCGACAAATTTGATGAACAAAATATTTCCAACTCAACCAGTCAATTCGACTGAAACTCACCAGTCGATTGGTGATTTATGACAGTCGACTGGTGCACTGTAGCAGGTCAAAATCCAATGTGGATTAAACCGTTAAAGTGTCAGTTCGAGCAATGGTCAAATACCAACCTACTAATAGGTAAGACCAGTCAACTGGTAAGTGAAAATCAGTCTGATGACCACTCTATAAAAGGGGATTTTGAGATGATTTGAAGGTGTCGATTCTTGGAGACTTTGAAGGGGAATTATTGTTGCATTCCAGACCTTCCAAAGGCTTTCTAATGCAACCAAACTATGAGGAAGCAAGATCATATTGTGTAAAGTTGTTTTGATTCATGTTTATTCATTTCTCTATATATTTCGTATTTGGTTGCATCTTCTTGTAAAGAAACAGGTGTAAGAGGTTTCTCTACCTTTGGAAGGTTTCCGAGAAGGAGAAAAGATAGTGGTGATATATCACTAGGAACTAAGTCGCGGAGTAGGAATTGAAAATTTAAAACCACATAAAAATCAAGGTGTCGTATGCTTGGTTTGTATAATTTTTATTTATTGTTTTTGCTACGTATAACAATATTGTAGATGAGAACAAACGAAATCGACAATCGAATTTTGGAATCGCTATTCACCCCCTCCTCTAGTGCGCCTAGGTCCTAAGAATCAAGTGATGATAATAATGATTTATCAAGGCAACACGTTAAGTGACTTGGAGATCCATAGAGATTAAAGGAGATTGCATGAGGTGACTAAGGAGTGGCAAGATGAAAAGCACTAAGGTGGTGCTAGAGCATGACTTGACAAGACTCTAGTTGATAGCTCAAAGAAGGATATATGGAACATCCAAAAAACTTATAAGATGAGAAGCATCGAGAGGCAACATTGACAATAGTCGGTGGAGACACACTACTTAAGTGAAGTGTGAGAATTGATATGTGGAACAAGTCATGGTCTAATGTATTTGAGAGATGTGTAACATGATGGAAAACAATTGCAGTGGCGAAGTCAAGATGAGAAGGTAAGCTATAGTGAGATATGAGAATTGAAAGACTTGTATATATAAATGAGGGAGGGTGCAATCTCAACTTAAGCAACTTCGATTGTTGGAATGATTGTAGTCAAATTAGTGTAGAGTAGAAGTGAGTCCAGTCGATTGGGGAGCTGAGTCACTAAGGAGTTAACTTAGGATGAGCAACCAATGAACAAAATATCTCTATTTAGTGTTAAATCAACTAAGTAGTCGACTGAGTTGGGATCACAAAGATTCCCAATAAAATTATGGTACAAAAGGAGTCATTGAACATATAAAGTTACTTTGAATTAGTTAGATGACCTAAAGGATACATTGCCAATCGATTAATGGTGGAATTTAGTTGTATCATGTAGTCACTAATAGATTCGACAATCAGAGAAAGTAGTTGACCGATGGGTAGATCTAGTTGGCTAATCAACAATAGATCAATAAACTGTTGGGATTATGGACGTCGCTAGAGGGGGGTTAATAGCAATTCATTGTTGTTTGTTGTTTGTTGTTTGCATGTGTTCGTGCTCATCTACAAAATTTAGAAATGCAGTGAAAATAAATATATAAAATAATACAAGTACACCAAATTAATTTACATGGTTTGGAACCTCTGATTCCTACTCCATGATCTAATCCTAGAAATATTCCACTATACTTTATCCTTATTGGAAACCTTTCGGAAGTGAAAAAATCTTTTACAATATGTTTTTTATAAGAAATACAAACAAGATACAAAGATACAATAGAAGATAAAAAAAATACAAGTGAAATATTTTCTTTGAGCACTTTTGGTTGTTTTAGATTACTTCTTAAAGTCTAGAAATGTAGCAATATTTTCCTCCAAAGTCCCCAAGAACTAGCTCCAAAATCTTCCACAAAGCCCTTTTTTACAAGCTTTAATTAGTCAAAGTAGATTTCCATATAACCGTTGACTAATCATCATCATTGTCAATTATTCCACTATAGATCTGACAATTTCACTTGCAAAATAGCTAATTCCAACTCGAATTTGACTACAATAGTCAACTGTTAATTATTAATAGTCAATGTTGCCTAAATAGTCAAGTACTAAACTTTTTGTTCACTTGAATAATGACATCAATCGATTGAGGACGATTAATTGAGTTTCAAATGTTTTGTTCACTCGAATAGTAATATTAGTTGATTGCTCCTCTCCAACAATCAACTGATGATGATCAATCGAGTTGAACAATTAAGTTTCAAACTCTCTATTTGCTCGAACAATAATATCAGTAGACTGCTAATCTCCAATAATCGATTGATTATATCTAAAATCTTTGTAAACTTCTTCAAACCCTTGATCTTGGGGGTTTATCGTCATTAGACGATTGCTATTTCACATTAGTTGATCGATATTGCTAGGTCAATCTTTCTAAGGTTGAAATATTATTTTTCTTAATATTTGATTGATCACAACCTATTAGGATTTCTCTTGTTTAGTATTCGATCATTCTTAGTCTACTAAGACTTCACTCACCTAACATCTGGTCAACTTTGATATATCAGTATTCATCATTGCCAAACATTTGGTTTCCCTTAACTTGTTTAAACTTCTTTTTTTGTACTAAAATTTCGATCAACCTTGACATGTTAGTACTTTATTATTACCAAACATATGATCCTCATTGTCCTATTTGAACTTTTCATCTTGTTCCTAACATCCAGTCATTTTTGACCTATTAAGACTTTCTCACTTATCTAACATCCTATTTTTCATGACCTATTAAAACTTCCATTACATATTAAGTGTTTGATTCTCCATGATCTACTTGAACTTTCTTCTTGTGTCGTACTAAGTGTCTGATCTTTTATGACCCACTTAGACTTGACTTCTCATCTCATACTAATTAAGTATCTAGTCTTCCACGACTCACTTGGGCATCACTTCTCATCTCATGTCAAGTGTCCTATTCTCTTTGATCCACTTGAACTTCTTTCTCAACCATCTACTCCTTATCTAATAATCTTCTCTTTCACTTGTCATCTTGATCAAAGATCAAACTGAGCTTGGTCACTCTTGACAAATAATCTCCCTTTTGAGACTATCGTTTGATTATCAATACATATTTTTCAAAAATCAAAACTCAACTTAAGTTTGGTCAACCTTGATTAGAGGTCAAACACATCAACAAAAACAACAAGTGAAGAATAAAGAGAGATAGAATGCTATAAAAGGGATTAAGGTGGAGGATTGAAGGTAAGCAAAAATAGAGATGGTCAAATTCTATTAAAACTTCTCTGTTGTATTCTTAAGCCTTTCTCTTTTATTTGCTTGTGATCATTCATGTTGTAAGAGATTTTTTCACTTTTGGTAGTTCATCATGAAAAGGAAAGATAGTGTTTTTTAGGGAGTAACTTACCGATAAGTATAGGTTGTAGAATAAAAATAGGGAGTTCAAACCATGTAAATGTCTTATTATTGATTGGTATGCTTGATTATTTATTTATTTTATTTTTGTTGCACTAACATTTTTTACCTTTCTAATATATACAATTGTTATTCACCCCCTCTAGCTCATTTGGTCATCTCAACATATCCATCTCAATAGATTGACCATGTTAAGTAGATTGAGTAATAGATTGAATTCAAGTCAAAACAAGGTTGTTGATTAGGTAAAAGAATGAAGTAGCCATCAAATGACTTATGCAATAAAGTGGTTTAGTTGATTGAAATTGAAGCGAGTAAAAGAATGAAGTTGCACTCGAACACTTGATGCTCGATCTCAGAGATTTGACTATCCAATCAGATCTTTGGAGCACTCGACCTCGATGACCCAACTGCCCATTCGGACTTAGCAGCTCAGCTAAGTCTAAACTTTAAGGCTGACAACATGAGATTATTAGTTCAAGCCACTCAATAGATAAATCTAATTTGATTTATAATTTTAGACTTCCTTTTCTATCTCTCCATACATATATTATTGTCCAACGGAGTATTCTATGTGAGGAGGAGATAACTATCCTTACTTCCTTCTCTATTAGGTGCCAAATAGTATTCTGGCCAAAGAGATCTCATGGTAAAGTTCACTCAATTAAATCTAGCAATGAAGAGGATATTTCAAGTGGATAAATGAACGAGTGATGAGATGTCGATTTGTAAGATGTGGTAAAGCGAGAGGCATATATTAACAATGAATGGAGAGATTGATTAATCAACCATGATATATGCCACCAAGATCAAACAATAGTATCTGGAGAGAGATAAATCACGATGACTAAATGACCACTTAGGTGAGAAGATATTTATTCTCTAAAAAAAATAATTCCATTGAAGATTGACCCTAGCAATTCTACCATCTGAGTATGAGCACGTGTGGTTCTAGTGACCATCGAAGATCGACAATTGACCACTTGCTAAAAGTGAGGGCAATTAGGGGATGAACACAGATAGATGGAGGATGAATACGTGAGAGGACCTAGTGATATACACATACAGGAGGTATCAATACGCTAGCAGAGGAGGCTGCTTGAGAAGGACACTTGACATTGATGTTAGATATCGATCGATATCTGATCCCCTGACATTCATTCGAGAGATGAGGAATTGACCTAGGGATTGGTGATGAGAGAGAGAGAGAGAGAGAGAGAGAGAGAGAGAGAGAGAGAGGGTACACATATGAGCACTTGTATGGCATGCCTTGGTCACTTGCTTAGATCTGACACTTCATCAAACATGATAGGAGCAAGGGCCTTGGGGATTGTATGATTGGTGCACCTTTTGATGTTATGTATATTTACCTTTTCATCAAAAAAAAAAATCTATTATCCAAGTATCAATTCAACTACGCATATGGGACAATAACAACTAAGGTTTACCTTATTATATGGGGTCAATTATATAGATCCTCCTACGTCATTGCACTCTATCTTCTACTATATTATAATCTATATTTAAATAAATTTTATCTTATTTTATCGTTGCTAACTAAATCTTCTTCGATCTTTTTCTTTTTCGTTTGATTTGTATATTTATAAATAGTTTCATATCGTCTAACTAGAGCATCTATTGGTTGTCTAAGTATATGTCTGTACTATCTTAAATATGTCTCTCGAAGTTTTCTCTCAATAGATGTAATCTCAACTTTCACTCTAATGTTTTCATTTATTATTTTATTCGCCCTTATATGTCCACACATCCATCTTAACATCTTTATCTCTGCAACTCTCATCTTTTATTCATGTGCTCGAGTTATAATTCAACATTCGCTCCATATGACATAGTAGGTTTAACTGTCATTTTGTAAAATTTCCTTTTGAATTTTAAAGGTACCTTACAAACATAAAGAATACATGATGCTCTTATCCATTTCAACTATCCTGCTTGTATTCTATGTACCACATCTCACTCAACCTCTCCATCCTTTTACAAAATTGATCCTAAATATTTAAAACTTTTGGTTACAGACAACTTATTATCTCTTAATGTAATAATTGTCTCATTATAACTAATTTATTAAATTTAAATTTCATATATTCTGTCTTTATTCTATAAGACATTTCACTTTTAGCATTTCCCTCTAATATTCAAATTTGATATTTACTCTTTGACGTATTTCATCTATCAAAATAATATCATCTATAAATAACAGTCACCATAATATCATCTCTTGGATATGTCTAGTGAGTTCATCCATGATTAATATAAAAAGATAAGGACTTAAAGCTGATCTTTGATATAATCATATCTTTATAGGAAATTTTTTAATTAATTCTCCTGCATTTTCACTCTTATTATTGTCCCATCATACATATCCTTAATTATTTTAATATATACTACACTAATCTTTTTTTTTTAGAATTTTTTACATAATTTCTCTTGGGACTCTATCATAAACTTTTTCAAGATCAACAAATACTATATGTGTTGGTGCAGTAGGCACCTAAGTCGAACCTGAGTTTTGATTATAGCAAACGATACAAAGTTAAGCTAATGTTATTATCTCACGAGCTGAATCGAGTGTGTAGAAAATTGTTATAGCTGGAGCTGAAGGCTAGCGACATCCAGAGGAAGCCGCGGTGGTCGGGCGACACTCAAGTGACTTCGGAGGGAGCCGAAGGAATTGAGTGGAAGGCCGGAAGCAAAAGCAACACGTAAGTATCGAGGTAAGCTCGTGTGTGCGAGTGTAAGTAAGGTCGTATCCTCGTTACGGGGAAAGACTTAAGCGTAGATCCGACCCAAGACATCTCATAGGTGGTCTAGGTCGAGATCGGACGGTCGACGATCGTCGAAATAATATTTTCTTTAAGCTAACATTGCCTTGCACCACAGATCATTGCCGATCGCTAACTCAAGGACTCGATTGTGGCCCATCACCGGGTGATTACGGGCTAGCACTCGATCGATCTTGCGAGCATTGGTGATGGCCATCACCGATTCTTGGTCAAAGGATCAGCCTCGAGGAGTCAAGGTTTATCACCAAATTTCAAGGGGAGTGGTGTTCAAATATGATTGGCTAGGGTTCCTCTCGAAAAGGGGCTCAAAGGCTATAAAAGGAGGTCCTAACCTAGGGTTTTCATAAGAATTCTAAGTGCTCAAAAGCTGCGACTGCGACTCTCACTCTACGATAACGACAGCGTCGCCAACAACCCTAGCTTAAGGTCTTTCTTTTTAGTTGTTGGTATAATCCTTGTTATTGTTTTCAATATTGCAACTCTTTTACTCGAGGTTTTTCTATCGTTGCATTTTACTTTAATAGAAGAGAGGGTTTGTCTCTCTATCATTTTGCTTCGAAGTTTTTTTGTAATCGTCAAACTCCTACCTCTAACGAGGAGGAGTGTTTTAGTGAATTGCCCTCCGTACATGGTCTAGGACCGTTAGGGCCTTGGAGTAGTAGCCGAAGGCTACGAACCAAGTAAAAAAACAAACTTGTCTCTTTTTGTTTCATTTACATTTTCGCTGCGTATATTTATCTTGAAACGAATTCAAAAGAAAAAAAGGCTTTTCGCTATTCACCCCCCCCCCTCTAGCGAACCGCATCGATCCAACAATTGGTATCAGAGCCGGGGGTTGCTAAGATTTGGTAAAACCACCAATCTAGCCATTTTTACAGATTTACTTTTTTTTGTTTCTTTTAATTCTGTTTTTTTTTCTTTTTTTTTGGATTTATTTCGCTTTGTTAAGTATTCTCCCGCACTACTAATCCAAGACGCGAGTCTTGATACTTGTTTTTGTGTTTTTGTTGTTGCTAGTTTCTTCGTCGTCGTCTCCTTGTGTCTTTTGTTCTAATGGCCCATCTCGAGGGTTTTAGCACCGTCCGACCTCCGTTTTATAACGGAGATGACTTCCGTTATTGGAATGGTCGGATGGAATGCTTCCTAAAAACCCAAATAGAGATGTCGATTGTGATCCAAACCGGGTTCACCCTTCCTACTAATGAAGAAGGTGAATCCTTGGATTACAATCAATGGACCATTGCGACAAAACGACAAGTCGAAGCCGACGCCAAGGCAACACAAATCCTCCAATGCGGCCTATCCAAAGAGGAGCTAAATCGCGTCGACCCCTTCATAAGCGCAAAAGATCTTTGGACAAAACTAGTGGAGCTACACGAAGGGACCGATGAAGCCAAGGTATGTAAGCGCGACCTCTTGTTCAATAAATTATATAATCTAAAAATGCAGGAACACGAGTCCGCGACGCAACTCCACGCCCGTATCCAAGACATAGTCAACAACCTACACGCAATCGGGCAAAAGGTCGAAAACCGTGACCTTATAAGGTATGTTCTAAACTCTTTTCCGAGGACTACCTTGTGGGCATCCATGGTCGATGCTTACAAGGTCTCCAAGGACCTCTCTAAACTTAGATTAGATGAACTCTTTTCCGATTTTGAATTACATGAGCAGTCCAACTCGGAACCCGAGAGGGGTATAACCTTGTTTGCAGGTTCAAAGAAGAAGAAAATCGCAAGCAAGCCACCACCAACCGAGGAGGAAGACGAGTCCGAAGAAGAAGTTGACCCGGAATTGACTGTCACGCCTGCCCTTTTCGGGACCCAGAATCCGGAGGGGGCGGCGCGTGACGCGACCGTACGTACATACATACATACATACAGCGGAAGACTTTATACATATTTCGTACTTCTTACAGCGGAAGACTTTAGACATTTATTTTTTTTTTCCTTTTATAACATAAACATGCATTGACATATATATATATATATATATATATATATATATATATATATATATACTTCTTCTTCTTCACATAGAGCATGCATCATAACATATATAGATACTTCTTCTTACTTCTTCTTTACTTCTTCTTATTAACATAGAGCATGCATTATAACTTAGATAGATACTTAGTGCTTAGTTCAGGTTCATAACCATCGTTGTCATACGGAGACATAAGTAAGGACATCCATAAACATCATCATCATAGGTAACATATATATATAAACCTAACGGATCTTCTCCACCATGCCACGCCACACACACATTTGGCCCCTCCTCGCTTCCCTTTAGTTTATCCATCCCTTACCCTTATCTCGCAAAGACGAGGGAAAGATAAACTATAAGCACATAGGCTTAGTAAGATCCAGTCATACTCACAAAAACCATATATCGACATTAATCATAGCATGTACCATTCATAACATATAAGCATGTAACATTCATAACATATAAGCCACATAACATGTAACATACATGGCGTAATCAACTTAACATGTAGCATAAATAACGTGAGTAAACATAACATATCTCATCCATAGCATGGCAGCATAACATGTATCATCTATAACATAGCATCATGTCATGTACGTCTAGGACTTATTTAAACATAACATATAACATATGTAACGTAGCAATCAACATAACATAAAACATATATAGGTATGACCTATCAAACATAACATACATCATATGTAGCATAGTGACATAACATGACATATCAAACATAACATGCATCATATGTAGCATAGTGACATAAACATGGCATATCAAACATAACATGCATCATATGTAGCATAGTGTAGCATAATGACCTAAACATGGCATATCAAACATAACATGTAACATAATAATCTAATCAGGTAACATATGCAGGATGCTTTTGAAAACATATATTATAGGTACGTAAATATAATTCTCAACATATTTGGGCCCGGCATTGTACCACTTCTTCATTATCATAGCGCGCATCCCTAAATAGGCCCGAGGTAGCAAGTCTCGAACCTAATAGGTTACTAGGCCCGATCTTAGTCCGTCGACCTAGGGCAATCGTCATAGCGTAGAAGCCCATCCTAGGCCCGAGTCTTACTCCATCGACCTAAGGCATCTTGGAGCCCATCCCGTACTAGGCCCGAGTCTTATTCCATCGACCTAGGGGCAATCATACATAGAAGCCCATCCTAGGCCCGAGTCTTATTCCATCGACCTAGGGCATCTTAGGAGCCCGTCCCTTCTTAGACCCTGTTAGGGTCTTGGTACAAGCCATGCAGAAGGTAAAATACTTATATGCTTATTTTATAACATAGCTTATTTCATTTTGCAAACACAGCATACTTCATTTCATAACACATCATGCTTCCCTTCATGGACATATCATCTTTCATTTCGTAACATGCCATTCTTCATTTCATAATATATCATTCTTCATTTCATCATCATGTCATATTCATGTCGTGAACATATCGTTTTGTTTCATTTCATAATCTTATCTTCTTCCATTTCATAACATATTTTAAATATCGCATACACATAGACATGGCAAAAAGGCATGGCATCAAAAGTAAGTAAACACTAACCTAAGGCATGTTATCTTCATCTAGCATTATTTAATATCACAAGTCAACATGAATTCACCCAACATAAAACACATGTTAACCTATTCATTTAACTTAACAACAAATTCATATGCACATAAGACTTATATTAAAACTTCATCTAATCCCCAAAATGCATGATGGCCGAATGGTCCATAGGGTCTTCTAGGGTTATCTTTTAACCTAATTCATTTCATACAACAACAACTTCATTTGCATATAACATATGGATTAAAACTTCATTTGTTCACCCAAAAATCTAGGTTGGCCGAATGGTCCAAGTAGGGTTTTTAGGGTTAACCTTTAACCTAATTCATTTCATATAACAACAACCTAATTCATTTCATATAACAACAACTTCATTTGCATATAACATATGGATTAAAACTTCATTTGTTCACCCAAAAACCTAGGTTGGCCGAATGGTCCAAGTAGGGTTTTTAGGGTTAACCTTTAACCTAATTCATTTCATATAACAACAACTTCATTTGCATATAACATATGGATTAAAACTTCATTTGTTCACCCAAAAACCTAGGTTGGCCGAATGGTCCAAGTAGGGTTTTTAGGGTTAACCTTTAACCTAATTCATTTCATATAACAACAACTTCATTTACATATAACATATGGATTAAAACTTCATTTGTTCACCCAAAAACCTAGGTTGGCCGAATGGTCCAAGTAGGGCTTTTAGGGTTAACTTTTGCCCTAATCCATCTTAATCCTAACATCATCATATAGTTACAAAAACATGACATAGAGCTTCATTAAAACCCTAAAATCATGGCATGGCCGAATAGGCTTTAGGGGCTATTAGGGTTAGCTTTTAACCTAATTCCTTTTTCCATGTTAACATCATCATCTACCTCCTAAACATAGCATACAACTTCATTGATAAACTAAAACATAGCTTGGTTAGATATAACATATAGATTTCTTTTACAAACATTAATCGAAGCTACTCGTATGCAGGTGAGGGATACTTACATCCTTCGCTTTGCTTTGGGTGGGGAAGATAACCTAAAGAACCAACCTAGCCTTTGCTTTCTTGCTTGGATGAGGTTCGGCCAAAAGAGGGAAATGGAGAGGGAGAGGCTCTAGGTTTCGGTGAGAAGGAGAAGAAGAGAGGAAGTGGCAAATTAGAACTTTACCTCTTCTTTATAAAGGGAGGAAGAGAAGTTTCTCTTCTCTTCTTCCATGCCTCTTCATTTGCCTTTATCACACTTATCTATAATCCCCCCCCCCTTCCTCTAATGATAATATCCTATTGGGCTTCTGGTTAGTGGGTGCATCTATAGGGTTTGACTATCTCTAGAGGTTTGGAGTTCAATTCCTAGGTCTTGCATCCATTTTTGGCTTATTTTCTTTTTGTTTTGGAAAAGGCCCACCCAAGGCCCATGATCATCAAGCCAAAAATTCCTGCAAAATTGCTAGGAATTTTACGGGCGTTACAATCCTTCATACCTTTTAAAAGTTTCGTCCTCGAAACTTAGAATAATTAGGGTACTTCGCTTCATGTCCTCCTCGCTTCCTGTAGCTTCCTCGCACTGCTGATTCTCGCCACAGACCTTTACTAAGGGCACCTCTTTGTTCCTTAGCCTCTTGATTTCTGGTCTAGTATTTGGATAGGTCGACTTTCAATACTCGTCCTCTTGAACTTGTACTGCTTTGTGGCTCGATCACTTGGTCCGTGACTGAAAATGCATTTCTTGAGCAGAGACATGGAACACGTTGTGAATAGCCGACATCTCTTGAGGCTCTAGCTTGTAAGCTACCTTGCCAATCCTCTCGCAATATCGGATACGGTCCCCACGAAGCGTGGACTCGCTTACCCTTCCTTCCGAATCTCATCACTCCCTTCATAGGAGCCACTTTGAGGAATACTAGGTCCCCAACTTCAATTCTAACTCACGCCGCATATCCGCATAGCTCTTTGTCGGCTCGGCAGCTTTCAATTCTCCGACGGATGTTCCAGATATAGCTCGTGGTGTCGTCGATGAAATCATCGAGTCCCATCCTCTTCTTTTCACCACCTCGCATCAAAGATATGGGAGATCTACATTTCCTCGTGATAGAGCCTCGAGGGTGTCATTCCAATAGTAGCCTCGGTAGCTATTATTGTAGGCGACTCGCCAAACATAAGTATCGACACCTACCTTTGAAATCCAGTATGAGCTCGTAACATATCCTCCAAGATTTGATTTACTCTTTCGGTTCGTCTGTCTGTCTGGGATGGAAGGCGATCGAATAGCAACGTTGCCTAGGGCCTTCTGAACACAGTCCCAGAAATGGGAAATAAAGCGACCATCTCTGTTAGAAATGATGGTCTTAGGAATTCCATGTAGTATGATAATTTCCCTAGCATATAACTGAGCCTGTTGCTCCGTCGAATAGGTCATCTTGATTGCTAGGAAGTGGGCGGACTTCGCAATCTGGCCCACAATTACCCATATAGCATCATAACCGTTTGTCGCCTTGGGCAATCCCGAGATGAAATCCATAGAAATGTCCTCCCATTTCCATTCTCGAATCTGGATCTACCGCAGTGTTCCTCCGTGTCTCTAGTGTTCGCCTTAACCCTCCGGGCAGTGTCGTGCAAATCTTGACATATCGAGCCACATCTCTTTCATTCCGAACCACCAGAACTTTCATTTTAGGTCTTGGTACATCTTGGTGGTTCCAGGATGCATCGCATAAGGAGTTCTGTGAGCTTCTCAAATATCTCCTTCCGCACTCGATCGTCGGGAATACACAAGCGATCCGAGGTAGAGTACTCCACTATCGAGATCCAAACCCGCCGCCCTTTCCTTCTAAGACCTCTTGCTTGATCCTCTCAAGGCTTGGGTCACGGGCTTGCTTTTCCAAAGATATCATCGAACAAATACGCTTGTTATCGCTATGGTTGAGAGCTGTCCGAGATGATTTCAACCCCGTGAACGCATAATCTCTTTCTAAGGGTCGAGATAACACCGATAGAGGCATCAAGGTGGCGCAGACTTCTCGAGTGCATCCGCCACCTTGTTAGCTTTCCCGGATGGTAGAGAATCTCGTCATAATCCTTGACGAGTTCAAGCCATCTCATTGCCTCATGTTCAGTCCTTCATGCGGTGAAGAAATATTTCAGACTCGGTGGTTTGTATAGATCCTACATCGAGCTCCATAGAGATAATGCCTCCATGTTTTGAGAGCAAAGACCACGCTAGCTCTAAATCGTGGTGGGATAATTCCTTTCATGTTCCTTGAGTTGCCTAGAGGCGAGGGCAATGACCTTGCCATTCGCATAAGTACAGCCCGAGTCCCAACTTGAAGCGCCACCGCACATGTCGAAGCCTTCATTATCATCCGAAGAGCAAGGATTGGAGCGCTGGTCGCCTCTTTTAATTCTGAAACTCCTCTCGCAGCGCCCATCCACTCATATTTCTTGTTCTTTCCGGTGAGGATGCCATAGGGGCGACAATCTCGAGAAGTTCTCTACAAACTTCCTAGAGTAGCTTGCTAGCCCAAGAAAGCTTCGACTACCGGGCATTCTTGGTCGGTTCCAGCTTACTCACGGCTTCAATCTTTATTGGGTCTACCATCGCTTGGATATCACGTGACCCAAAAATGATACTTGTTCGCTTTAACTCGCATTTGGAGAACTTTGCGAATAGCTTTTTCCCGAAGAATCGCAATACCACATTCAGTGTTCTCGCATGCTCCTCGGGGTTCTCGAATATATTAGTATGTCGTCTATGAAGACGATCACAAACTTGTCGAGGAATGCCGAGAATACCCGATTCATCAAATCCATGAACAGGCGGTGGTGCATTCACAATTCGAAGGGCATAACTACGAACTCGTAATGCCCATACCTTATCCTAAGGCCGCTCTTTGGTATATCATCCGGTTTTACTTTTACTTGATAATAGCCGGACTCAGTCAATCTTAGAGAAGACGGCGGCACCTTTTAGTTAGTCGAACAGTGTCATCAATCCGCAGAAAGGATACCGGTTCTTGATCGTCACATTGTTCGCTTCGGTAGTCTATGCACATTCGCATAGACCCATCTTTCTTCTTCACCAACAAAGACTGGAGCTCCCATGGAGAGCGACTTGGGCTAATAAGTCTCTTGTCGAGTAACTCCCGTGAATGGCCCTCAAGTTCCTTTAATTCACCAAGGCCATACGGTAAGGTGCTTTAGAGATCGGGTTAGTAGTGAATCAACTCGATCTCAAATTCTACCTCTCTATCCGGGCTAACCCCGGTAGTTCATCCGGGAATACCTCGGTAGTTGCATACAACTCGACATTCTCTAGCTTCCGTCCTCATCTTGACTTGTATCAACTACGTGTGCCGTAAACCCAGGCACCCACCGCCTAACATCTTACGTGCTGTAGGGTCGATAAAATCTTATTGACTCTTCTCCTCGGTTCTCCGATAAATTCGAACTTAGGCTCCATCTACTGAATACCACTTTCCTTTTGACTCGATCAAGCACCGTACTTGCTTAGGAAATCCATGCCCAATATAATGTCATAATCCCGCATGTCGAGCACTATCGATCGCAAAGAGAGTTCTCTCGCATGCGCACGATGGTGCGGCTCGCAAAGATATGAGTGGAGGGCATTACCTCTCCGAGGTAGTGTGGTTAAGAACTTGTGATCTAGAGCTTGTGGTATGTCTATCTTTCCAAGAAAGTGCGAGAAACAAACGAATGTGTTGCCCAAAGGTCAAATAATGCAGATGTCGATAAAATAAATATCCGACTGTGACAATCAGAGAGGCATTTGCCACATCTTCTTGGGTGAGAGAGAATACCCTAGCATCCGCATAGCCGTGGGGCTTCTAGTCTCCTCGTGGATTGGGGTTCTTCGATTGCGGCTCGATCCGATGTAATCGGAGGAGCACTCCGGGCATACTACCGAGGAGGTGCTCGAACCTCTGGATAGGACAGCCTTGATTCTATGCCCGTCTGGCCCACGCTGTAACATCGATTTGTGCCTTGGTAGCATACTCCAAGATGTATCTTCCCGCAGGTAGCACACAGAGGGATCCTAGGCTGCTTGCTCACTGGACCTCCTTTAGGATTCTCCCATTGTCTTCTCTTGCCAGTGGGGTTCCCTTTCCAAGCACTCCGGTTCCTCTGACTGACCGGTCCGACCGCCTTCACTCGCTTTTTATCGACTAATGTTGTTCGTAATGCTTGTAATTAAGGCACTACCGAACAGCCTCCTCTCTACGGCTCGCGGTCTATGAACTCCACGGCCACATTCGAGCTATTTCTGGTCGGAGCATCTTCAAAGATGAGTCCGACCCTTTCTCTTCCGTGTTGACTAACTCGGGCGCAGACGCGCGAAGCCTGGTTGAATCTCTTCACGGCCACGACCGATAGGTCACCTTGCGAACCAATGAACTCGTCGTAATGCTTGTTGGTCACCCTCATGTGGAAGAATTCTTCAAGAACTCGATCAAATCTGTCCATCTCATCCGATTTACTTGTCTCTTGGTTTTAACCCATTCCCACCACATCCGAGCATCTCCCGAAAGGCAGAATGATACACACTTAATCTTCTCGCATTCGGGCCAGTCCAGTAGCTCCACGATGCTTTCCATCGTCTTGAACTAGGCTTGGGCATCCCGGCCATGGTTCACCAAAGCAGCAGAAATTTTCCGCTTTAGTCTCTCGTGAATCGGATCGTAAGCTTCTGTCGAACCATCGGGGGGGCCCGTTGGTGGGGCGAAGAGGGTTTCCTCCGATTCATTAGGTAGTTATTACTTATTGTTGTTCAGAATTTGTCGTTGAGTTCTGTGACTACGTGTGTAAGGTCATGCGGGGGTGCTAGCTCATCAGCTCTACTATTGCATCTTCCAGACATGTTTATCTTCATATATTAAGGTAAAACTAGTATAAGTTTTCGTTCGTTGTCCTACGCATACTTAGACCAAAGCTAACATAAAGTCATTTTAAGCTTAAGGCATCATTCATGTTCTCATGCATAGTTTAAGCTTAAGGTATTTCATATCGTACATGAACAAGCATAAGGGTATCATACCTATTTTCATGCATATTTAAGCTAGAAGCATTTCTTATCATACATGGAAAACAAATTCACAAAATTAGAGAAGACATAGAATTCTTACTTGAGCAGGATTTGGAGCTTGATGTGTGTGTAGTGGAAAGGCGATCCGCCTGATACCAACTTGTCACGCCTACTTTTCGACCTGTAATCCGAAGGGTGGCGGTGACGCGACTGCATATACATACATACATACATACATACAAATGAAAGACTTTATACATATTTCAGATTTCTTACAAATAAGACTTTAGACATTTTTTTCCTTTTATAACATAAACATGCATTGACATATATATATATATATATATATATATATATATATATATATATATATATATATATATATATATATATATATATATATATATATATATATATATATATATACTTCTTCTTCATCACATAGAGCATGCATCATAACATAGATAGATACTTCTTCTTACTTCTTCTTTACTTCTTCTTATTAACATAGAGCATGCATTATAACTTAGATAGATACTTAGTGCTTAGTTCAGTTCATAACCATCGTTGTCATACGGAGACATAAGTAAGGACATCCATAAACATCATCATCATAGGTAACATATATATATACCTAACTGATCTTCTCACCATGCCACGCCACACACATTTGGCCCCTCCTGCCGCTCCCTTTAGTTTATCCATCCCTTACCCTTATCTCGACGAGGAAAGATAAACTATAAGCACATAGGCTTAGTAAGATCCAAATTCCTACTCACAAAAACCATATATCGACATTAATCATAGCATGTACCATTCATAACATATAAGCATGTAACATTCATAACATATCAGCCACATAACATGTAACATACATGGCGTAATCAACTTAACATGTAGCATAAATAACGTGAGTAAACATAACATATCTCATCCATAGCATGGCAGCATAACATGTATCATCTATAACATAGCATCATGTCATGTACGTCTAGGACTTATTTAAACATAACATATAACATATGTAACGTAGCAATCAACATAACATAAAACATATATAGGTATGACCTATCAAACATAACATACATCATATGTAGCATAGTGACATAACATGGCATATCAAACATAACATGCATCATATGTAGCATAGTGACATAAACATGGCATATCAAACATAACATGCATCATATGTAGCATAGTGACATAAACATGGCATATCAAACATAACATGCATCATATGTAGCATAGTGTAGCATAGTGACCTAAACATGGCATATCAAACATAACATGTAACATAACAATCTAATCAGGTAACATATGCATGATGCTTTTGAAAACATATATTATAGGTACGTAAATATAATTCTCAACATATTTGGGCCCGGCATTGTACCACTTCTTCATTATCATAGCACGCATCCCTAAATAGGCCCGAGGTAGCAAGTCTCGAACCTAATAGGTTACTAGGCCCGATCTTAGTCCGTCGACCTAGGGCAATCGTCATAGCGTAGAAGCCCATCCTAGGCCCGAGTCTTACTCCATCGACCTAAGGCATCTTGGAGCCCATCCCGTACTAGGCCCGAGTCTTATTCCATCAACCTAGGGGCAATCATACATAGAAGCCCATCCTAGGCCCGAGTCTTATTCCATCGACCTAGGGCATCTTAGGAGCCCATCCCTTCTTAGACCCTATTAGGGTCTTGGTACAAGCCATGCAGAAGGTAAAATACTTATATGCTTATTTTATAACATAGCTTATTTCATTTTGCAAACATAGCATACTTCATTTCATAACACATCATGCTTCCCTTCATGGACATATCATCTTTCATTTAAACATGCCATTCTTCATTTCATAATATATCATTCTTCATTTCATCATCATGTCATATTCATGTCGTGAACATATCGCTTTTGTTTCATTTCATAATCTTATCTTCTTCCATTTCATAACATATTTTAAATATCGCATACACATAGACATGGCAAAAGGCATGGCATCAAAAGTAAGTAAACACTAACCTAAGGCATGTTATCTTCATCTAGCATTATTTAATATCACAAGTCAACATGAATTCACCGAACATAAAACACATGTTAACCTATTCATTTAACTTAACAACAAATTCATATGCACATAAGACTTATATTAAAACTTCATCTAATCCCCAAAATGCATGATGGCGAATGGTCCATAGGGTCTTCTAGGTTATCTTTTAACCTAATTCATTTCATACAACAACAACTTCATTTGCATATAACATATGGATTAAAACTTCATTTGTTCACCCAAAAACCTAGGTTGGCCGAATGGTCCAAGTAGGGTTTTTAGGGTTAACCTTTAACCTAATTCATTTCATATAACAACAACCTAATTCATTTCATATAACAACAACTTCATTTGCATATAACATATGGATTAAAACTTCATTTGTTCACCCAAAAACCTAGGTTGGCCGAATGGTCCAAGTAGGGTTTTTAGGTTTAACCTTTAACCTAATTCATTTCATATAACAACAACTTCATTTGCATATAACATATGGATTAAAACTTCATTTGTTCACCCAAAAACCTAGGTTGGCCGAATGGTCCAAGTAGGGTTTTTAGGGTTAACCTTTAACCTAATTCATTTCATATAACAACAACTTCATTTGCATATAACATATGGATTAAAACTTCATTTGTTCACCCAAAAACCTAGGTTGGCCGAATGGTCCAAGTAGGGCTTTTAGGTTAACTTTGCCCTAATCCATCTTAATCCTAACATCATCATATAGTTACAAAAACATGACATAGAGCTTCATTAAAACCCTAAAATCATGGCATGGCCGAATAGGCTTTAGGGGCTATTAGGGTTAGCTTTTAACCTAATTCCTTTTTCCATGTTAACATCATCATCTACCTCCTAAACATAGCATACAACTTCATTGATAAACTAAAACATAGCTTGGTTAGATATAACATATAGATTTCTTTTACAAACATCAATCGAAGCTACTCGTATGTAGGTGAGGGATACTTACATCCTTCGCTTTGCTTTGGGTGGGGAAGATAACCTAAAGAACCAACCTAGCCTTTGCTTTCTTGCTTGGATGAGGTTCGGCCAAAAGAGGGAAATGGAGAGGGAGAGGCTCTAGGTTTCGGTGAGAAGGAGAAGAAGAGAGGAAGTGGCAAATTAGAACTTTCCCTCTTCTTTATAAAGGGAGGAAGAGAAGTTTCTCTTCTCTTCTTCCATGCCTCTTCATTTGCCTTTATCACACTTATCTATAATCCCCCCCCCTTCCTCTAATGATAATATCCTATTGGGCTTCTGGTTAGTGGGTGCATCTATAGGGTTTGGCTATCTCTAGAGGTTTGGAGTTCAATTCCTAGGTCTTGCATCCATTTTTGGCTTATTTTCTTTTGTTTTGGAAAAGGCCCACCCAAGGCCCATGATCATCAAGCCAAAAATTCCTGTAAAATTGCTAGGAATTTTACGGGCGTTACATTGACTGTCGAGCTAATGAACCTAGCTCGAAGGATAGCCAAGGGACGAAAGCGAACCACAACTCGACCCAACCAAGGTAAGCCTAAAAGTTCTAATATTAGGTGTTATGAGTGTAACAGGTTTGGACATATCAAGTCAGAGTGCCCCAAGCTCAACCACAAAGCACCTAAGCACAAGAAGGCCCTCAACGCGACATGGGAAGAAGCGTCATCCGAAGAAGACGAAGACCACGTCTTCATGGCAAAATCAATTGAGTCAGACACGGAGACCGAACCTGAACTTGAGTCAGAACCTGAGGATGACTCGGACTATGAAGCTACCTTCAAGTCAAGCCACGGATACGCATCCGGTTCAAAAGATACCCTTAAAGTAAGTCGAACTTTATTTAATACTTTACAAAATACGGTTAGGTTCTTGTCTAGGAAATTAGTTAAATCCGAGTCCAAGGTCGAGACCCTGGTTGAGGAGGTCAAACTCCTCAAACACAAGGTCTCCCTAACCTCTTCAACTAGTCAAGTTCAAGAGAAGGACTCAACTCGGGTTGAAAAACTCGAAGTTGAGAACTCACTCTTGAAAAGTCAAGTCGAAGATCTTAGGAACACGTTGGAAAGGTTCACTTCGGGATCCAAAGGACTTGACCTCCTACTTGGATCTCAAAGGGCCGTGTACAACAAGGCTGGACTAGGGTTTAACTCAAACACGACTAATAGGTCGTATATGTCGATTGTACGTCGACATAGGAAACATGTCCAAGCATGGGTCCCTAAGAACCTTTTGATTTCAACTCTAGGATCCAACCCGTACTGGATTCCCAAGGACCAAATCCACTATGTGGATAGACCGAACTGATTCAACGGTCTAGGGGGAGCCAGTACAAAACATGTTTGTTCTTTAACTTAGAAATTGCATGTTTTAACTTAGAAAGTTTGTGCTTTAACTTAGAAATTGCATGTTTTAACTTAGAAAGTTTGTGCTTTAACTTAGAAATTGCATGCTTTAACTTAGAAAGTTTGTGCTTTAAAACTTGTGAACTCACTTAAAACATGAACATAACCAACTAAAATTTTTCGAAAAGATTGAGCCTTGGGGAGCCTCTTTTCAAAAACATAACCAACTAAAATTCTTCGAAAAGATTGAGCCTCGGGGAGCCTCTTTTCAAAAATAACCAGTTAGACTAGGAAATAATCTTAGGTGAGTCAAGTCATCATTTTCTTGAAAATGACTTTGTCTAAGGAAGTGGTCGATGATCCGATAAAAGAAGGTCCCTGTGCCTCGCCACGACCTGGAAGCCATGATCTTGAAAAGGTAAACTTGACAAGCCTAGGGTCAAATCCAAATCTAACATAAAATTACTTGAACCTAAATGCACTTAGTCAACTTAATTGGAAGTCATCTCACAAAAAACACATAAGTATAATATGCTTGATCATATAGACACAGGTGAGATGACCTAGGTTTAACAACTCACAACCAATTTTTTTAAAAATCTAACATCCAATCCAACCACCTTGTGTGTAGGATCAATGGATGTTGGACAGCGGTTGCTCCCGACACATGACCGGGGATCAACTCAAATTCACAAAGCTTCGATTCAAACGACAAGGATCGGTAGCCTTTGGGAATAACGGCAAGCTCAAAATCATCGGATCAGGTGATATCGAGCTTAACTCGAATTTTGTTATCAAAAATATATTAGTTATAGAGAATTTTGAATATAACCTGCTTAGCGTAAGTCAATTATGTGACAATAACTATAAGGTCGTATTTTTAGAAAATGAATGTGTAATTAAAACAAATAAAACAGCTAAAACAATACTCAAAGGAACTAGGACAAACAACATTTATACAATTAACTTAATCAAATCCTCAGCCAAATGTCTTATGACACAGGAAGAGGAATCATGGTTGTGGCACCGACGACTCGGTCACTCGCACCCAAGACTCGTCCACAAAATGAGTCAGAGTGACTTAGTCAGAGGCTTACCCAACCTCAACAATTTGGTTAATAAAATCTGTAATGCTTGTCAACAAGGAAAACAACCTAGGACACAACACAAGTTAACTAACCAAGAACGAACCTCAAGTGTACTTGAGCTCAGATATGGATCTATTCGATTCACATGGAGCCAAGTCACTCAATAGAAGCCAATATCGCTTAGTCATAATTGATTTACTACTCGTGTTTACCGGTTAGGTTCATCAAACATAAAAATGATACCCTAGATCAATTAATCAATCTATTCAAATTAATCGAGAATCAAAAACCTTAAGGTTAAAAGACTTAGAAGCGATCATGGTGGTGAATTCAAAATCAAAGGTTCACCGACTTCAGAACCTAAACAGATACCACCATGAATTCTCTTGCCTAGGACCCTCAACAAAATGGCCTAGTGGAGCGGAAAAACCGAACTCTACAAGAAGCCGCTAGGACCATGTTGAACGAATACGACCTACCTGATAGGTTTTGGGCAGAAGCCGTTAGCACAGCTTGCTATGTCCAGAATAGGATCCTTATGGTAAAGAGGCACCTTAAGACCTCCTACGAGATTTATCACAATAAAGTACCCAACATCAAGTACTTTAGGGTATTTGGATGTAAAGTACATATCTTAAACACTAAGAACCACATAGGGAAATTCAAATCCAAAACCTCCACCGGAATCTTCTTAGGATACTCAACCACGAGTAGGGCCTATAGGGTATATAATCACGATACCCTTAAAGTCGAAGAGACTATTAATGTAGTGTTCGATGAAGTACCCGAACCTACAAAACCCTTAATGACCCCAAGTGTTGAGCCCACTGATACCAAACTCGTCTCCGACCCTGAGATCGAGTCTAATTCACATCAACCAACTTCTCTTGTCGACCAAGTGACAAGTGATCCGAGTCAAACTAGTGTTCAACCAAGTCACCCCATTGATCAAGCATTAGGTGACACAAACCCAACCCAATCTAGGATTCAGACTAACCACCCTATCGATCAAGTGATAGGAGATCCTAATCTAGGAGTTCGAACTAGAGCATCCTATAGGAACCTTAGTCAAATTTCCTTAATTTCAAAGATAGAACCCAAATCAATTGAACAAGCTCTTCTTGATCCCGATTGGATTATTGCAATGCAAGAAGAGCTAGCTCAATTTACTAGGAATGAAGTGTGGGAATTAGTACCACCACCTAAAGATAAAACGATAATTGGAACAAGATGAGTGTTTCGAAATAAGCTTGATGATAAAGGTGAAGTAGTTAGAAACAAGGCTAGGTTAGTCGCCAAAGGGTTTAGTCAAGTCGAAGGCTTAGATTACGACGAAACCTATGCCCCAGTAGCTAGACTCGAATCTATTCAAATGTTGCTAGCTTATGCCGCACATCGAGGATTTAAGCTATTTCAAATGGATGTTAAGTCGGCATTCTTAAATGGATACATTAAAGAAGAAGTTTATGTTAGCCAACCCCCCGGATTCGAAAATCTAGATAAACCCGATCATGTTCTAAAACTTAAGAAAGCTCTCTATGGACTTAAACAAGCTCCTCGAGCTTGGTACAAGAGACTTTCAATCCATCTTAAGTCAAAAGGGTTTAACCAAGGCTTAGTTGACCCAACTCTCTTCGTAAAAACCTTAGGTAAAGAAATATTCATAGCTCAAATTTACGTAGACGATATAATTTTTGGAACCTCTAACTCAGCCTTACTAAACGAGTTCGTTTCGCTCATGGAAAGTGAGTTCAAAATGAACTTGGTAGGCGAGTTAAGTTTCTTTTTAGGTCTACAAATTAAACAAACTAAGGATGGTATATACTTATATCAACAAAAATACACTAAGGAGTTAATTAAAAGATTTGGAATGCAAGACGCTAAGGTAATAAACACCCCAATGACGATAAATGTTAACATAGGGGAAGACCTAGAAAGTAAGTCCATTGACTTAAAGTACTATAGGAGCGCGATAGGAAGTCTCCTATACTTAACTGCGAGTCGATCCGACATCCTATTCGCAGTAAGTATGTGCGCCAGGTTTCAAACTTGTGCCAAGGAGTCTCACCTAACCCTAGTTAAGCGTATCCTTAGATATCTAAAGGGTACACTTAATGTCGGTATTTGGTATCCTAGATCTACCGAGTTCGAACTAGCCGGCTACTCCGATTCGGACTATGCCGGTAGTAAGCTCGATAGAAAGAGCACGAGTGGTTGTTATCAACTTCTCGGCTCGAGTCTAGTGAGTTGGTGCAGTAGGAAGCAACACTGTGTTGCTTTATCTACCACCGAAGCCGAATACATCACGATGGGTGAGTGTGTCTCACAGCTTCTTTGGATGAAGCACACTCTCCGCGACTTTAAGTTAGACTTTACGAATACTAAACTTCACGTAGATAACATTAGTTCAATTAATCTTACAAAGAATTCGATATGTCACTCTAGGACCAAACATATAGAGGTCAAACACCATTTCATTCGAGAACATGTGCCAACGGAGCCATACAACTCGAATACGTCGAATCGAAGTCCAACTTGGCAGACCTATTTACTAAACCCCTACCCGAAGCCGAATTTAGTCTATTAAGACGAAAATTGGGCATGTGCGTAATAGAATAGGTACTTGCAAATTATATGTTCTTACTACTATTTCTTTTTTTTTCATTATTATGGAACTAGCATAGGACATACCTTAGATATCATGCACCTATAGATTTAAGGAGCCAGTACATCTCACAACACATAGGACTAATGTGTTTGTGTACTTAGCCACGTAGATGGGCGTGAGATATTAGGACCTTACTCCTGGTTCCAAATGTAGAGCTAGTGCATCACCATGAACCATGAAGTATAATCATACATACTAACCGACTCTGACCAGGACTGGTTGATCTTTCATATCAATCAAGCCAAATATGAGTCGAACATTTTATAGATGAAATTATTTTCAGTATATTATTTTCGAAATAATGTGGAACATGCTTGGACTTTAAAATTAATACTTATTCCACACACACCCTCGCTTTTTTCGATATATGGCAAAAGGGGGAGAAAAAGGCCAAAGTTAAGGGATCGATTTTTTTTTTTTTTTTTTTTACTAAACTTTAAGTTAACAAAACAAGTTAAGGGAATTCTTAACTTACAAGTTAAGGGAATTCTTAACTTAAACATATTTAGTTAACTTGTTTTAAGGGAATTCTTAACTTAAACATATTTAGTTAACTTGTTTTTGTTAACAAATAATTTACTTAACTTTAAGTTAACTTGTTAACAAAACGAAAGTAAAGGCCAAGGTTAAGAAATCATTTTCTTAACTTAAAACTTATTTTAAATACTATGGTCAATATTAAGTAATTTCGGTTACTTAATTCTTTTTTAGTAGCAAATATCAAGGGGGAAAGTTAAAACTCTTTTTCAGGTACTCACCCTCGGTCAAGGGGGAGGATTCCTCAAGGGGGAGCACTTGAAAAAGAGTTTTTATACTTCTACACATTCATGCATATCTCTTGCTCATTTTACTTAATGCACGTAATTTGTTTTTTTTCTTAACTTTGTATGTGGGTTTGCCATAAATCAAAAAGGGAGAGATTGTTGGTGCAGTAGGCACCTAAGTCGAACCTGAGTTTTGATTATAGCAAACGATACAAAGTTAAGCTCATATTGTTATCTCACGAGCTGAATCGAGTGTGCAGAAAATTGCTATAGCTGGAGCTGAAGGCTAGCGACACCCGGAGGAAGCCGCGGTGGTCGGGCGACACTCAAGTGACTTCGGAGGGAGCCGAAGGAATTGAGTGGAAGGCCGGAAGCAAAAGCAACACGTAAGTATCGAGGTAAGCTCGTGTGCGAGTGTAAGTAAGGTCGATCCTCAAGCATGGAAAGACTTGCGTAGATCCGACCCAAGACATCTCATAGGTGGTCTAGGTTGAGATCGGATGGTCGACAACTGTCGAAATAATGTTTTCTTTAAGCTAACATTGCCTTGCAGGCCAACATCGCCGACCGCTAACTCAAGGACTCGATCGCTGCCCATCACGGGTGACTACGGCTAGCACTCGATCGATGTCGCCAGAAGAGATCGGTGATGGCCATCACGATCGGCCGGTCAAAGGATCAGCCTCGAGGAGTCAAGGTTTATCACCAAATTTCAAGGGGAGTGGTGCTCAAATATGATTGGCTAGGGTTCCTCTCGAAAAGGGGCTCAAAGGCTATAAAAGGAGGTCCTAACCTAGGGTTTTCATAAGAATTCTAAGTGCTCAAAAGCTTCCAACGACTCTCCGACTCTACTCTACGATAACGGCGTCGCCAACAACCCTAGCTTAAGGTCTTTCTTTTTAGTTGTTGGTATAATCCTTGTTATTGTTTTCAATATTGCAACTCTTTTACTCGAGGTTTTTCTATCGTTGCATTTTACTTTAATAGAAGAGAGGGTTTGTCTCTCTATCATTTTGCTTTGAAGTTTTTTTGTAATCGTCAAACTCCTACCTCCAACGAGGAGGAGTGTTTTAGTGAATTGCCCTCCGTACATGGTCTAAGACCGTTAGGGCATTGGAGTAGTAGCCGAAGGCTACGAACCAAGTAAAAAAACAAACTTGTCTCTTTTTGTTTCATTTACATTTCCGCTGCGTATATTTGTCTTGAAACGAATTCAAAAGAAAAAAAGGCTTTTCGCTATTCACCCCCCCTCTAGCGAACCGCATCGATCCAACAATATGTAAATTTGATTTTCGTTCATGATATTTTTCAATTGTTATCTGAGAAGATGTATAAATCTTTCTGGCATAAATCTAAATTGACCTTCGATCACTATAGTCTTCTTCTTTAATCTTCTTTTCTATTATTTTTTCTCATAATATTATGGTATGATTCATTAGTTTACTAGTTTATCGTCTCTATAATTTACATAATTGGCTCTTTTGTCTGAATATGCATGTGGGAGCAAACAATTAAAAAACTTATGTGAGCATTTATCGGCCAACGACATGTGTTTGACGTTCGAAAGAGAAGTAATAGATCAATTGGGATTAAGAAGTTAATCTATATTAATTATGAACTTAAGTAATTAAGATAAGTAGGGTAAATCAATTGATAATTTATATAAAATTGAAATATTAACAATAAGCCATAGATTTTTTGTCGAATCCTCAGTTCCGATGTATTTGTAGAAATTTTTCTTCAAATGAGATAATAATTTACGAAAGCTGAATCGTTGAATTATCTATTGTAAACACTTTCTGATTCATCCATATGATTCATGGAAAAATTTTATAAGAACGAATCGTCCATCCTAGGGGTGTAAACGAATCGAATCAGTTCGCGAACTTTTCAAGCCGGTTCGAATAATATTTGGTTCGAATTAGAAATTATCGAATTCGAGCCGAACTCGAATATGTGTAAATATTTTTCGAATCGAACTCGAGCTGAAATATTATTATTTGATTGTTCATGAATTATTCGTAAACCTTAATTTTTTTATTTATTAAAAAATTTTGAATATTAAATCGAACATCCATTTTTGAATATCAAATCGAGCATCAATTTTCGAATATTAAATCGAGCCTATTCGAAAATTTCGAATCGAATTCGAACTCGAACTTTGATTCGAATCGAATTCGAATCCAAAATTATTAAATTTTCAAACTTCGAATCGAACTCAAACTCGAATATTATTATTTTTCCATCCTCAAAATTAATTGAATTTAAAGTCAATGAAAAAAAAAAAGAAAAAGCCAACCCTAATTAAGTTCCGCCACGCCCCCAAATGACCGTATGCTTTTTATGGTCTTCCGTTAACCAGGTCACAAAACCTCTCCTTTCCTCTCTCTCAATGAGATGAACCTCTCCATGCTCTCCAATGGCGAGGAGACCCTTCCTCCCCCTCTCTATGGCCTTCCACCTTCCTCGCCTGTCTCTCTTCGTGCCACTTCTCTCGACTCTTCCTCACCTCTTCTTTTTCCCCTCGTCCCACTACCATCATCCACCGCCGGATCGCGATCCGCAGCAGAAGCGAGTGGGGGGAAGCGAGGAAGAAGAGGACTGGATCCTGTGCAAAGCCCACCACATGCTCTCCCACCCCAAGTGGGCAGATAGCGCCGACCTAGGCCGCCTCGCCTCCGCTCTCCGCCCGCACCACGTCTCCCAGATCATCCGATCCGACATCGATCCCGTCCGCGCCGTCCTGTTCCTCCGCTGGCTTGCGAAGCGGAAGTTCTACAAACCCCTTCTCGGCGATCACTTCGTGCTCATCGACCGCCTCCTCGGCGACGGGATTGTCGATGCCGCCCAGCGTGCCTGCAGCAAGATGGTCCAGTCGTGTGAAACTCGCGATGATATGATCCGGGCCATCGAATTTTTGGACCGCTTGAGGGACAAAAGGCTGGAGCTTGATGTTTATAGCTACAACGCGATCTTGGTCCAGCTGGGAAAGCTCGGGATGGTCGAGGATGCGTTGAGAGTTTGTCGCCAGATGTTCGGCCGTGGAGTGCATCCAGATCTTTTTACGTATAATTCTCTGATCAACATTTTGTGCAAGGAGGGGAAGGTCATGGTGGCTGCATCGGTCTTTAGTAGGATTTTGAAGTGCGAGATGAGACCTGATACGTTTACTTACACCTCGTTAATACTTGGCTATTGCAGGAACTATAATCTGAATTCGGCTTTCAGTGTATTTAAATGGATGGAGAAGGAGGGTTCAGACCCAAATTCTGTGACATTTTCAACTCTCATCAACGCTCTGTGTGACAATGGAAGGGTCGATGAGGCGTTAATCCTGTTGAATGAGATGGTGAGAAAAGGTGTTCAGCCCACTGTTTACACGTACACAGTCCCAATTCAAGCGTTTTGCAGCATTGGACGGGTTAGAGAAGCCTTCAGTTTGATGGCTGATATGAGAAGTAGGAATCTTGTTCCAAGTGTCCAAACTTACACAGCCCTCATCAGTGGATTGTTCAAGTCTGGTCTACTTGAGTTGGCAATTGGATTGTTTCATAAGATGCAAAAGGAAGGAGTGACACCAAATACAGTAACATGCAATGCTTTAATTGATGGATTGTGTGAGCACAAGAGAATAAAATGCGCTTTGAGGGTTTTTGAAGCAATGGAGGGACAAGGGTGCATGCCCAATTTGCAGACCTATAATGAGATAATCAAGGGTTTTTGCTTGGTTGGTGTTGTTGAGAGAGCAATGTCTCTTTTCCATAGAATGCTTACCTCAGGTCCCTCACCAAACCAGGTTTCATATAATACAATCATAAATGGGTATTGTAGGATTGGTAACCACAATAATGCCATACGGATGATTGATCTTATGAAAGAATATGGATGTAATCCTGATGAGTGGACATACACTGAACTTATTTGCGAACTTTCCAAAAGGGGCAATCTGGATTTAGCGTGTAAGGCATTTGAAGAAATGGTTGAATATAATCTGAAGCCAACTGAGATTGCTTACACTGCCCTAATTGATGGATATTGCAAGGAAGGGAAGTTAGATGACGCTTTGCATTTATTGGAGAATATGGGTGAAAATGACTGCAAACCAAACTTAGTGACTTTTAATGTTATAGTTAATGGTTTCATGAAGAAAAATCAATTAGCAGAAGCTAAAAAGCTACGTAATACAATGATGGAGCAGGGTTTGTCACCCAATGTTGTAACATATACAGCTTTGATTAATGGTTTGTGTCAGAATGGTGCCACATCCCTTGCAATGGATTTCCTGGATGAAATGATAGAGCAAGGCTGCCTGCCTAATCTCCACACTTATAGTTGTCTTATTCATAGTTTGTATCAGGAGGGAAAGGTTGAGGATGCTGAGAAGATGTTTGTTAGCATGCAAGAAAGAGGATTAGTTCCAGATGAGGTTACATATACTTCCATGATGAATGGTTATATTATAATGGATAGGGTTGATGCTGCATTTTCACTATTGAGGCAGATGGTTTGTGCTGGTTGCAAGCCCAATTTTCAGACTTACAGTGTTTTGATGAAAGGAATTTGGAAGGAGCAGCAAGTGATGGAAAACAAGCTTGCAGCTGTGCCAAATTCAATCACTACATCCAGCTTAGATGAAAAATATCTGAGTATCGACATTATTTCTAGTCTGTTAATTAGATTAGAGGAGATTGGGTACAAACCTAATATTGACGACTATAGCACCTTGGTTTGTGGCTTATGTGGACAAGGTAAGTGCTCTGAAGCAGATCAAGTGGTAAAAAATATGAGTGACCATGGCCTCTCTCCAGACAAAGATATTTACGTTTCCTTGATAAAGGTACATGCAAATAATCTAAATGTCAACCTTGCTATGGAACTATTCAATGTAATGAATTCCTCAGGTATTCAGCCATGCATAATAGGTTATAAGGCCTTAATATGTGCCTTATGTGAAGTCAACAGGGTTCAGGATGCCCAAAATCTTTTCCATAATGTGCTTCAACAGAACTGGAGCCCTGATGAAGTGGTTTGGACAATACTAATTGATGGACTTTTAAAGGGTGGGAAACCAAATTTATGCATGGAGTTTCTCCAAATGATGGAAGCTAAGAATTGCAAACCTACTTCATATACATACAATATTTTAGACAGAAAGGTATCTGTAGAAGCCGAGTTCTTGAAAAGCTCCAAGACATGAGGACTAATTTCTTCTGTTATGCTCTGCTGTCAAATGTGAAGCATTGGCTACCTGACTGCTGGAGTGGCAGTTTGCCAACTGAAGCAGTTTACAGACTCCCAATTTGGCTAATTCCAATCTTGATTTTTCATATTCTAAGAGAGAAGAATTCTTCAATTGCAACACTTATCGGAGATTGAAAAAAAAACAAAACGTATCTATGTTTTTAAATTTCTTTGATTCAGCATACATGGTACAACTGCAAGAATTTTTCCATCAGGTGGAAACCGGAATATGGCAATGGTGATCAAATACAGATAGCAGCTGAGAATTTCATATCACACTAACCAGAAATCCAAAACACCTTAAGGTAGCATTTAACTTACCTTAAACCAAATTTTTTATGATAGTTCTATTAAACAATTTGTTTATTAGATGTGACAATCTAGTCAAGATTTATTTATTTAGACAATAATGTAAATGTAAGTGATTCCTTCCGAAGATGTTTTTATTGAGAATAAGATCGCTCTTCCATCAAGTTTTATCTATGCCAAGGATTAAGGTGCTAACTTGTGCCATTCGTCACACGTGAAATTTATCCTTTGCCAGCCAATCGACATTTAAACATTTTGCCGGGGTGGGGGGGGGAGTAGAGCTGTAAAGTTGGGTTAGGCTCGCCGGGTTGGCCCGTCCCGCCAAATAATTTAAGCGGGTTGGGTTGACCTTTTATCAGCTCGCCATTTTGGCGGGCCTAAACGGATCGATCCGCGCGGGTTGCGGGTCTAGACGGGTTGGCCCGCCGTGACACGGGTTGGCCCGCGGGTTGAAAAATATTGAAAGACAAGTTGTTCACCATTATAATCTTCTTCTATACACATACACCTCACCAAAGTATAAAAGAAGTTTAGAATAAAGAACAAAAGAATATTATCTTGTCACTACTATTCTAATCGATATAGGAAATAATGACATATCAAAATCAAATAATTACCTAGGCTAAAAAATCTCAATTGAATCTCTATTTGAAGGAGCAAAAATTTACATTTATATATTATCAAGATTTGGATATTTTGGAACATTAGAAAGGAATCAAAAACATCGATATTCAATTTTGTAAGTCAATAATTGAATCTCAATTATAAGATTTTAGTTACTTCAAATACTTATTTTTTTAATCATAGTACTCTATCTGTCTTACAGATCATTACCTTAAGCTCTCAAAATCTCAGTAATTTTAGATATATTTTTTAAATTTGTGTGGCGCTATGGGTTGGCTACTAACCCGCTGGGTTTCAGGTTGGGTTGGAAATTTCTCAACCCGCCGAGATGGTGGGTTGGCCCGCCTCTCTCCGTTAAATATTGGGTTTATGACGGGTTGGCCCGCCCCGCCATGGGTCAGCCCGTTTGACAGCTCTAGGGGGGAGAGAGAGAGAGAGATAGAGAAGTACTTTGGAGAGTGGCGGTGGTGGACACAACTAGGGGCTATGGGTGAGGCATTAAACGACAAGCAATGGGTGAGACAAAAGCCGGTTGACTGAGATTTAAAGAGAAGGATTATAAAAATGACAAGAGGTGGGTGAGGCGATAGACAACAAGCAACGATTGTGGCAGTAGGTAGCGAGCCGAGATTTGGAGAGAGTGATCACGAAATTGCAAGGGAGAGAAGGTGTTGTGGTGGTAGGCGACAACAGATGCAACAACGGATCGATCAGGAAGAAATTACAAGAGGAGAGAGAGAGGAGAAAAATTAATGTAATTCCTAATCTTTATATGATCGAATCGAATTATTTTATATATAAATTGGGTTTAATTTAATTAATTATCTAGAAGTTTTTAAATTTTTTTTTAAATATGGGAATTTTTTTATTTGATTTTATCTAACAATTTTGAGTTGTTTAACTCATGAAAACTTACATAAAAACAATATAATATAAAAATAAAACATAGAAACTATTTTCAGAATATTATATAAAACAATATTAATTTATCCGTAACATAACTTCGCCCATGACGAGTTAACTCTGTCATGGCCGGTTCCAAGTTCGGATAAAGGAGGAAGGTTGCATTAGATTGCTAGCCAATATTAAACTAAGATAAATGTTCAATGCATAGATCCACTACACTATTGCGCTAATACAAGGTTGTTTCCCAGAAGGAACATGTTGTAAGGTTCGACAATAACGTCTCGGAAAGGACAGTTACATCTTCAGAACTCGGGTGTAAGGATAAATATACAAGAGTTCGTATTGCATGCTCTAATTATAACGTATCGATAAGGATCGCTACATCTCCATAAGAACTTGGATGTAGTGTTAAATAGGCAAGAGTTCTCACACCATAAATTGGGTAAGAATAAATATGATATGAAAATTAATAGTCTAAGATTTGGAACATAGAACATAGGAACCCTCACTAGTAAAACAATGAAGGTAGATACGGTGATTAGTAGAAGAATTAGTATTTTGTACATACAAGATACAAAATTGGTAGATGAAAAGGCAAATATGATAGAAAACTCGAATTTTAAGTTATAGTACACATGAAAAAGTAAAACAAGAAATAGAGTGGACATTTTTGTAGATAGTTTGTTAAATGATGAAGTTGTAGGAGTAGTTAGAAAGAGGGATAAAATTATAGCTCTCAAGATAGTATCATAGTAATGAAGAAAGAAACTACGAATGTAATTAGTGTATATGCATCTCAAGTAGGGATTAAATGAAGATTCCAAATCAAGATTTTGGGACGACCTAGATGAAGTATTACAAAATATTCCACCAAATGAAATGATTTTAATAGGAGGCGATCTAAATAAGTATGTCAGAGTGAAAAATGAGAAATATTAGAGGGTGCATGAGGGTTATGGGTTTGAAACAAGAAATGAAGAATGTAAAATTCTATTGGATTTTGTGATAGCATATGACCTTATACTATCTAATATATTTTTTAAGAAAAAAAGAATACTTATCATGTTCAAATGGGAAATAATAAATTGCAAATTTACTTTCTTATGATTAGGAAGAGAGATAGAGAGATTGCAAAGTCATCTTTGGAAAAAGCTTAACTACCCATTATAGGTTAGTAGTATTAGATACATGTCTCAGGCATAGTATTAATAGAAAGAAAATATACATGACTTTTAGAATTAAGTAGTGGAAGCTAAAGGATGTGAAAATATAACATATGTAAAGAGAATATAGGAGTACAAGTATTTGATGAAATATACGGTGATCCTAATACGATATGGAATAAGATGATATCAAAGTTGAAAATAATAGCTAAGAGTATACTCGGTGAGTCAAAGGTGCATGCATCACCAAGTAAGGAATCTTAGTGGTGGAATGAGAAGGTACAAGAGAAAGTGAAGGAAAAATAAAAGCTTATAAAAAATTATATATTTGTAAGAACGAGGAAAACTTAAAAAATATATAATAGCTAAGAAAGAGATTAAGAAAGTAGTGAATGAAGCTAAGAATGAAACTTTTGAATGATTATATCGAAAATTAGATACAAAAGAAAGGGAAAGAGATATTTATAGAATAACTAAAGTGAGAGAGAGGAAGACAAAAGATTTTATTTATATAAGATATATTAAAGATAAATGCAATAATGTATTAGTAAATGATTAAAAAAATAAAAGAACAGTAAAAAATGTATTTTCATCAACTTTTTAATAAAGATTTAGTAAACCAATTTAACTTTGGTAATTTAAGTATGTCAAATGATCATAGAAATTTAAATTTTTATCGTAAAATTTAAATTTCAGAAGTAGAAAAAGTTTTAAAAGGATGCAAAATAGAAAAGTCATTAGATCAAATATTCCGATAGAGGTATGAAAGTGCGTAGGGAAATAAGGTATTAAATGACTTACAAAATTATTTAACTTAATATTGAAAACAAAAAAAAAATCGGATGAATGGAGGATAAGTACTCAAATTTTCTTATACAAAAATAAGGGGGGGGGGCATACAAAATTGTATAAACTATAGGGTTATTTAACTAATGAGTCATATCGTGAAACTTTGATAAAGAGTAACAGAAAAAAAGATTAAGGAAAGAGATTACGGTTACTGAAAATCAATTTGAGTTCATACCTAGAAGGTGAACAATAGAAGTTATATATCTTCTTAGACAACTAATTGAAAGTATTGAGGGCAAAAGCAAGATCCACACATGATATTCATTAACTTGGAAAAAATTCATGATATAGTCCCAAGAGAAATTATATGGATAATTCTAAAAAAGTGAGATGTTAGCATAACATATATTGAATTAATTAAGGATATGTATAAGAAAGTAACAACCAGAGTGAAAATTTTATACGGATTAACTGCCACATTTCCAATAAAAATAGAATTACATTAAGGATTAACTTTAAGTACCTATCTTTTTATACTAATCATGGACGAACTCACTGGACACATTCAAGACAGTATCGTGGTGCATCTTGTTTGCGAATAATATTATTTTGGTAGATGAGATATATGAAGGAATAAATGTAAATTAGAATTTTGATGGAAAATACTAAAAGTGAAAAGTTTTAGTCTTGGAAGTGTAAAGACAAAATATATGGAATTTAAGTTTAGCAATATTAGATGTAATGAGACAAGTGTTAAGATAGAAGATGACGAGTTGTCTGAAATTGAGAGCTTTAAGTATTTAGGATCATTTTTGTAAGACGATGGAGAAATTGAGAGAAATGTATTACATAGAATACTAGCAAGATGATCGAAATGAAGAAGAGCGTCGAGTGTTTTATGTAATCTAAAGTGTCTCTAAAACTTATAAGGAATTTCTACAAAATGACGGTTAGATCTGCTATGTTATATGACATTCAATATTGGATTGACTTGAGCAGAAGATAAGAGTTGTAGAGATAAGGATGTTAAGATGGATGTGTGAATATATGAAAATGGACAGAATAAGAAATAGGAGCATTAGAAAGAAAGTCGGAGTTGTATTTGTTGACGGAAAACTTTGAAAGATACATTTAAGGTAGTATGGACATATATTTAGATGACTATTAAATGCTCTAATTAAGAAATATGAAATTATGACAAATATACACATCAAACGAAAAAGAGGAAGATAAAAAAAATCTTGATTAACAATAATAAAATAAGATAAAATTTATTTAAGTATAGATGATGATATAGTAGGGGATAGAGCTCAATGACATAGAAGGATCCATATAGTCGATCCTACATAGTAGGATAAGATTTGATTGTCGTTGTTGTAATATAATCCATAACATTGAACAAAATCTCCGAACTTTCTGAATGTTGTCGGATTTTCAGTGAAAAGAATTGGGCTTGTTTTTACCAAAACAGTAGGAGTGCCCCCTTATCATGCTTGCTTTTCTTGTTCTCCTTGTGGAACTTCTTTTCCTTTTCCCATATACCTATTTTCTAATTGTTCTTTACAAAGTTGGGCCTTCTGGCTACTTTTTTTTAGTGTTTTTGATCAAACCTATCTTGATTCTCTTGCCATAGTCGGTTTTCTGAACTCATTTAGGTTTGATTTGTCCAAAAGAGAATTGAAGGTTTGCTCATGGTTCTCAATCAAAATATGCTGTGCAGAATTGGCCATTGATAGTGTTTGATTTCAATTAAAAGGTCGCATGATACATGTGATAATGGAAATTGAAAAGCATCAATGCCTAGCATTATCTTTGAAGGATAAGGATAAAACCATTGTAGGAATCTGTTGTTGCTGATTTTATTTGGTGAATTTTGAATTTCTTTGTTTTGTCTTGATGGAAGAGGAATTATACTATACATTAGAAACTCAATTCACAGCATCAGTACATTGTATTTTCATTTCCACAAGTTTCATGCTGCTGTAAATTGAGCTTAAGAAATGATTTTAGCCTCATGGAAATAACATATTGCTGGCAAGTATTTGTTAGGATAAAATCAATTATGGTAATCCATATTTGAGATTTCAGAAATTTGAATCGTTTCACTATGTCTAGTTGCTAAGATTTAGAATTAATTTTGCGAATGTTCAAGATATGGACCCAATATGTGATTAATAACCTCTGTCCATTGTACACTGACTTCTCATTTACCCCTACACTGTGTTGGAGACATGACACTCCGGCATTGACACTCCAAGAGTGACATACATAGCACCATTGAATGTGTAATAAATTTAGAAAACACAATGTTAGATATACCTAGATTCGTAGCCATGTTATCTGCCTGAGCTCGAGTAGCATTGATCACTATTATGTTCTTTGAGAATTTAGATGTGTCATTAACTTAATTTTTAGTAAAGTTAATGCAGAGGAGTAGACCATGATAACATGTTCAAACTGTCATTTAAAGAATAGAAAGGAAACATGTGGAGCCTATAAAACACAGTTGAAGAACCTTATACTCAGGCTCTTTGTCTATTCTTTCCGAACTCATTTGGACACTGACTATGTTGAAAAATTATTAGATGAGATGTCAGATGCTTAGATCCATATGTGTGTTGAATACTCATACAGGAGGCTAGTAACATTAAGGACTTTACCATGTGGGTATCGACTATGAAGAAAAGGAAGCTGGTTGTTCGAATCAAGCATTTAAACAATGCACCATATCCAATATATATTGGCCCGGTCAGTTTGGTATGTGACATGCTGTTTATTAGTACGAGCCAGTACAGGTTGATGCACTAAAGAAAAAACAAGCAAGGAAGTGGCAGTGTTGGAGAGCAAAGGTAGAGGTGGTGGGGAGAGAAGAATAGTATAAGAAGGGTGGAGATGTGGTCGTGGAAAGCGAACAGAAGGGCAGAATTGTAGAAAACCATAGAAGAGAATGAAAAAAACCAGGGAAGAGAATTAGAAAGGAAAAAGACATGAAAAGACTAATCCTGGTTTTGACTGATCCTATCTCTATAATTGAACTGGTCAAACCACCTTACCTTACTGCATATTGTTGTTCGGTTTTAATAACATGCTTATGATCAAAATTTGTGACCCAACTCAAAAAAGCATTAGCCTTGCATTTAAAATTTCCAAACTGAATCATTTTGAATGGAGAATGAATTTGCAATAGAAATGGTTCTTTGATCATAGGTGTGTTTTCTTTCTCTCAAAGCGATATGCATGTATTTTATTTTCTAAGTTAAAGATTTGAAGAAGAATATCTAGTAAATATGCAGATGTAAATGCATGTGAATTTGTAGCTACAGCTGATATGAGCATCCTTGGCTAATGAGTTCTTGAAAAAAATCATGGCTAATTTATACATGGACAGAAGCATGAAATAAAAAGCTCAGCTGGCAAGTGTCCGAGCTTATTAAATGAAAGTGTACAGTATTCCTAAAAACAATTCATTTAATCTTCGTGCAAAGGAAACCAGGCACGATATATGACATGAGTTGCAAACTGGCCTCAGGAGATCCCTTTCAGTTGAATGGTGAATGCTGATTTTGGTTCAGATTTATGATTGAGGACTGCTCTTCACCCAATCAACTTTTCTGGGGAAGAAGATATGAGCATAATGGTACAAGGGAATTGTTACATTAAAGTGAAATATAATAACTAAAGTGGTTATGATTCTTGGCAAGTATTCTATATATGAGATCAAGAGAAAACGTATTGTGTTGTCAAACATAGGATATGAATGTTGGTTATATGCATTGCAAAATTACTCAACGGGTCTTGGTTGTTGGTGAAGGCCTAGATTTCATTTATTTTAGCCCTTTTTTGCCTACCATTTAAACTATTGATATATTCCTGTTGATTGATTCTTTTGTAGAATCTTGATGGAAAATACTAGAAGTGAAAGGTTTTAGACTTAGCAGAGCAAAAATAGAATATATGGAATTTAAGTTTAGCAATATTAGACATAATGAGACAAATGTTAAGATAGAAGATGACGAGTTATCTAGAACTGAGAACTTTAAATATTTAAGATCATTTTTTAAAGTGATGGAGGGATTGAGAGAGATGTCTTTCATAGAATACAAACAAGATGATTGAAATGGAGGAAAGCATCGGGTGTTTTATGTGATTGTAAAGTACCTCTAAAACTTTAAGGGAAGTTTTACAAAACAACGGTTAGACCTGCTATGTTATCTGGCATTGAATGTTGGATTACAACTCGAGCACATTAGCAAAAGATGAGAGTTGTAGAGATGAGGATGTTAAGGTGGATGTGTGGACATACGAAGATGGACAAAATAAAAAATGAGAGCATTAGAGAGAAAGTCGGAGTTGCATCTATTGAAGAAAAGCTCTGAAAGATACGTTTAAGGTGATACGGATATGTACTTAGACGATCAATAAATATTCCAGTTAGGTAATGTGAAACGATGATAAATATACACATCAAACGAGGAAGAGGAAGACCAAAAAAGATTTGGTCAGCAACAATAAAACAAAATAAAATTTATTTAAATATAGATGATGATATAATAGGGGATAGAGTCCAATGACGTAGAAGAATTCATATAGCCGACTCCACCTAATGGAAAAGTGTTTGGTTATTATTGTTGTTGATTCTTTTGTAGCTGGAATTTAGCATCATTTGATTGTACACAGACAATTCCAGCTGCCTTTTGTTTCCCTTTCTCATTTTAATAGAGAAATCGTCTAATTTGTTATTTTTGAACATTAAGGAGGACATTTCCAGTAATACCTGAGCTGCTGCTGCAGCCATGCATTCTACATTTTGATGATATCGATCAATTTTTATCAAGATGAATGGCAGTTATGACTGTACTATTCCATCCAGTTGAACATGCTGATCAAGGTTCATATCAGAGGTATAGCTGTTCTGGGGCGCATATTATTTGGGATTAATGTTCTTTCACTTAGGAGGTCGTTCGGTCATCATGATTTATTTTTCTCTGGATGTTATGAATTCGATCTGGAAAAATGTTCGGGGTGGAAGTTATCATCTTTTGCTGCAATATCAAAGGTATAACTATCGTTGTCAAATTTCCTCACAGACAATGTTGTTTCCAAATTCAATTTTATCAGTCAACCTCGGCCTCACTCGTTTTAATTCTTGCAGGACTCACCTTGCTGTCCTACCGAAACTGCAACCATCTGGAGCCTTTTGCATGGGACTGTGTTGGCTGAAACATACTCTAAAATGATTATCATTATCATAGCATACTGGGTGCATAACAATCTCCGTGCCAATTTGAATAAGCCCTTCATGAGCTGAATGGACTGAGATGAATTTGATGATTTCTATGGTTTGAGCAATGAAATGTCTAGGTTCCAGTGCTGGATTTTGTGCAGTTTCATATGGTGACCATTTGACTCTCTTTTTCTAGGTGCCATCATGAATTTTGCACTAAAATTTTTTGATGAACTAAATTTAAAAACTATTTATTTGTGCACAAAACTTCATTCTGCCTGATACGCATCAGAGAACGTTTTATTCGATATGTGGAATTTTGATTCAATATTCTTTTTCTCTACATGGCAATGGCCATTACTTTCCCCCCAAGTCTGTCTTTGCGAGGTCTGTGACCTCCCTATGTTTGAGCCTGAGGTAAGGTTTTTCGTCCCTTTGGGAGGGTCCGTTGAGTTGACTGGACAGTATAGATATTATGACAATTGCAGTTAATTTCATTTTTTAGAGAAATGAGATTATCTCTGACACCTGCAGGTACACTCGTTTAAGCTAATGTAATTAATTTCAATGGCTCAGTTAATAAATACAAAAGATAATTTTTAAGTGCAGTCGATTTAGATTTAGATTTGTCACAGTCGCATCTGTTCCAATAGTCGAGAGATGTTGGAGCCTGCCTCCTGCAGTGGAAATATTTGATTTATTTTTTTGATTGGTTTATCCTGTATTTAAATGGAGGGATTTGTTTAATAAACAAGGATTGATTTCGGTTTATCCTGTATTTAAATGATCATTTAGTTTTATCGCGTCTAGAGTACAATCCTGAAACAAACAGATTATAAGGTAAGGATCACATGGAGAGCTTGAAGAAGAAAACAGTATTCGGTCTCTCGCCTTTATTCTTTCCGCCTCCCTTGTCAAGCAACGCCAGCACTGCCTACGAAAGATTGGAGAGAGCAAGAAGAAGAAGCGATTCCAATATTCCTTGCCCTCGCCTGCAAGCAATTCCAGTCTATAAATTACAGACACTCCTTGAATCTCCAAGATACGTGTGCAGCTTCTGCTTTTAGTTTAGATTTGTCACAGTCGCATCTGTTCCAATAGTCGAGAGATGTTGGAGCCTGCCTCCCTGCAGTGGAAATATTTGTTTAATAAACAAGGATTGATTTCGGTTTATCCTGTATTTAAATGAAAATATTTGTTTAATAAACAAGGATTGATTTCGGTTTATCCTGTATTTAAATGATCATTTACTGTTTTATCGCGTCTAGAGTACAATCCTGAAACAGAAGAGAGATGTTTGAGGCCACCTTTGTGGGCAAATTGGAGGCCGAGGACGAGAAAGGCAGCGGCAGCGCCACGCTCTCCGTCAACGCCAACGTCGGCGATGCGAAGCTCAAAGCGTCCGTCGTCAACGCCCTCGCCCAGGTCCCCTCCTTCACCTTCTCGCTCGAGAGGCCCGGTTCCTTCTCCGTCGACTACTCCCCTGAAAAAGTAATCGACGACAAGGTTACGACTTCCATTGATTTTTTTTTTTTTTTCTTCTAGCTGGTTCTGTTATTGACATGCGGCGCCGCGGGGGCTTCGCTGATTGTGATCGACAGGAGGCGGGCGGCCTGAAGGTCAAGTTCATGGACTCGGTGAAGGTGACGGGGAGGGAGGTGAACTTGGCGTACAGCCACGCGCTGTCGGAGAGGAAGACGACGCTGGACGGGTCGGTGGAGTTGAACGCGGAGAACAAGGTGGCGGTGAGCCACGTGCTGGGCACCGAGGACTGCAAGCTCAAGTACACGTTCTCGGGGCGCAAGTTGCCGGTGGTGGAGCCGGCGTACGACTTCAAGGACAGGGCGTGGGCGGTGGCGGTGTCGAAGAAGTTCGACGGCGGTGACGCCGTGACAGGGAGATACGAGGCGAAGAACAGAAAGCTCGAGATGGAGTGGAGCAGGACCTTCATCAGGGATAAAGGATCTTTCAAGGTAATAGCTCCATAACCCCTCTGTTAATATGAGCAAATGTGCCAAATTTCTCTTTTGAAATTTAAAATCTTGTTCTCACCGAAATGATACATTGATTGAGATAGAACAATACTTAGTTATAATCGGATCGATTTTAAGATTTTAGTATTTCAAAATATCTTTAGATCATACTTTTGATCAAAAACAAATCATGATTTAAGCCTCAACACCTTAGTAATTTTAAATATATTAGAATCACTGGATAGACAGTTTTAACTTTACGAAAATAAAATTTAAATTCTTCATATCAACTCAGAAGAATACTATAGCGAACATAATCATTTTTTTTGCTAAGGAAAATGGAGATCATAAATGAATTTTTATAGCACCAAGAACCCATAAATGGTCTCTATCATATTCATCTATAAAGCCAAAGATGAAGTTGTGATTGAGTACCAAAAGTACATTTGTGGTTTCATCTCACCCATTTGACCTCCACAAGTTCATCGAATAGGTTGATTCAAATTACTTTATGAGTGCATTTGATTTAAGTTTTCATATATAATTTCAGTTATTTAATTATTAAATTATCATGCATAATTCTAAAATTAAGAAAAAGTTTATTTTTCCAAAGTAATATAATTTTAGATTACATGTCCTATTATATCTCATTTATTAATGGGATAGATATATTTCATTATGTGAGAATTACAAAATATTTAAATCAGATAAAATTAAATCATGTAACCAGATAAATTATCAATAATTATCTTGAATCAAATGCACTCTAAATGGATACAAGAAAGTTAGATGATTAAAGTTAAGGGCATGAGTAAATTTCTAATTAGAATGTATCGTGTAGACAAATTAGAAAGGATCCGAAGACCTAAATTATTTAAAAAATATCTTTCCTTCCAATTTTGATTGAAAATTTCAAGTCATCAAGTTGATTTGACATTAACTAGTAGAGATGATAAGAAGAAGGTAAAAAATCCATTTACGATGATCTCATTTACTGCAAAAGATTAGAATTGTCAATCTAGTAATTTTTATCGGTCTGTCCCATACCTATTGTGAGAGAGGTAAATCGCGGAGAGCCCTTTGGACCTTGACGCGTTGGTCAAAGACAGTAGAGGGTCATCTAAGTCTAGAGAAAAATTTTAGATCTTCTTTCGGAATCAACATATGTCAATTCTGTAAATGTCACACTGTCCCAACCAACACACTATCTCCGTGCTTGCATTCAGACTCAAAGTGGAATTGAGTTACATTTAGTATTTGTCGTCATCATCAAAGAGCCTTAACTAGGATTTAAATCTTAAAAGTGGGATTGAGTTACATTTAGTATTTGTCATCATCAAAGAGCCTTAACTTGGATTTAAATCGTAAATTTGACGACAATCCGACTCTCAAATTTGTAAGATAAGAGTAATATATCTAGATTTGCAAGATCGAATAGAAAATCCTATCTAGGATGAGGGAATGAGGATGATCTGAGATCTTACTTGTTATCAAGACGAAGAGATGCATGATCACGAAAATTCTCCCGGCGGTCATAATTTAATTTTATGCAATTTATAGTTACAATCTTATAGACATCTGCTTATGAAACCATGATATCTAGTTTTTTTTTAAAAAAAAAAAATTATGGCAGCTGGTTATACATTATGGTGTTACATTGCAGATTTCTGCATTATTCACGAAGAAGGATCAAGAAATAGTTCGAAAACTCGTGGCTGAAAGCACATGGAGCTGTAATCTCTGACTCCCATTGTAAGATTTTTATTTTGTTATTTGATTGAATTCACAACATCGTCTTTACATAAAATTCAGCAGTGTATTTTTCATAGAGTAATACTTTGATGGTTCTACAATAAATAAATAAAAGCAAAAGATCATACTGCAACAAAGCAGAAAGGGAGCAAGACAGAAATTAGGATGTGTCGAAAATGCTTCAAGAACCAATCTTCTAGGGCATGTTTTACAAAAACAAAGATATCTGTGGAAGTCCAAGCATGAGCAATCAAAGCGAGAACACGAATATCGATCCTAAAGTTTACAGATTGTTCAACTTATGCACCAAACTAGAACATGGATAATTACTTGTGTCCAGAAAGAACAAAGGTTATTGTTGTAGGATCAGTGCTGAAACTCTTCAGTGTCTGAGACTTTTATTTTTATTTTTGTCATGAATTCAGATGCTGAAGTAGGGTGGTTAGCTAAGTGCATTTCCATTTCAGCAACTTGTTCCAATTTCTGATATCAAGGCTAATCAATCTGTCACTCACTTCAGAGAGCAGATTCCTATTGCATTTGCATACCCTGATCAAACTGTCATGAATGGCACTGTCGAGTATGTACGAGCTCCTTCTACTGGGGGGAAATCAAATTTAATGAGAATCTAGTTGATCCAATTACTAGAGAGATTCACCACACAGAAGTATCACTGACGGTGCCAAGCGATCACAAAAACATTAGTTACAGTGCCAATCGACCGAAGAAGACTCCTTGCTGTAGTCTTTCAGTTTCTCTGAATGGGATAGATTATCCCTACTGTTCCCTTTCTTTCTGTTAATTGAAGAAATAATTGAAAAATAAATCAATCAACAATCAACACTTATTCCACTTGGTAGGAACGATGATATGGATTATTTTTATTTTTTTTATCTTTCTCTTTCACATTTGATGTGTGTATTTGTTATAATTTCATATCACCTAACGAGAGCATTTATTAGTTGTCTAAGTACATCTTTATATCTGTCCCCACGGGAGGGTCTTGTGGCTAGCGTAGCAGCGAAGTTGTAACAATGAGCAAGGGCCAATCTTTAAGGGCTACAAGTCTTTCGGAGTGTCTGCCCTCCTGCTGCACTAGCCTTGGATTAAGCAAAAATGCTCCCTGTGATTTACCTCCTTTGTGTTGACTATGAGATCGGTTGACAGGGCAGCTGAGGGCGAGCAAATCACCTTTTTGCACCAATGTTTATATCAACTTAAATGTGTTTCTCAGAACTTTATCTCAATAGATGCAACTCCGACTTTCTCTTTAATATTTTCATTTTTTATTTTGTTCATCCTCGTATATCTACACATCCATCTTAATATTCTCATCTCTTTAACTCTCATCTTCTACTTATATGATCGAGTCGTAGTCCAACATTTAACATCATATAACATAGCATATTTAGGTGACATTTGGTTTAAGTGTGGGAATAGGAATGAGAATAGATTTGATAGTAGGGTGGAATAGGAATGAGTTTAACCATTCCAATAATGTTATTTGATTTATAAGTTGGGAATGAAGACGGAAACGATGTTGATGTTGTTGTCGAAGGGGGACGGGCGACGAGTGACGGGTGACGGCATCGTCGACGGATGGCGGACTGCGGACGGTGGACTGCGGACGGCGGACGACGGATGATGGACGACAGACAATGGTCAGGACCAACGATCGATGGTCGACGATCGATGACTGACGGATGGCGGACGGCGATCGGGACCAGTGATCGACGGTCGACGGTCGATGACCAACGACTGGCAACGGGCGACGGCAGTCGACGGTGGACGGTCGATGGGCGACGACCGACGACGATCGATGACTATCGACGATCATCGACGGCCTAACGGTTGACAGCTAGCAACCGGGGATCGGCGACCCGCGGTCGTTGGCCGATAATCATTGACGACCGGCGGCCGATGACCATCGGACGGGCGATGACCAATGAGCGACGACAGACGAGAACAACAAGCGACGAATTGATAGGAATGAAACATAAACCCACCACTTGGAGTGAGTTTTGTTGATTCCCAAATAACTAGAAATCATTCCAAAATCTCAATCCTAAATCTATTAACCAAACACTATATATGATTCACATTCTAAATTCATCAACCAAACGCCACCTTAATCGTCATTTTATAGAATTTTCCTTTAAACTTTAAAAATACTTTACGATTACATAAAACACCCGATGCTCTTCTCCATTTCAACCATTTTACTTATATTTCATGTAAGACATCTCTCTCAATCTCTCCATCGTCTTACAAAAATAATCTTAAATATTTAAAACTCTCAATTTTAGATAACTTATTATCTCCTACCTTAATCTCATTACATCTAATATTGCTAAACTTAAATTTTATATATTTTGTCTTTGCTCTATTAAATTTAAAATCGTTCACTTTTAGTATTTCCTATCAAGATTATAATTTAATATTTACTCTTTCACATCTCATCTACTAAAATAATATCATCTACAAACAACATACAACACAATACTTATCTTGAATGAGCAACCAACGATTATATAGTTAAGTAGCTATAGTGTAAAATGTATATTGAACCTAATTAGGCCATGCCATTCTTTTGTCTTTCATCAAGATTAAAATGTATAACCTAATTAGGCTATAGTGTTATTGTTGCTTAGCTCTCTACTAACTATTGCCACTCTAACAACCACATTGTCAGACCATTTTTGCACCACCATGCTATGTCGATCTCATCTCTCAATTCTAGCTTGCTGTCGTGGCTCTAGTTGCTCGCCCTCTTCAACGACCTCTGCTCCTTTCAGCAACAAAAAGAAATTTAAATGCCTGGTTATGTGTCAATTTTTTAGGGCCAATAATTCAAGTCAAAATTTCTTCGCTACCTCAACGATGAAGAGGAAAGAAGCATGATGCAGCGATAAAAGTGGAAAGATATTTCACAAAATAATACAATTCGATCCTCTATTATGATATCGTTCATCGATGAATTTAAGAAAAATCCATTCGATCGACCATGAGACTCAAGAATTTACTCGATGGATGGAGTACGACTTCAGTGTTGGAACGTAATTCAGGAATAATGTGACTCGGCTCAATTGTTGGCGAGGTATCTCGAAGGTCCGTGGGACAGAGCTAATCACTCCTAGAGATTAATCGGATTCAGATATTCTGATGCCAATAAAAAAAAAAGCAAAACAAAAACTTACAACTTTCTAATTTCATACCTAATGGATCTTTATGTATGACCTTCAAAATGGTATTTCTTCTTGTATTTTTGTGGAATATCAATAATATGAGATGGGTAAGTATCCTAATTCCCTTATATAAGAATAAGGGAGACATACAAACTTATGAAAACTATAGGGGTATTAAACTAATGAGTCATACCATGAAATTTTGGGAAAAGTAATAGAAAAAAGATTAAGGAAGAAGACCATGGTTCTCGAAAATCAATTTGGATTCATGCCAGGAAGGTCGACAATAGAAGCTATACATCTGCTCAGACAACTAATTGAAAAGTATAGAGACCAAAAGCAGAATCTACACATGATATTCATTGATTTAGAAAAAGCTTATGATAGAGTTCCAAGAGAAATAATATGGAGAATTTTAGAAAAAAGAGGTGTTAATGTAACATATATTGAACTAATTAAGGATATGTATAAGGAAGTAACGATCAGAGTGAAGACTTCAGGTGGATTAACTGAAGCATTTCCAATAAAGATAGGGTTACATCAAGGATCATCTTTAAGTCCCTATCTTTTTACACTAATCATGGACGAACTCACTGGACATATTCAAGATACATTACCGTGGTGCATGTTGTTTGCAGATGATACTGTTTTAGTAGATGAGACACGTGAATGAGTAAATGCTAAACTAGAATCTTGGCGGGAAACACTAGAAGTGAAAGGTTTTAAGCTTAGTAGAGTAAAGACAGAATATATGGAATTTAAATTTAGCAATATTAGACGTAATGAGACAAGTGTTAAGATAGGAGATGATGAGTTGTCTGGAATTGAGAGTTTTAAATATTTAGGATCATTTTTGCAAGATGATGGAGGGATTGAGAGAGATGTCTTACATAGAATACAAGCAGGATGGTTGAAATGGAGGAAAGCATCGGGTATTTTATGTGATCGTAAAGTGCCTCTAAAACTTAAAGCGAAGTTCTACAAAACGACAATTAGACCTGCTATGTTATATGGAGCTGAATGTTGGGCTACGACTCGAGCATATGAGCAAAAGATGAGAGTTGTAGAGATGAGAATGTTAAGATGGATGTGCAAACATACGAGGATGGACAGAATAAGAAATGAGAGCATTAGAGAAAAAGTTGGTGTTGCATCTATTGAAGGAAAGCTCCGAGAGACACGTTTAAGGTGGTACAGACATATACTTAGACGACCAATAAATGCTCTAGTTAGGCGATGTGAAACGATACCAAATATACACATCAAACGAGGAAGAGGAAGACCAAAAAAGACTTGGTTAGCAACAATAAAACAAGATAAAATTTATTTAAATATAGATGATAATATAGTAGGGGATAGAGTCCAATGGCGTAGAAGGATCCATATAGCCGACCCCACCTAGTGGGATAAGGCTTTGTTGTTGTTGTTGTAGTATTAATAATATGAGATGATTGGAGATTCTAGGAAAAACAACATGGTCTCAACCTAGATTTTATCTCCGGGTTAATATTCATGGATTTACAGGAAAGGAACAAAATAAATCAGCAAAGGATCAATCAAGTCCCTCGACGTTTAATATCATGAGGTTGGATATTCCAATTTATGTTCCTTTTATTGCATACCAGATAGTTGTTACGAAAAGTGACGAATTGTGTTAGGATCATTACATTACTAGAAAGGAGGGAAGGTCGAATAGTGATTTTCGTTGATTGTTTGATTCCGTGTGCTCGTTTACATCAAATTAGTATGCACGTCAATAAACAAAATATAAAATAATAAAAAGAAAAGTCTGATGCTCGAAGCTCCCTCCACTTGGGATTCTGAGAAAGATTTTATTGTATGCAGTCTTATTATATTTTACAAGAGATTATTTTTAGAATTCGAACCTATGATCATAAGTCATCAACTTTATCATTTCTACTCCAATACTTAAAAGTCTTAGCGATGCTCCACTATTTTTTCTCCTTTTTGAAATGTTTTGGAGATGGAAAAACTTCTTACAATATCTATTTTTACTAACAATACAAGTCAAATGAAAATGTACAAAAGAAATTGAAAGAAATCGAAACATGTTTATATAAATGAACTTTACTTTAATTGTTGTTTGTCCATGAGGTATGAAAATGCAACATTATTCTTCTCTGAAATTTCCAAGATCCGACTTTTAAATATCCTCGAAGTCTTCTTTTATAAGATGTAATTGGGAGATGATTTTCGTCTAACAATCGACTGACAAAATCCATTAGTCGATTGTTCCACTATAGATCTGAATATTGCACTTGTAGAATATCTTTTCTAGCTCAGATTTGACCACATCAATCAACTGCTCATTACCATCAATCCACCGATATCCAAACAATCGAGTTCCTTGATCGATTGTCAAACCTTTTGCATAAATAGGATCGACTTTCTGAAAATTGAAAGAAAACCTGAGACGATGCTCGGAGTTTTTGCTTTCTTCAGAAAGATTTACAACTGACGATTTCACAAACTCAAACTTCTTAGATTCGCAAACTCACACTTCACACTAGGAATGATAGGCTTGGTGTTGCTCAAGTCTGATCAAACCTCTACTACTTCATGGCATTATATAGATTAAAAGGTTGCGTCAATAATTAAAGCGGGTGCTTGTTTTTAGCCCCATCGTCCTTTAATTATGACACCCTTTGTCCTCTATTTTGCCTTACAACTCACACCGAGTAGACGCTACTGCTTTACAGCTCTAAAGTTTACATTATTGTACCCTTTGACAAGACGGCTCCCCGAGGCTCAGTCTTGTGTATTGGGCTCACCATCGCTTTCACTTAGTGAGGTGTTGCTTTTATCTGTCCAAGGACAGAATTTATTGCGTTGGACAAACGCCAAAGTTCCTTTCTGATGTCTCTCAGCTTTGGTAGTGCGCTGAGAAAGTAGTTCTGGTACCCACCTTCTTGGTATCTTCTGCTCGTGAAATCTGATTCCTTCATCTGCTCTATCATCTCCAGTTCCTGTAGAGCATAGTATAGGTTCTGTGATGCTTGTTCTTCAATCTCATCAAGCATCTTTCTTTTCTGATGCTCTGGTGGGGTTAGGATGTGTTTACTGATATCTCGCATAACTTCTTCATATTGATCTCTTAGAAGTCTTCTTCTGGAAGCGACTAGTTCAGTGGCAGCCTCTTCTTCCTCATCCTTGTAGCGAAATCCTTCAGTAATTTGCGGTTCTCCTACCTTTTCTTTTCCTTTGCCAGTAGTGATTATCGAGACTATTTCTTTACCAGAAACTAGTCTGGATAATGAGTCTGCAAAAACATTAAGTTTGGCATCAATATGTTCAAAATGTACCTTTATTCCTGACCCTGTAATGAAGTCAGTAAAAGCAATCCATCTGACTCGTGAAGGTTTGTTCCTTGTTGTTTTGTTGTAAAAGCTTATAATAGCTTGGCAATCAGTTCGCAGAGTAATTTCCTCCTTATCCAGATAATGGATTTTGAGCGCACTCATAATTTCCATTGCAGCAAAAATCTCTGCATCAATTACTGATTTTATAACAGCAAATTTTCCATGGGCATAAGCGCAAACCTTTTCGGTGCTCCTTGGGTCGTATTTGGAATTCTTCCATTTGCATACCCCACCCCAGCCTGTCATGCAGCCATCTGTTTCTAATATGATATAGGCTTCTTCTGGTGGAATTTCCAGGTCCGGGAGTTGCTGGATCTGAGCCTTTATTTCTTTTATCAAGGCCCAATCTGAAGATTTCATTCTCTTGTCACCATGTATGGATGTCTTCTCATAAAGTGGACCCAATTTGGCGCTTAGATTAGGGATATATGTCCTAGCATAATTAAGAATGCCCAGCCAAGATCTTAATCCCTTTTTGTTTTTAAAACTTTCTTCATCAAACTCAGCTATCTTCTTGATGATATGGGGTTGCAACTTTAATTTACCTTCACCAATTTCTGCCCCCAAGAATTCAATTTTTGAGACCGCTATCTTGCACTTGGTTGGCGACAGTACCAATCCATTCTTCTCACATATGTTTAATATGATCTCAAGGTGCTTGATGTACTCCTTTTCTGAATTTGAGAATACAAGAATATCATCAATATATACGGAAATAAATTCCTCCGTACCTTTAAAACATTGATCCATCTTCCTTTGGAATACCGCGGGTGCATTTTTCAACCCGAATGGCATTGCTAGCCATTCATATAGTCTAGATGGACAAATAAAGGTCGTCCATTCGACTGATGATGGATCCATAGCTACTTGGTGAAATCCAGACTTCAAATCAAACTTTGAATAGAGCTTTGAATTTCCGACTTTCTTGAGGATTGTGTTGATACCAGGCAAGCTGTACTGATCTTTGTAAGTATTGTCATTAAGTGTTCTGTAATTGAATACCATCCGCTCCTTGCCTTTTTCCTCCTTGCCCGTGATTGGATTCACACTGGTTCCAGACTGGACTATCATAGCCATAGTCCTGTGTCTGCTCTTGCTAGGACGTATTACCTTTAGTCCTAGAAGTATGTCAATATGCTTTTGAAATATTGCTTTCATTGCTGGGGTTATGTGTGATAATGGCTTATCTTGGATAGTAATATCCGGATTTATAATGTCTATTTTGCATAGAATGCCATTTTTTTCCCAATGTTTTAGTGGATTATCTCCAATATAACCCTGCTCCTTTAATCTATTCAACAAAGATCCATGCTGTTGAAGTATAAAGGTGTTTGAGGGAGTTGCCGTAAATAGTACCTTTTCTTTGATTTCCAGGTATTCCATTTCTTCGAGCTGCAATTCCTCAATTGCTGCCATAGCTGTGGGACTTGTAGAAATGGTAGTTATGTTTTTATAAAAGGTTACGGTGTTACCTTCTATACGGACCCCTCCTTGCATCCCTCTAATGAAGTTTCCACCGAGGACCATCTGAATTCCATCACCAAGTGTCATGTCAAATGAATAAGTAAATGGAATCCTGAATTTGTTTTCTCCTATCTTCATCTGCCCTCCCTTAAACTTCCAATTTGCCACTTGTTTTGAGTTTACACCGTTGATAATAACGGTGAAGGGATTCTTCTCCAGAGATTGTTCTGGTACAGATTTTTGATCTACACAGCAGGTAGTTGCTCCGGTATCCAAAATAGCACTGACCTGAAATAGTGGTATATTTGGAATTTCAATTTCTACCATCATATGATATAACCTGTTTAGGGTTCTCTTTGGATGGTACTGGCCACTTGATGCTTGAAACACGGATACTTCCAGGAAATGCAACTGCTCCTTTCCTCTTTGTATATCTCGGAGATTTAGCTGTTGTAGTTCTTTAGCCAGATCATCACTTAGGATTGTTTCTGCCTCATTGTTCCTCCTAAGGACCCTTTCCAGCTCTGCTTTCAGTCTTCTTATTTCTGCCTGTAGGTATTCAATATATCTAAATAGCTCAGTTATCAGATTGTTTTCCTCATACCTTTAGGGTGCTGGTGGTATGATTGGGGTTTCAATCTTTAGGTAATAATCTAAGCACAATGTACAGGCTGTCAACCTGCACTTCATACAATGCCTTCTTGCCCTTTGGGTAGTGACTGCACCACAAAAATTACATTTGATGAATGGCGTACCTATTTCTTCATTTATTTGCCATTTATGCTCGCAATAGAATTTTTCCTCTGGCATATCTACTTGAACCTGCCAGCCTTGTGGTTCTCCGATCAGGACGAACATGGATTCATTGAGAGGAATTACACTGGTTGCAGCAGTACAATGTTGTTCAGTAGAATTCTCGCCTTCTGACATACTGCAGATGGCATCACTGCTACTTTCATCAGGGTCTACTGACACTACATCAAATTCCTCTGGTAATTCTAAGTCATTGATCATGGCAACCCTTTCTTTGTTGCCAACCTTGTTGCGACATTCCCTTGCGAAATGTCCCTCTTCACCACATATAAAGCATTTGCATTTTTTAACTCTGGTTCTATCATTCTGATATTTTCTTTTAATCACCCGCACATGTGACTTATGCGGCTTACCTTTATACGTGCTTGACTTCCGCAATCCGTATTTCTTCTTTTCACCTTGGTAGTAACTTGGTATAGGAATTTGGGAACAAAATTGCAAGTCTTTGAGACTTCTCTGCAGTGTTGCCTGTTTGCACATTTCTGTTAACTCCTGATAGGCATGGTGGATTCTGGGTAGAACTCCGATTGTGTTCCCTCTAAATTTCTCCTGAAATTTTGCCTCCAGGTGTCTTCCAATGAGAGGTGGCATTTTGCGGTAGAATTTACTTGATAATTCTTCATTTATGAACATTCTTCCTGTTCTTGCTGCAAGATCTTTATAGGTATTCATGTAATTAACCAAATCTTTGGTTCCATTGCATACTAACCTTTCTAAGTCCAGGTATGCCTGATTTTGTTCAACTGTTGCTCCTGAGGCAGGATCCTCTAGGGTAATGATTCTTCTTATCTGAGACAGAATGTTCTGAGTTTCATCTGCAGCATTGATCAGCTTGTCATACTGATCTGGAAACATCATCCGCCATTGGATGAAAGTCTTCTTTTCCAATTCTCCTAATAGGTTTTCCACATATTGAACCTTCGTTCTCTTGTCGGGCCAGATTTTTGAGTCAACCACGTTAGTGGTTATTGATTCCCACCTAGAAATAACATCATTATATAACCCGATATTATCAGGAAGTACTAGCATAGCACTTGTTGTCTGCTGTGCTGAAGGGAGTGTCCATTGTTCATTATTATAAGCTCTCCTGAACCTTCCTATTCTTGCATTCATATAATCCATATTGCGGTATGGATTGGACGTCGTGGGTCTTTCGTCGGCTGGACCATATTGTGGTGGTCCCATCATTGTATCTTCGGGTGGATTAAAATTTGATGTAACAGAAGATGCCACAATTTGTTTCTTGCCCTTCTGTACTGGGTAGTGATATGAGCCACCTGTTCATCACAAAATTCAGATTCTGCAGATAAATAACCATCGTCATCTGAGTATTCTCCACCAGCTTTCGCAAATGGATTGATCCATTCTGTATCATCTTGTAAAGTAACCAGATGTTCCTCACGCAACTCTGATGGTACAAGGGTCTTCATTAAGTTGTTCCATTCTGGCGAACCCATTTGTGCTGGTTTGGAGGTTGTAGATCCGAATCCAAGTGATCCCCTTATAGTGCTTGTTAGGCATGACACCATTATTAATGGTGGTGTTGATATCTTTATTAATATCATCTGGGCGACAGCTTCGCCTGCTTTGAGGAATAAGTCTTCAGAAGTCATATTAAAAATTAGAACTCTGACCTCTCCTCTGTAGTCAGAATCAATAATTCCTGCTCCAATGCTAATTCCTTTTCGCCAAGCGCTACTTGACCTTGCAGCGATTTGGCCATAATGCCCCTCTGGAATAGCGAACGCTAATCCAGTGTCGATTAAGGACCTGCCAAATGGTTGTATTTTATAATTGTAACAAATGTGTAAATGTAATCGCAGCTCGAGTCCCGGATCGCGTGATCAGCTCGGTGCATTCATCTTAAATATCGGTTCCGCGATTAAAATCGAGAGAATTCTTCGCCGCGAACGCTTCACATCTTCCGCTATTGAGTATATCCTTCGAATTGCAAAGAGACACTTCCGTAGTAGAGTCCTAGTCGACTTGTAGCCGCCGATTTCTTCTTCGCTGGTCTTAGCATCCATCCACCGTTGTTGTAATCATCCACGGCGAATCTTGATCCGAAGAGCTTTACTCCGCTGTTGTCGCAACATTACGAACATTGTAATGAAATTGGTAAAGTTGTTAGCCTTCCAATCATCATTCTGTGACTAGCAATTACTTTTCCTTGCCTTGATATCCTCTTGTTTGAATAGACATGATTGGCAAAATCTTCCAAATCATTATATCGTGATAACATATATTTTGCGCATCCATTCGTTAAGTCCATTACGGATCAGCGATTCCACGCCATCTGTATCTCTTAATACCAGTCTGACACCGCATTTTTTCGCGTAAATGCATAGATTCTTATCATAACTAAACCCATATGGATATGGAAAACTGCTTTCTTAGGGTTTGTTGGCTCGTCCGTTATTGCGAAAGATTCACTTGCCTCTTCTTCCACATAGAATGTCTTCTTCGAATAGTGTTGATACATATTTCAATGCTGCATCGCAAAGTCGCTGAGTATAGTACCATATACCATATTGCCGTTGAGATCTAGAGATTTCACCGTTCTTCGATCGACTTGACTTCAATTGTTCTTCGAATTTTCTTCGGCTGTAATTTGCCTCGCAAGAAGTCGCCGCCCTACTCCATAATCTCTTATGTCTTCGCATTGTACAGAGCTGTCGCCGAACATCGCCGGTGGTGTGCGTCGAGATGTCGGTGCCATTACTTCTTCTCTCTTTGCAATATCCGGCGGTTCCTCGAATATTAGATCAACCCCTTCGGGATTATCGCCATCCCAAGATTCAAGGGAAATTCTTTTGGATAAACGTTTACGGCGCTTCAAACTCCTCGTAGTCGATGCGCCAGTTTGCTTGAGGGTTCGACTGATTCGTTCAAAGTCGATTATGTAATTCAATGATTAGTGATAACAAAGTGTTATTTTATTTGATTAACACTCTTTGAAAATCAAAAGCAGCTCTTGATTGCGTCGGGTATAGTGCCTCGAAGGTGCTTTTTTTCGCCGCTGAGGGCTGATATAACAGACTCTCGCTTGTTTATCCCAATTCATCCGCCAATCAAGTGTTTTACTTGTAACACCTTTACTTCTTTAACTCTTCTTTAAATCCAAACTCTTATTATCTCTTCTCGACAGTTTAGTTGTCAAAGTTACTATCACTATTTTTACCTCACTTTTTATATCGTGGATTTTTTAGTATTTCCCTTCCAGTATTCAGTCTAAAGCCTTCAATCTCCTTCTTAACAACTTATTTTCTTCAACAAGTAAAATGTTTTAAAGTCACTTTTTGACAAGAAAAATTCGACATTTAACGATTGAGTTTGTTAAATCGCTAGTTGATGGTTTTGTTCTTTTGCAAGATTAAGGTATTATAGGTTTGTCGGTTATACTACTCATACTTCTTTTCACTTAATTAGGTTTATCAGTTCAGTCATTCGCCCTTACTTACGGAGTCCATAAACTTTTCACCGACAAACTTGGCTCCTTTGGGAGAAGCCGCAGCTTTTGCAATCAATTAACAGATCCGGTCGTCTTATTATAAGATTAAGACTAATATACATCTACGCCATCGTATATCGTTAATATTGCGCGATTGAGTTTCAGCTTACCGCTCACGTTTAGTTTGTGGACAAGCCGAACCAAGGATGCTTATCGAGTCTCCACCTTTCACTCTTTAGGTTACCTCTCAGGCATATATGTGAAACAAGTAGAATGATAATTTATAAGAGAAGTAGTATGAATACCCGTACTTTCACCTAGAACGTTGGTTTTTAGCCTTGCATTTTAATCTTTCCGAAACTAGCTCTGATACCAAAATAGGATCGACTTTCCGAAAATTGAAAGAAAATAGTACTAGGATTAAAATGCAAGGCTAAAAACCAATGTTCTAGGTGAAGGTACGGGTATTCATACTACTTCTCTTATAAATTCTCATTCTACTTGTTTCACATATATGCCTGAGAGGTAACCTAAAGAGTGAAAGGTGGAGACTCAATAAGCATCCTTGGTTCGGCTTGTCCACAAGGCTAGTAAGTACGTAAGACGGTAAGCCTGAAACTCAATCTGGCAATATTTTCAGCATATACAGTGAAAGCAGAAGTAAGGATGGTATATTAGTCTTAATCTTATAATAAGGCGACCGGATCTGTTAATTGATTACAAAAGACTGCAGCGCTTGTAAGTCTCCCAAAAAGGAGCCAAGTTTGTCAGGTGAGCATGAAAATTTTATGGATTCCTAAGCTGTAAGTAAGAGGACAGACTGATAAACCTAATTAATGAGTGAAAATTTTGAGAAAAGTATAAGGGATTGGTATGAGAAAACCCGGGACCCAAACCTATAATACCTTAATCTTGCAAAAGAACCAAAACCATCAACTAGCAGTTTAGCAAACAACCTTGAAATCGTTCATAATCAGGTCTTTTTACTGTCAAAAGTGACTTTAAAACATTTTTACTTGTTGGAAGAAGAAAATAAGTTGTTAAGAGAGGAGATTGAAAGGCTTAGAACAACTGTCAGTCTACTGGAAGGGGAAATACTAAAAAATCCACCAGTAACAAAAAGTGAGGTAAAAATAGTGATAGCTGAAGCTTTTGACCAACCTAAGACTGTCGAGAAAGAGATAATAAGAGTGGCTGAGGATTTAAAGAAGAAAGTTAAAGAAGTAGAAAAGGTGTTACAAGAAGTAAAACACTTGATTGGCGGATGAATTGGGATAAACAAGCAGAGAGTCCTGTTTATATCAACGTCCTCAAAGCAACAGAAAATATAGAAGCACCTTCCCAGGGTTTTTCTATACCAGCACAATCAAAGACTGCTTTTGATTTTCAAAGAGTGTTAATCAAATAAAATAACACTTTGTTATCACTAATCATTGAATTACATAATCAGCTTCAGGAACTGCAGAATCAGGTCAGAACCCTCAAGCAAACTTCAAGCGCATCAACATCAGCACCAAAGGAGCTTGAAGGCGCCATAGACGATTTATCCAAAAGAATTTCCGGCTTGAATCTTGGGAGTGAAGCAGTAATCCCAAAGAAAAGGGGTTCAATTCTAATATTCAGGAACCCTTCGGATATTCTGCAAAAGGAGAAAGAGAAGTAATGGCCTCAAGGACATCAACCAGCACAAGACCACCAGCAGTGGTTACAGCAGCAACTAATGTACAAGTACCAAGTACAGAAGACCAAATAAGAGATTATAGAGTAGGGCAAAGGCGACTGTATAATTTGCAGAGGCAAATTCTGCCTAGCCAGAGAAGATTCCGAAGAACAATTGAAAGTCAAGTCAATCCAGAAGAACAATTGGAAATCTCTAGATCTCAACGAGCAAATATGGTGCCAGCTGAGGTACTATACTCAACAGGTTTTAGACCAATGCAACATAGAGTGTATCAACACTATTCAGAAGAAGACATTCTATGTGTGGAAGAAGGGCAAGTGGATCTTCCACTAGTAACGGACCAGAGCCAACAAACCCTAAGAGAAACAGGTTTTTTTCCATATCCATATGGGTTTAGTTATGATAAGAATCTATACGCTGCACAGAAGAAATGCAGGTGTCATGGCCCTGGTAATATTAAGAGATACAAGATGGCGTGGAGACAGATCAATAATTGCTACCATGGAAATGGACTTAACCAGAGGTACGCAAATGATATATGTTATCCCTGATATAATGATGAATTTGGAAGATTTCGCCAATCATGTCGAAATATCTATTCAAACAAGAGGATATCAAGACTGGCAAGGAGGTTCTAGTAATTTGCTAGTCACCAGAATGATGATTGGAAGGCTAACCAACACTAGCTTTACCAATTTCAATTACAATGTTCAGAATGTTACTGATTACTTAGCAAGCAGGGGAGTAATAGCTCTTCCAGGATCAAGATTCACCGTGGATGAATTACAACAATAACGGTGGATACTAAGACCAACGCAAAGAAGAAATCCGACGGCTCCAACAAGAGTCAACACTAGGACTCTACTAGACGGAAGTGTCTCTTTGCAATTCCAAGGATATACTCCAATAGCAGAACCACGTGCAATAACTGCTAATGAGGAAGATGTGGAAAACTGTTCACCAGAACAGGAAATTCTCTCAGTTTTAATCACTGAGGAACCAGTATTTGAAGTGATGAGAATGCACCCAGAAGCAATCACACCAGTCCGAAGGACTCCAGGAGCTGCAGGTTACGATTTACACATTTGTTACAATTATAAAATACAACCATTTGGCAGGTCCTTAATCGACACTGGATTAGCGTTCGCTATTCCAGAATAGTACTATTAATTGACTAATGACGATCAATCGAGTTGCACAGTTGAGCTCAAAACTCTCTGTTCGCTCAAATAATAACATTAGTCGATTACTATTCTATAGCAATCGACTGATTATGACCAATTGAGTAGAACAACCAAGTATCAAACTCTTTGTTCACTCGAATAGTAATATCAATCGACTGCTAATCTCAACAGTCAATTGATCATGCTCAAAATTCCTATAAACTCCCTCAAACCCCTCTCGAAGTTTGCAATTCATCAATCGATTGCTACTTCATAGCAGTCGACTGATACTCCTATTTCAAACTTTCTAAGATTGAAATCTCACTTTGTTTAATATCTGATTGGTCATAACCTATCAAAATTTCTTTCGCTTAGCATCCAAACATGCTTGATTTGATAAGACTTCACTCGTCTAATATCCGATTAATCTTGACCTATTAGGACTTCACTAGCATAGTATCTGGTCAATCTTGATATGTTGAAACTTCACTATTGCTAAATATCTGATCCTCCTTGATTTGTTTGGACTTCTCATCTCACTGCTAACATCTAGTCTTACCTGACCTGATAGGATTTCCATCTGCATGCTTAACATTAAGTCCTTCCTAATATATTAGGACTTCCATCATTTGTCATGTGTCTGATCCTCTATGATCCACTTGGATAACTTTTCTCTTCTCGTGCCAAGTATCCAATTTTCCATGACACATTTAGGCTTCACCTATCTCGTGCTAAGTGTTTGGTCTTCCATGACCCATTTGAACTTTTCTTCTCTCACACCAAGCATCCTTTCTTGCATGACCCACTTGAACTTTGCTTCTCTCATGACAAATGTCTAGTCAAGCATGCCCCATTTAGACTTTGTTCATTTGTTAAGTATCTGATCAACCTTAACTTACTTAACTTCTTGCTCAATCAATCAACATCAAAACTCGTATCTATCTTAGTCAACTTGACCTAAGTCAATTACACCAACAATCTCCCTTCTAACAATTTCCTCTTCTACATCGAGCTTGCTCATCTTTGACCAACAATCTCCCCTTATAGAGTATCGTTCGGTCATCACCACATATTGTTCAAATATCAAAACTCAATTCAAACTCAACTCGAGTTTGATCAATATTGATCATACGTTGATTGCAACAACAAAATGTCCCTTGAGAAAATAAATCCCAATTTTACTCCGCCAATCCAATACCACAACTGACAAATATGAAATACTCTTCCCTTGGAGTAAAAGGTAAAATCCGTCACCCCGACAACCCCTACCGATTGGTCCCATACCACGATAAGGAAAGTAAATCACGAGGAGCATTTTGTACAAGCAAGAACTAACACGGTAAAAGGATAGACACCCCAAAAAGCTTTGCAACCCTCGGGGATTGACCCTTGTTCCTTTGGACAATTCTACCGTCTATGCTAGTCACTTGATCCTCTCGTAGGGACATGAAATACTCTTCCCATGGTGCAAAAGGTTGGAATCCACCAACCTAGCGACCCCTACCAGTCCGTCCCCAAACCATCGTAAGGGAGGTAAATTACGATAGACTTTTGACCCTTGAAACTAGTAACTAGCGCATGGAGGGACGACACCCTCGCATTTACAAGGAATTGACCCGTTGTCCTATGGTGCAACGTCTGCATGCACTAGCCACTAGGCCCTTCCCGCGGAGGCCATGAAATACTCTTCCCATAACATACTGGAGATGATTACATGATTTATAATTACAGATTAACTTATAAGTAATTAGTACCTCTTACCTAGGAAGAACAGTGTCAAACATTACAACTAAATTTTGTCCCCAAATCATGTTTCATAACGTTCTCAACTAAAGTAATTAGGGTTTATAGCTTCAACAAGACCATTGTTTTTCTAGTGTAGTTTTATATCGTTGATTTATCGCAACACTGCTGTTGCAGATGGCTAATTACCTCGAGATGTCACAGTATGACACTGAATGCCCATCTTTTTACTTACATGCAGTCCTTTTACTTGTTAAATTGCGTTCTTATTATAATTTGATGAGTATTATCGTACGCACATATCATTCATTACTCACACGGATGGATGTTTCATTCATTTCCAGTGGGGATGGTGTGGTGACTAAGACATGGCGGAACTTGCGAATAAGACAATGGTCAATTCCGGAGGAGGTCTAAAACTCTTTCCTGGATTCAGATGACCCCCACATGTCTTGGCCACTACGTCAAGGCCCATAGAGTCCTCTGTGATTTACCTTCCTCACACAGGCCGATGAAGATTGTTAGATTGACGGATTCCAATCTTTTGCGAATTCATTCCCTTGGTTTGCTATAACATTCTTGTTTGTTAGGAAAACCCCAAGATACTATGCTTTAACTGCTTCAATAATGGTATCAAATTTAAGTAAGAAACTGCATGCCACTTTAATCATCACAAAATTAAGGAAGAACAACTCCAATCCACATTTTCTCCCTCAATTTCGGAACTTTGTTGTTTAGGCAAACATTAATCTCTAACAGGAACTTAAGACTCCAACTATAGAACTAACAGGAACTGTGGACTGATGCTATTTGATCAAGATTTCCATTAGAGATTCCATTGTGCATGACCACCAAGGCAGTTTGCAAATGTAGGCAATCAGAAGTTTTTGGTCAATGGGAATCAAAGCCACCATTCTATTCTAGTTACAGTCGTATGCATTTAACATTTCAAACAAGAGATGATCATGCATCACCCTCACCAAAATTCGATGAATAAATTACTAGCTTCGATCATACAAGAATATGATTCAACAACCTGGAAGGAAACTGAAGTCATTGAATTTGATTCTAATAGATATATATATATATATATGGATGGCACCACAGGAATCATGATTTGTCCAGGAATCCAATACCTGGATAAATATAGTCAGCAGTGATCTAACTAATCATCTCTAATGCCGTAACAAAGCGAAGAAGGTCGAAGTCGAGAACTCTGGTTTTAGCCACAAAATCACACACAATAGCTCACTGAGACAGTTTTGCAGATGTTATTGGTTTTACCAGTCAGATGTGTAGTAGGAAATTTATGAACATGCATATCGAGCAAAGCAAGTGAATATGCTAAAAACTAGACTACTTGACTACACAATTCTAGCAATGGCTTTGATTCTAAAGTATCTATGAAACTCTACCAGATCAGAAGAGAAAGTCACTTTTGGAAATCAAGATGAAATACTAGCCAATGTTCTTAGTAAAATGATCATCGAACCAAATGTTGTTTTCATCTAGAGAAAACAACAGCACTAATGGCACAGTTGACATAATTGACAGTGTTCTTCGTAAAGGAAAGAATAAATATTGTAAAATAGACATACAGCTTCGTATGAAAAGTAACACAAAGGATGAATAGAACCACAATGGAGGGAATGACCTGTACCATAGAAATGGAGGAAAGAGCTATTACGACTCCATCAGGCAGATGAAGGAGACTTTTAGTTTCTTCTGGTTATCCAATCTATCATCTGCTATTCCGATGAACACGATCTACTTCTGGCGGTAGGCGATGTAATTTGCTAATTGTAGCAAAGGCGCCGTCTTTAATGGATCAAAACCAGCGAGCTGCTGCCCGGAATCTTTCAGTAGCCTGTCGGCAAAGTCCTTGGACTTTTCCAGTCCCAATAGCTTCGGGTAGGTTGTTTTATCACTGGCCAGATCCTTCCCTGCTGTCTTCCCCAGCTCCTCCGATGATTTGGTCACGTCGAGGATATCGTCGACTACCTGGAACAGTAGACCGATGGACTTGGCATAGTTTCTGAGATTCTCAATCTGGTCTTCGGAGGCGCCGCCCAAGATGGCGCCTAGGACGACGGAAGCCTCCAAAAGAGCAGCAGTTTTGTGGAGGTGGATGAATTCGAGATGGTCGAGAGAGACGGGAGTTCCTGCGCCAGTGGCTTCGAGGTCGGCCACCTGGCCCGCGACGAGGCCCTCGGCGCCTACGCAGCGAGAGAGCTCGCCCACCGCACGCACGATCCGGTCCGAGGGCACAGATCCGTCGGCAGGGTACGACGCAGGATTGGCCAGGTGGCCGAAGGCGAGGGCAAGGAGGGCGTCGCCAGCGAGGACGGCTGTGGCCTCGTCAAAGGCGCGGTGGCAAGAGGGGCGGCCGCGGCGGAGGTCGTCGTCATCCATGCAGGGGAGATCGTCGTGGATGAGCGACATGGTGTGGATCATCTCCACGGAGACAGCAGCCGGCATCGCCCAGGCGCTCCCACCGCCGACGACCTCGCAGGAAGCGAGGCACAGCACGGGGCGCACGCGCTTGCCGCCGGCGAGGAGCGAATACCTCATCGCCTCGTGGATCCGCTCCGGGTGCGCGAGCGGCACGGCCGCATCGAGCGCGCGGTTGACGGCGGCGGCCTTCTCGAGCAAGTACCCCTTGAAGTCGAAGCCCGTCGCGAGGGCCGGCTCGGGCGCCGCAGGCGATGTCTCGACCTCCATAACCCGGGGCGGCGGCGGGGCGCGACGGCTGAGGCGGGCGGCCGAGGCAGCGATCGAGCTGCCGAAGCCCACTGCCGGCGGCGCAGGGCGGAAGGCGGCGGCGGAGTGGTAGACCCTGGAGAGCGCAGCGTTGCAGCAGCCACAAGGGATCATCAAAAATGCCATTTTTTTTCCCCTATGGGAACTCGAATCGCGAGGCGCCTTGTAAAATATGGAAATAAAAATATAAACAGCCGCAAAACGGTCAACAACTGAACAAGGAAGAAGCCAAGTCCGCCATTTTTGTTTACAGGGGAAGGAAAGACGAAAGGGGAATAGGAGAATGGAAAGGACAATTATTGGTGCTGAAACTGTAGTCTGTAGTTGGGGGAAGAAGAAGGAGGAGGAGGCATTAGTCCATATCTATATATTTTAAAGCGGGGGTGTGGGGGAAGGGAAGGTAAGGAAGGGATTGGTTGGGTGGGATAGTGTTGGTGTTGCTGCTGGGAAGCTCATCCGCAATTGGATTTGGTCTACTTACGTCAAAGGTGCGAAGAAATTAGGTTTCAATCCCCAGATTGGTACTCCGACGAGACGAGACGACGAAGACAGAAAGGAAAGAAATCCATAATAAACCAAAAGAATGAATCAAGAATTTTTTTTTTGCAGCTGCTGCTGCAATCTCGTGACGAAACTACCATCTCGCAGCGACACCGCACGAGGTCTGATGACGAGGTTGCAACCTCACGGCCTCGAGATGAGGCTGCGATCTCGTGACGAGGCCTAGATTCGATGCCAGGTCGTGTTTGATTCGAATTCGGTCTTCAATTCGTTCGTTTCCAGAGATTCTGATAATCGATTTTACAATTAATAAAAAAAAAATTATAAAAATTATATTAATATGGTCGGAGAGCAAGCACCTTATTAAATTTATAATCTTGAAAATTGACCCTTATTTATTAATATAATTTTATTGTCACACCAATCACAAGAAACTGGTGTAGATCTCAACTCGTAATCAAGTCAATGAGTTAGTTATTTATTGATTCGATTAAAAAGGATTGATTGTAATTTAATGGATCTAAATCAATTTGAAACATTTGATATTTTAACAAGATTGAAATCATCAATTTAACGATATTCGTCGGTCTGTTTTATGATCATTGTGAAAGAGATAAATCACGGATGGACCTATGAGTTTTAACGTGGTAGCTAAGACACGTGAAGGTCATCTGAATCCATGAAAGAACTTTAGACCTCCTCTGAAATCAACTTATACCACTTCTAAAAATATCGCAGTATCTTACCCACCACGCCATCTGTTAGATATTGGGTCTTGTAAAGACCAATATGGTTTACGATTTTGAAAAGGAAAATCGAGGTGTCATCAATCGATGAAAGTCTAAATTGACTTCAAAATTGAAATCTACGTTTCGAGTAAATGAATCTAGACTATTAATTTGCTTAAAACCGATTATGAATGAATGAGAAATTAATTGTTAAAGTCAGCCTAAAAAGTTATTAAAGGAAGTAAGGGGAGAAATAGTCCCATATTGGAAATTCCATAGAGGATTTACTTTCTTATATGTGTTGCTGTGTTAATTGAGTTAACTCAACTAATCACAGATACTCTCATCCAATGGGCGAGCAGGTTCTCGAACCTGCAAGCCCGCCACCCGCCATGTGTGCACGCGCGCAATGGGCGCTTTGTTGGCGCACTTTGCGCCGTCGCGAGGAGCATTGAGGAGCTTAAATTTATGCTTCGAGTGACGTGCCAGTGCCTACGTGGCACTCGAGTGATATGTCATGTATACATGGCACTCGGTTGGGCATAGAGGATTGGCTGCTGACTGGGCAATCGAATGGCCACCAATGAAACGAAGAGGGTGATGAGTCGCAAGTAGCGCGATCTAGAGCGTTGATCGCGAAGAATCACGATCGGACCGTCGGTGATTACGATTGATCTGGAGCGTCGGATTAATTGGATCGCTGGATCCAGATCTGGCGGCTGAGATCAAAGGATGATCTGAAAGGTTACAATCATCCAGATCTAATGGCCGAGATTAAAAGGTTTGATGAAGAGTTACAACCCTTTACATCCAATGGCTCAGATTAAACTCACCAAAGGGCACTTCACCTCTTCACCTAGTATAAATAGGATCCCTAGATGATGGAACAAATCACTCAAAAATTCACTCATTCACTCGAGTTCTCATCTCATCCATCCCATCTTCTGCATCCAGAGTCCAAAAAGCTTACGAGTAGGTTCGTCGGTCTCGAAATTTATAGTGCTACTATTCTGAGACATCATCGTTGTATCTTGGAAACGAATTGCTGCTATCCGTAAGCTCCTAAGCGGAGCAATATCGTTTTACGGAGATAGTATTGAATACTAGCCTCGACGAGCTCATATCAGTTTGCTTTCTCCCCGATAATATTCATCACACCTATCATCAACACCATCTCTGTGGAAATGATATTTTAACATCAACAAAATGTAGAACCACTACATTAGCGGCCCCTCACCGCTGCCCCTACGTGTGGAAGGGAGTAAATCAAGTGTCAGGTGGCTAGCGCAGAAATACGGAGTCATCGATAGTCTAGTCGTCACTTTCAGAAATCGATCCTTTATCCTTTCAAATCTTAACACGGATGTGTTAATCATCTGAGTTTATCCTGGAGATTGATATTTTAACATCAACGTCCATTGATGTTGAAGCGGCACAATATTGAAAAATCTATATCAATTGATAAAAAGTCAATGCCGGGTTCATTTTAGAAAATTAATACTGTAGTATGCGTCGAAATTAAGTATGAGCATTATAAATATTTTCGATGTATTATCCTATATTATTATATGTCAATTTTTTAAAAATTTAAATTTTCTAAATTTATTTAGAGGTGAGCAATCGATTAATAATTGAACCAACCGAACCGATTAAATAAAAATCGAATATATCAATTTTTTTAACAAACCGAACCGACTGAACTTTTCAACAAAGTCGAACAAATCAAATCGATAAAAATCGATTAATTAGGTTAAAAATCGAACAAACCGAATAAATTGAATTTGTTATCATCAGTCGACTGATATTTTCGTATCAATCGACTAACCTTATGGTCAGTCGACTAATATGAAATATCAGTCAACTGATGATGATGAAGATCGTGGGGCTCGAGGCAATCAGTCAATTGAAGTTCATCAATCGACTGATAGACTCAAATTCAATTTAATCGGTTTAACCGATTATTTTCGTTTCGAAACCGAATCGAATAAACCGATTAAATTGATATTTAAAAAAAAATGAATTTCCTAATAAACCGAATCGAAAAGTTCGATTTAGTCAGTTTATTTAGTTTAACTAAATTTTTGCTCACCCCTAGCTCTATCAATCCATTGATGGTCCTAGAGAACCCCTGATTAAACTCATTTCAACTCCCGTGAATTTTTACAATGCTCTAGAGTCCAAAAATATCCTTTGTTTTTTTATTGTTTTTAACATATTAGTATTACCATAGTAATGATTTTTAAATACCATCACCCAGATGTTAATTTTTAGAAATCAACACTAATTGATACTAATCAACATCCCTTGGAGCATCTACATGTTGGAACATCATGACTAAGTAGTGGTGCGTACTTGGAGCATCAAATGAAGATTTCCTAACTTAAATCCTTTATTTCTCCCCCTTTGTCATATATCAAAAAGTCTATCAAAATTTTCCATGGCTCATCTTCCAATGAGACCCTTTATTCTCTCCCTTAGTTAAAAACTCATCATAAATGTCTTTATTCCAATGAAAGACAATTCTTCACTATCTCCCTTTTTAACTTACATCTATCACCCTTGATGGACAAACTCTCCCTAAAAGCTTACTCTTCCTTGACCATTGCACCAATAATATTTTTGGAGAGTTCCTAAGTCTATAAAAAATCTAAACCATCAAAAATAAGGGTAAAAGTTCAAACTTTAACTTTCTTTTAACTTTGATCCTCACTCTAATCAACTCTCTTATTCATTTTTAATGAATATTTTACCCTTCCAATGCTTCTCTAAGCATATCATAGGGTTAGGAGTAATTAAGGTACATAGGGGTATTGATAACTAGCTAAATAAATCTTCTTCAGCCAAAATCAGACACAATGGTCGACTCTGTTAGTGACTAGTCGACTGCCACTACTACCAACCAGCTGCTCCATGAGACAGTCGACTAGTTTCTGCATTTGCAAAAATCATGTTTTCAGATTCGAATTTTGAAAATACATAAGTAATTATATGTTATTCGAAAAAATATAAAATTTCATACATACAATACTTATGTCAAACATTATGGATGAAAAATAGTTTTATAATAAAATACCAATTAATTTAAAAGATTGATACAAAATTGAAAACCATTGAAAACTTTTGCTTAACTTATATCGATATCCTCAATGGGATTGCTATCAAATGATATATTTCACCAGGGATTTTCAAAATGATTTTAAAATATTTTTTCAAAATCTATTTTTAATCATAGTCTATGGGATAAGTATACATGACTTATACACTAGTTTTCTCATGATTTAATCATATGATTGAAAGAGTTTTAGTTCATTTTGATGTACTATATAAACACATTAAACTTAACTCCATTTCCTAGCATCGCACATGTATCTAGAGTGTATCAATACACATACATGACATCCTTATGGTCTTTTTGAGATGTAAGTTGATTTTTTTCTAAATTTAAGGGTTCATACATTATTATTTAGGCATATCCATTTGATTCCTTTATCTAGGATATCAAATAATGTTATTTGTCCTTAAATTAAATTTAAAAATCTTAATGTATGAATTATAATCATGGCATAAATGATTGCATAATTTAAAGCATTTACCAATGATTCATGATGTCATGACATAATAAAGATAAACCTAAGTATTAACATGACATTTATCAATATAAGTACTATCATGACATTTTAAATGATCATATAAAACATGATGTCATGTCATGAATTGTGGTAAACAAAGCATGATAAATATATAAAATACAAAAGTATAAAATACTTACGTCTTAAATCAAATTGTCATTTTCTATCGAATACCACTTTGACATAATGACATCTAACTCCCATGAATGTGTTAAATCCCCAAAATTTGGCAAATCATACATCTAATCTAATTGCGACAATTTTGATAAATTTTCGATCTTCTATTAAATCCATTGGCACATCCTAAAGTCTTTTAGGATATATTTCTTATCTTATTTCCAAGATATCACATTGCCTTAAAAATGTCATAAAGTGTTACTCTACGACGGTTAGGTTAACTATTCATCCATTTAAGGTTGAGACACCCTAAACACATTTAATGTAAAGGGATCACACTCCTAGGAACCCAATACCTATTGGAGCTTTTTGAATTTACAAGGTACTCACTAGGGATAACCTCTCTTATTACCTTTCTAATGACCCTCCTAGACTTGGAAAACTTGGTCATTATGGTCTCATATAGGTTAGCTCTAGGGATAATTTCCCTTGTAACCTTCCTAGTGACTTTTCTAGGTTTCTTCGAAACCTTAATCACTTGACTCTCACCATGGTCAACTCTAGAGATGACTTTCCATGTAACCTTGGCTTTCCTAGACTTAGTGTTAGTTCTATAACTATATGGAACATTATGGTAAAAGGGTTTATCTACCTTAGACTTAGGCTTGTGACCCCTTAGAAGAATCTTACCTCCTAAAATCTTGATTTTGCCTACTAGACCCTTTAATCATATTATTCACATTTTGAATGGTCTTTTCTAATTCCTCAAGCTTTGACCTTAAAGCTTGATTTTCTATCTCTAACTTATCCAATTTTGATTTTCCATTATATGTTTGGATATTTTTCTTCTTCCTAGGTATATGTCTACCTTTCTTAGGGTTAATGTCTAAATTATTTTTATCATGATTCTCTCTATGTTTCTCCTTAGATGTTGACTTGTCTTTAACCCTAAATTCATGAAATTTAGTATCTAAACAAAAATATTTGTTTCTAAATTGATCCTTAGGCTTACTTTCATGATATCTAGCATTTAGAAAATAAACCTTATTACTAACATGCCTTTTATCATGACATAAAGGAAGAACATTATTAAAGTATACCTTAGGATTTGCCTTAGCTCCCCCTATATATATGAGCTCTCTCCTTTATCCTTGGTTAGGTGCCTTCCCCTAGGACATTGGCTCCGGTAATGCTCGTTTTGATTGCACCGGAAGTATACTATATGTTCCTTGCTCTTGCGAATTTGGTCTATGATCTCCTTGGTCTTCAATTTGGCCTTAGGTGCTTGATGTTGGAGTATTGAGAATACAATCAAAGTCTCACATTGGTAAGACATGGAAAAGATCATGTGCTTATAAGATGAAAAGATATCTCCATTGGTATGAGACCTTTTAGGTAAAGTCCAAAAATAAAACCATGAGGGCTTAGACCTAAAATGGACAATATAATATCATTGTGGAGATATATGGATCTTATAGACACTAACAATTGGTATCAGAGTCATGGTCCATGTCAAACTATTAATCTCGAACGAAGGAAGTTGAGTTCCCATGTCCGGATCAAGAGAACCAGACTAGACAGGAAGTCCAGTTGGGTCGGGAGGATTGAACAACTGGCAAAAAGTCTAGTCGGGCCAGAAGGGTTGGACAACTGGTAAGAAGTCCATCTGGGTCAGGAGGACCAGATAGTTGACAGGAAGTCCTGGTGGGTTGAGGATTAGACATCAAGCAGAGGATGTTCTTCGAGGACGGATAGGATTGAGGGGGGTCAATGTGGTCCTTCGTTTGAGGGGGGATTGTTGGAGTATTGAGAATACAATTAAAGTCCCACATTGGTAAGACATGGAAAAGATCATGTGCTTATAAGATAAAAAGATATATCCATTAGTATGAGACATTTTGGGTAAAGCCCAAAAATAAAATCATGAGGACTTAGGCCCAAAGTGCACAATATAATGTCATTGTGGAGATATATAGATCTTATAAGCACTAACACTTGAGTCATCTTCTCGACTCTTTTTGATCATTTACTCTTATAATGTTCTATTTATCTACACTCAAAGCATGTTATGTGATTTTTATTTTTAATAATTGCATTTGAGTTATCTATAAGGGAAGTAAGAGACTCTTGAGTTTGTTCTTCATTTCTTTCGGATGTGGAAGGTTCCTCTTCTTATTTCGGTGTTGAAGCTCTAACCTCCCTCTCAATCCTAGAGGTGAAAACTTCTCCAATTTCCTCTTCCTCTTCGGATGTTGAGCATCTCTCAACTTCCAAATCTCCAATCTCTTGAGATGATGATGAAGAGCTTTCCTCCTTGGAATCCTCCTCACGTTGTGCTAATGTGGGTTCTTCATGGAGCTTGATTAATTTACTCCATAGCTCCTTAGCATCTTCATATTCACATATCTTGCATAATAGGTCATTAGGAATTTAATCAATCAAAAATTTTGTTACCTTCTTATTGATTTTGGATTTTTCAATTTGCTCCTTCGTCCATCTGCTCCTTTTTAGAGTATTTCCCTTCTTATCTGTAGGCACTTCAAATCCACTCATCAAGATGATCCAATCTTCAATTTTCATTTGCAAGAACGTCTCGATCCTCACTGCCCACAAATCAAATCCTTCTTGTCCATAGAATCCATATAGAGGAGATACTCGGATGTCGTATTCAAGTCCATCATTAGGCAGCTCCATTATCCTCTAGCGCTTGCTCTCGCAGCGATTAGTCCTTGAAAAGTGGCCTCGCTCTGATACCACTTGTTGGGACATTTTGATAGCGCTAGAGGGGGTGAATAGGGTTTTTTATGATTCCTTTCGTCGATTGCGTTCACGTGTTCTTATCTAAAAAATGTTAGTACAGTGGAATACAAAATACAAACAACACATATACGCAAGAAAACACAACACTCGCACAACACAGGAGTTTTATGTGGTTCGAAATCCTAATTCTTACTCCATAATAGAGCCTTAGTGTCAACACCACTAAAACTTGTCTCCTTCTCGAAATAACACTGGAGATGGAGAAAAACTCTTACAATGGAGTTTTACAATAACCAAATACAAGAAATACAAAAGAAATGAGAAAAATAAGTGAAAACACTTTTACAAGATTGCTTTTGGTCTTTTGATTTTTTGGTTGTTTTGAGATGCTTTGAAGGTCTAGAAAGCAGCAATGTTTCCCCTCCAAAAGCTCCAAGAAATGGTAGCTCGAATCTCCATCGCGATCTCCTTTTAAAGCACCACATCGAACTGATTTTCCACCTAGCAGTCGATTGCTCTTACCATTAGTCGACAACCCGCTTGACCGTTGTCTCACAATGGACTAATCTACGTCAAAAAATATCTGACCGACTACGACCAATGATGATCGCCATAGCCATCGAGACATTTTGTGCCCTATCACGTAAGGTCAGTCGACTACTCAACCCTAGCAGTCGACTGTCAGTCGTCAGTCAACTGGTCTAACCCACCAGTCGACTGACAAAGTCATAGTCAATAGTCGAGGCTCAGTTGACTACACGACCAGTCAACTGGGTCATAACTTCAGTCGACTGTCTGAGTCAACTAAGCCCTCTGAGTGCCGTGCACTAGATCAGTCAACTGGTAAATCTCAAAATTGAGGTTTAATCCAAGTATAATCACCTTATACTTGACACTCACTCATAACCAAGACCTAAGCCCTTAAGCAACTTCCATCAACCTCACGCTCTCAGAGTCCATTCGAGTCCTCCACGACTCCTTCACCCTTCGCACTAGCTTTTAAGTGCTTCCATCGGCTTTGTCATGCTACCGGATACCCTTAGCCTAGACCTAAGTCTTCAAGCCACTTCCATCGGCTTCCATGAGTCTCAAGCCCTTGGTTACCTTTGCTAAGAGGTCGCGCCTCCGTGACTTCCATTGCTAAGTCTCCAAACTTGGACTTTTGCCGCCAAGACTATACCCTTGGACTTACACGACCAAGACTATACACTTGGACTTTTTCCTTTGTCAAATATCCATATTTGAATTTTTCATTGCCAAGACTTCACCCATGGATTTTTCTTTGCCAAGTATCCATACTTGTACTTCTTTTTTGCCAAATATCTATACTTGGACTTTCTATTGTCATGACTCCACCTTTAGACTTTTCCATTACTAAGAATTTATACTTGGACTTTTCCTTGCTAAGTCTCCAAACTTGAACTTCCACTCGAGTCTCACTCAAGCTTAGTCAACCTTGACCTGAGATTGATTACTCCAACAATCTCCCTCATGACAATCTTTCTCAATACATATGCCAAACATATTGTTAAATTAATCCATTTTCAAATTATATTGGAAAAAATTAAAACACTACTCTAGTCTCACTCGAGTCTGGTCAATATTGACCTGAGGTCGATTGCACCAATAATAAATTCTAAAGATGACCAATCTTATTCCACGAAAGTTTCTCACCGATCACCAGGATACAACAGGAAGCACTTGCATGAGCAGCTACAACGTCTTTGATTTGTCTCCCCATTTAAAGGAAAATTCTATAAATGCATCATGAATGGAGATCGAACCATGAATACTTCGGAGTCAAACTGGACACTACCGTAGTCCTGAGGCACTATCTGTTGGTACAATCGGCCCAGATCACGATTGATCAGACTCGAGTTTGACTCAAACTGTATTTTGATGTTAGACAAAATGTATGACATGTGATTGGCAAAGTCGAACATGGGTTGGCCACGTAAGTCCAAGTGTGTAGCATTGGCGGTGAAAGTCCAAACATGGGACTTGGCATTTGGGAAGTCCAAGTGTGTAGCCTTGGCATGGAAAATCCAAGCATAGGGCTTGGTGTTAGTAAAATCCAAGCATGAGGCTTGGTGTGGGAAGTCCAACATGGAGTTGACATGTAAGTCCAAGTGTATAGCCTTGGCAATGGGAAGTCTTGAGGACTTGGCAAGGTCACTAGTCTCGTAGGCTCGGGGTCCTTGAGTTGGTGAAGGATGACATTGTGAAGTTGTGCGCTTGGTGCATATGAGAGACCACCGGACGGAGAGCGAATGGAGTGAGGCCCAAGGGAAGCAGACTTCGAGGGCAAGAGATGCGAAGGATGACATTGCGAAGTCATGCGCTTAGTGCATCCGATGGACGTAGGCTGAGGGAAGAGAGCTTCGGTGGGGAACTCCATGAGAGGATGAGGTGGACTTGGCCAAGTGGCTAGGACTGAGTGTTGGATGCTCAAACATGGTGTTTGAGATTTTACCCGATGGTCGAATGCTCAAACAAAGTGTTTGTTTGAGGTTTTACTCGACAACAATCGACTGGTATATGTGTTGGTTCGACTGATCCAAGTTGACAAGGTTCGATTAGTGTGCAGCTGAGATTGCCTGACCGACAGTCGATTTCTCATTGGAGTAGTCGACTGATGGCAGTCGACTGACATGGATGGCAGTCAACTGCCATGGATTGGCGTCGGAGCACAAAATGCTCGGTAGTTGGGTAGTCGGCTACGAGCATTGGTAGTCGACTGCTGAGCGGTCCGTTGGATTTTTCCAGCGTGGATCAAACTGTTGTGAGACAACGGTTACATGATTAGTCGACTGATAGGCGCGGAATCAGCCTGAGACAAGCATAAAAGGAGGAGCTTGGGGAGGATTTTCACAACCATTTTTTGGGAGATTTTGGAGGGGAATTGTTGCTGCATTCTAGACCTTCAAGAGCAATCCAAAGCAAGTAACAAGCAAGAGTTCAAAGTCATTTGTTGTAAAGTGTTCTTTACGTATTTCATTTGTAGTCTTTGTATTTTCTTGTACATTTTATATTACTTAGTGTAATTTCTTGTACGAGATTTCTCCACCTCCGATTTATAGTCGAGAAGAAGTTTGTTAGTGTCGTGCGCATAACTCTCACCCCGTGGAGTAGGAACCCTAAGGTTCCGAACCACGTATATCGTGTTGTATTTATGCTTGTGTCTCTTGTATTCGTATTTCATTACTATTATTTCCGCTGTGTATTAATGAGTATTGTAGACAAACACGCAATGAACGAATGATTTTCATCATCGCATACAAATTGGGCTATTCACCCCCTCTAGCTGGCCACCGATCCTCTAACAAGTGGTATCAGAGCAAGGAGCTTATCACAGACTCATCGCCAACACAAGCACGACAAGATGGCCAACTCCAACATCCGTCCACCGAAATTCGAAGGAGACTTTTCTTGGTGGAAGAAAAGGATGGAGGTATATTTCGAAACCGATTTCGATATGATACTCACAATTAAAAACAGTTTTGAAGTACCTAGGGGTGAAGACAACAAGTCATTAGTAAAATCAAGATGGACCGAGGAATAATGACAATAATTCAAGACAATGGTTAAGGTAACAAAAATGTTAATTAAATTAATACCTAACCATATCTTGTGCAAGCTAGGTGAATATGGAGATGCTAAGGAGTTGTGAGATAAGGTGGTCAAATTCCATGAAAATTTCGAATCGACACAAGTAGAGAAGGAAGCCGAAGTAGAATGTCCATCAACATCCGGATCCGAGGATGTTGAAGAATTAGAGGAAACCTCCACCTCTAGCATTGAGGGGGAGGAGAGGCAATCTTCTATCCTGGAGCAAGAACGAGAAGAAGTATCAACATCCGGGAGAAGTGAAGATCAAGAGGCTTCCATCACCTTAGGTAACTCAAATGCAATTCTTAATAATAAAGATCACATAATTTGCTTTGAGTATAGGGAGAAAGGGCATTACAAGAGTAAATGTTCAAAATTGGCTAAGGAGAAAATACTGACACCAAAAGTCAAAGGATGTCAGAGTCCTTGGTAGGAAAAGCAAAGAGCACATTATGTGCTTCAAATGCAATCAACGGGGCCACTACCGAAGCCAATACCCTAGGGGGAGGAAGAAGGGGAAAGAATGAGCTACACACGTAGGGGGAGTTTCCAAAGCAAACCCTAAGGTATATCTTAATGCACCTTCTAGTTCTAGGATTAAAAAGCATGCTAAAAGTTATTTTAGTACTCTTGCAATTGTTAATGAAAAACATGCTTGTAGGAATAAATACTATTGTTTAGGTGTCAAGCATGTAAATTTAACTAAGGGCAAACCTAGGGAGAGTATTAGGAGAATAGAAGAAAATTTAGGCATGAACCCTAAGAAGGGTAAGCATATGCCTAAAAAGAAGAGTCATTTGATTATGGAACTAGATCTAGGGTAAGTGTATTAATGAAAATTCAAAATTGAGAAAATTAGAATTAGAAAATCAAGCATTGAGGTCAAGGCTTGAGAAACTTGAAAAGACCCTAGCAAAAATGACAAATTCAATTAAGGGGTTTATTGGTCAAAATTTAGGACCTAGGAGACAAGAACCAAATAAGGACAAGAAAAGTTTGGGTCACAAACCTAAGTCCTACCACAATATTCCATTTGATTATGGAACTAAATCTAGGTCTAAGAAAATCAAGGTTGATAGGTAAGTTATCCCTAAGATTAACCACGGTGTATGTCTAGTGGCTAAAGACTCAAGAAAATCTAAAGTAGCCACTAAGAAGATTACTAGGGAGGCAATCCCTAAGGTTAACCTAGGAAAGACCCAAATGACTAAGGCTTCAAAGCCAAAAAGGATCATTATGAAGGTATCTAGGGAAGTTATCCCTAGTGAATACCTTGTTAACCTAAGGAGCTCCAATAGGTATTGGGTTCCTAGGAGCGTGATCGATTCACGCTAGATGGGTTAGGGTGTGTCAACCCTAAGTGGATGGGTAGTTAACCTAACAATGGTAGAGTTGACACTTTAGGATGTGTCAATGTGGTTTGAGAAGATGAAAATTGATTAAATTGACACAAATAGGTCTTAGAAGTCATGATGTGTCATTTTGGGTTTTGGCACACTTGCTAGAGTTGGTTAATATGACAAAATAAACTTAATTCTATCAAATGACAACTAATGTTAAAATCTAGGTATTCCTATATCTTTACCTTTTATTTGTCATACTTTGATGGTCATTTAACATGCCATGACATCATATTTACGTTTTATCATTGAAAATGTCATGCTTAGGGTTTATTTTTAATGTCATGATATGCTTAAATTAAAATCACAGGTCATGACATTATGATTATTGGCACATGCTTATTCATATTATCAATTATGTCATAATCATCATTCATGCATTATTTTAAATTGAGTTAAGGACAATGACATGATTTGAAGTCTCATGCACAAGGGAATCAAATAGTGTTATCTAAAAACATATATGAGACCTTAATTAACCAAAACTCACATCTCACTAGAATACTTGACTTGTATGTGTTTTATACACTTAGATACAAGTGAGATGTTAGGAAAAGGAATTTAAGGTTTTAAAAATATTTCAAAATTATTTTGAAAAATCTTGGTGTAGTCTATCTTTTAATAACAATCACCATTGAAGGAGATGATACAAAGTTGGTTAAAACTTTGAACTTTCAATAGCTTTTGAACTTTGTGTCAATCTCCTTATTTAATTTAATGGGTATTTTAATTTTCTAATATTTTTTACCCATAATATTTGTAATAAGTAATGTACGTATGAATTTTCAAGATTTTTCAAAATACGTATTTTTACTTATGAATATCGGAATTTCGTTTCTGAAAACTGATTTCTGCACATTGCAGAAATCAATCGACTGCCATGGATGACAGTCGACTAGCAACAATGGCAGTCGATTGGTAGCTATCAGAAGTCGACTGTCAATGCTGATTTCGGGTAAAAAAGGTTTGTTAGGCCCATGTTCAGTTATGTTTTGGTTCCCTAACTACTCCTAACCCTAGGACATACTTTGGAGAGTAATAGAAAAGGTGAAAATTCTTTGGACATGGATTAGAAGAAGTGTTTCGGGTGTGTGTATTGAATTTTAAGGGAGGTAAAAGTTCAATGTTAAATAGTTTCCCTTAATTTCGATAGTTTAGTGTTCCTATTGGCTTAGGGACTCTCCAAGGACATTATTGGTGCAATGGTCAAGGGGGAGGTATCTATCATGAGAAGATGAATGTGTATTTTTCCTCATAGAAGAAAAATTGGAGGATTGCCTCTCTTAAATGATATGAGACTTATCACTAGGAAGACTGAAGGCATCCTAGATATTTTGTACCAAGGGAAAGATTGTAAGGTCTCATTGGGATATGAGACATTGACACCCTTGAGGAGGACCTTTTTAATATATGTTAAAAAGGGGAAGAAGTTACCAATTGGGGTTAGTTGGAATTCTCATTGGGATGTGAGAATTATCAATTGAGGATAATTAGTAGACTTGAGTTTGAGGTTTTGTCAAACATCAAAAACGGAGAGATTGTTGGTGCAATCGGCCCAGGTCACGATTGACCGGACTCGAGTTTGACTCGAACTGTATTTTGATGTTAGACAAAACGTATGACATGTGATTGGGAAAGTCCAACATGGGTTGGCCACGTAAGTCCAAGTGTATAGCCTTGGCGGTGAAAGTCCAAGCATGGGACTTGGCATTTGGGAAGTCTAAGTGTGTAGCCTTAGCATGGAAAATCCAAGCATAGAGCTTGGTGTCGGTAAAATCCAAGCATGAGGCTTGGTGTGGGAAGTCCAACATGGAGTTGACATGTAAATCCAAGTGTGTTGCCTTGGCAATGGGAAGTCTTGTGGATTTGGCAAGGTCACTAGTCTCGTAGGCTAGGGGTCCTTGAGTCGATGAAGGATGACATTGCGAAGTCGTACGCTTAGTGCATCTAAGGGACCGTCGGACGGGGAATGAATGGAGTGAGACCCAAGGGAAGCAGACTTCGAAGGCAAGAGACGTGAAGGATGACATTGCGAAGTCGTTCGCTTGGTGCATCCAAGGGACGTAGGCCGAGGGAAGAGAGTTTCGGTGGGGAACTCCATGAGAGGATGAGGTGGACTTGGCCAAGTGGCTAAGACTGAGTGTCGGATGTTCAAACATAGTGTTTGAGATTTTATCCGACGGTCGGATGCTCAAACAAAGTGTTTGTTTGAGATTTTATCCGACGGTCGAATGGTCAAACAAAGTGTTTGTTTGAGGTTTTATCCGACAACAGCCGACTGATATAGGTGTCGATTCGACTGATCCAAGTCAACAAGGTTCGACTGGTGTGCGGCTGAGATTGTCCAACCGATAGTTGACTGCTCATTGGAGTAGTCAACTGATGGCAGTCGACTGCCATGGATTGGCGTCATAGCACAGAATGCTCAGTAGCCGACTGGACAGTCGGTTATGAGCATTGGCAGTCGACTGCTAAGCGGTCCGTTAGGTTTTTCCAGTGTGAATTGAACCGTTGTGAGACAATGGCTATAGGATCAGTCTACTGATAGGTGCAAAATCAGTTCGAGAAAGCATCAAAGGAGGAGCTTGAGGAGGATTTCCACAACCATTTTTTGGGAGATTTTGGAGGGGAATTGTTGATGCATTCCAGACCTTCAAAAGCAATCCAAAGCAAGTAATAAACAAGAGTTCAAAGTCATTTGTTGTAAAGTATTTTTTATGTATTTCATTTGTAGTCTTTGTATTTGTTTGTACATTTTGTATTACAGTGTAATTGCTTGTACGAGGTTTCTCCACCTCCGATTTGTAGTCGAGAAGGAGTTTGTTAGTGTCATGCACATAACTCGAGCTCGTTGAGCTCACCCCATGGAGTAGGAATCCTAAGATTCAAGCTATTATAATGTGCACAACTAATATAAATTTTAAAAGTTATAATGTGCACAACTAATATATAGTTTGAATGTAAATATTTAGGGTTTCAAGCTATTATTCCAAGGCTACGGTGCAAGAGTAGGGCGTCCAATTCGACTCTCAGGTATCCATGGTTTGATCCCAGTCATGGTGCATTTGCAAGATTTTTTTTTTTCAAATGGTCTGACAAATCAATATAGTTAAGTTCAATGTGCTTATATAATAAATTAAAATGAACTAAAACTCTTTCAATCATATGATTAAATCATGAGAAAAATTAGTATACAAGTCATGTACACTTAACCCATAGACCATGATTGAAAAATTAGTATACAAGAAGGGAGCCTTGGCACAACGGTAAGATTGTTGCTTTGTGACCAAGAGGTCACGGGTTCAAATCCTGGAAATAGCCTCTTGCAAAAAAAGCAAGGTAAGACTGCGTACAATAGATTTCTTCTCCGGTACTCCGCGTGGCGGGAGCTTCGTGCACCGGGTTGTAATTTTATTTTTTTAATTTTAACTAAAACTCTTTCAATCATATGATTAAATCATGAGAAAAATTAGTATACAAGTCATGTACACTTAGCCCATAGACCATGATTGAAAATTGATTTTGAAATATTATTTTAAAATCATTTTGAAAAATCTTGGTGAAGTATATCTTTTGATAGCAATCATTATTGAGGATATTGATACAAATTAAGCAAAAATATTGAAGTTTTCAATTATTTTGAACTTTTATCAATCTTTTAAATTAATGGGTATTTTAATATAAAACTATTTTTCACCTATAATATTTGACATAAGTATTGTACGTATGAAGTTTCAAGATTTTTCGAATAACATATAATTACTTATGTATTTCTAAAATCCGAATCTGAAAACTTGATTTCTGCAAATGCAGAAACTAGTCAACTGCCTCATGGAGCAGTCGATTGGTGGCGGTGGCAGTCGACTAATCACTAACAAAGTCGACTGTTGTGTCTAGTTTTGGCTGAACAAAGTTTGTTTAGTTAGCTAGTTATTAACACCCCTATGTATCCTAACTGCTCCTAACTCTATGATATGCTTAGAAAAGCATTAGAAGGGTAAAATGTTCATTAGAAATGAATAAGAGAGTTGATTAGAATGATGATCAAAGTTTAAGGGAGGTTAAAGTTCAAGTTTGAACTTTTACCCTTATTTTTGATGATTTAGATTTTCTATAGGCTTAGGAAATCTCCAATGACATTGTTGATGCAATGGTCAAGGGGGACTAAGCCTTTAGGGGGAGTTTATCTATCAAGGGATGATGAATGTAGGTTAAAAAGGGAGAGAGTGAAGAATTATCTTTCATTGAAATGAAGACATTTCTGATGAGTTTTGGACCAAGGGGGAGAATAAAGGATCTCATTGGAAGATAAGACATGGAAAATCTTGGTAGGCTTTTTGATATATGCCAAAGGGGGAGAAATGAAGGGTTTAAATTAGGAAATATTCCTCATTATGTTTTGACATGAGACGAGGCAAGTTGAGTTTATAGGTTAGCCTAACTTAAAAATATTGTCAAACATCAAAAAGGGGGAGATTGTTGATGCAATCGATCTCATGTCAATGTTGACTAGACTCGAGTAGTGTTTTGATGTTTGTCAATATGTTTGACAATGAGTTTAACAATACATTTGACATACGTATTGAGAGAGATTGACATGAGGAAGATTGTTGGAGCAATCAACCTCGGGTCAAGGTTGACCAAGCTCGAGTGAGACTCAAGTGGAAGTCCAAGTTTAGAGACTTGACAAGGAAAGTCCAAGTATGGATTTTTGGCAATGGAAAAGTTTAAGGGTGGAGTTTTGGCAATAGAAAGTCCAAGTATAGATACTTAACAAAAGAGAAGTCCAAGTATGAATACTTAACAAAGAAAAGTCTATGGGTGGAGTCTTGGCAATGGAAAATTCAAATATAGATATTTGGCAAAGAGAAAAGTCAAGTGTGTAGTATTGGTCATGAAAATTCAAGTTGAGAGACTTGGCAATGGAAGTCATGGAAGGGCAGCCTTTTGGCAAAGGTAGACCCGTTAGCATGACAAAATCGACATAAGCATTTGAAGACTAGGGTCAAGGGTGAGGAGTCGTGGACTCGAACTAAGGGTTGGCTGATAGAAGTGACTTGAAGGCTTAGGTCTAGGCTATGGATACCCAATAGCATGACAAAGTTGATAGAAACACTTAAAGACTAGCGCGAAGGGTGAAGGAGTCGTAGAAGACTTTGATAGACCATGAGGGCGTAAGGATGATGGAAGTGGCTTGAAGACTTAGGTCTAGGCTATGGTGAGTGTCAAGTATGAAATGATCATACTTGGGTTAAACCTTAATTTTGAGGTTTACCAGTCAACTGGTCAATAATTGAGGTTTACCAGTCGATTGGTAGTATTGATCAATCGAGTGTGTGGCACTCGGAGGGCTTAGTTGGCTCGGACAGTCAATTGGGGTTATAACCCAATCGACTAGTCGTGTAGTCGACTATTCATGTAGTCGACTGAAGCTCGACTGTTGACTATGGCTCTATCAGTTGAATGGTGGGTTAGACCAGTCGACTAGCCACTGGTAGTCGACTGCTAGGGTTGAGCAGTCGATTGACCTTAAGTGGATAGGTCACATAATGTCTCGCAGTCGATTGTTGGCTTATGACAATCGATTGATGGCTATGGCAGTTGACTGCTGGGTCAGGATAGTCGACTGGTCAAACATTTTCTTATGTGGATTAGTCTGTTGTGAGATAACAGTCAAGTGGGTAGTCGATTGGTGGTAAGAGCAATCGACTACAAGGCAAAAAATTAGTTTGATGCGGTGCTTTAAATAGTAGATCACGATGGAGATTCGAGTTGTCGGTTCTTGAAGCTTTTGGAGGGGAAACACTGTTGCTTTCTAGGCCTTCAAAGCATCTTAAAACAACCAAAAGGTCAAGCGACCAAAAACAATCTCGTAAAAGTGTTTTCATTTATTTTTCTCATTTCTTTTGTATCTCTTGTATTTGGTTGTTGTAAAACTTCATTGTAAAATATTTTCTCCACCTCCGATGTTATTTCGAGAATGAGATAAGTTTTAGTAGTATGGACACTAAGACTCTGTCGTAGAGTAGAAATTAGGATTCCGAATTATGTAAAACTTATGTGTTGTATGTGTTGTGCTTTCTTGTGTGTATGTGTTATTTGTATTTTGTATTTCGTTGTGCTAATATTTTGTAGATAAAAATATGTGTACGCAATCGACGAAAGAAATCGTGAAAATACTAATTATCTCCCTCTAGCACTACCACAAGATCTCAATATTTATCAAGCCTAAGATTTGAATAGCTGATGCTAATTAAAAAAATGGATGAGATGGAATCTAATAGTTAAAGCATTATATAATAAATAAAAAAATGAATGATATGGAACGTAATGGTTAAAACATAGATCTTTGGGCCAACGAGCACCAAATGTGATAGGATTTTTTTTCCCGCGGAACGACGTAGTGATTAAGATACAGTGATATTTACAGGAGTAGTATAAGTCAATGTCGAAGAAGGTCTAAAATCTTTTTTTAAATTCAGATGACTCCACGTATCTTGGTCACCACGTCAAAGTTCATAGGGTCCTCCGTAATTTACCTCTCTCATAATGATCGTAGGATAAGCCGGTGGAGGTCCTAAGTTAGCGGTTCCAACTTTCTACAGAAGAGATAAGAAATTTTTAAAATTAAGACAAAATCCCTCGCAAATGATGCACAAAATCAATCATCGATCTTATACACTACAAAAGTCATCCAAGGGGTCCCCATGGATACAGTACATCATAAAAGTGAAAAGATATTCTATAAAAAAATATAGTTCAATTTTTTATTGAGACAATATTCGACGATGAATTTTAATAAAATCCGTGGTGATAATCCCCTGTACAGGGGTTTTTCCGACAGATAGAGTAAGGCTTTGACGTTAAACAATCTTTCAAAAATAATGCAATTGTAGAGTCTGAGTTGGACCTCCAAGCTGTGAGTACTTCTGTTATGTACCTAAATAGTTGGTGAAAATCGGTAGGAGTTTCAACTTTCTTTGGTTCAACTGTCGAAGAGGCGTCTTCGTAAAAATTATAGAATTGGATTGATCATCCTCATAGATTAATCGGATCAAAACTCAAATACCCCGATGCTAATCAAATAAATAAATAAAAGTCATTCAAGAGAACTCTTGAGTACGGCGCAACGAAAAACGCTCGTTAGATATTCAAAATATCACGATTCAAATCTCAATTAAACCATTCTCACTTTAAAAAGTAAACTTAGGTTTAGGGCTGCTAAATGCATGCCACGAATCAGGAAAAAGTCATTCACCTGTAGAATTAATTGAATGGTTAAAGATCTAGATACTTGAATTATCGTCTTTGCGGGATAACGTGATGGTTAAGATACGATAATATTTATAAAAATAATATGAGTCGATTTTAGAAAAGGTTTAAATTTTTTTTTTAGATTCAGATGACTCTTATATATCTTGATCATCGTATCAAAACATATAAAATCCTTTCTAATTTATCTTCCTCACAGTGACTGTGTTAACTATTTTAAACTTTACAGATGCAGCAGATACTTGAATTATCAATTGAAAAAAAAAAATCTCCAATCAAAACATCTCACTGTCTAAGATATTCCAAAACTTGCAAATGAATATCAATTGTCTAGTAAAATAAAATATTGAATTAACCATTATTTTATCTGCTCACTTGTCAAAAGAAATCAGTTATCTATTATAATCATACCTAACAGTTTGCTAAGGGATGAAAAGCTATGATAAATGAAGAAATGACCTCTTTATAGAAGAATCAAATTTGGGAGCTCTTCGATTGTCTCATAGGAAAAATATATATATAGTTGAGTATAGATAGATTTTTTTTTTTTATGTGAAACATAAAGCTAATTATACGATCCAACATTTTAAGATAATATTGGTGGCAAAACAAACTATATCCAAATTTATGGAATTGACTACAATAATTTGATGTTAAAAAATAAAACCATAGTTATATAATGAAGAAGTCTAGGTCTCCTATTAGGATGCATGCTAACAAAAAATCTCTGTCACAAGGGGTATTAGTTGACAAAATTATTACATGGTTTAAAATAATTATTAGTATAAATAAGATTCATTTGATATTATTGTTGAGAGTATTGAGAATACAATTAAAGTCCCATAGTAATAAGACATGGAAAAGATCATGTGCTTATAAAATGAAAGATATCTCCATTGGTATGAGGCTTTTGAGCAAAACTCAAAAAATAAAATCATGAGGACTTAGCTTCAAAGTGGACAATAGCATACCATTGTGGAGATATGTGAATCTTATAGACACTAACAATTGGTATTAGAGTCATGGTTCATGTCAAGTCATGCATCTCGAACGAAGGAAGCGAACTTCCATGTCCGGATCAAGAGAACCAGACACCAGACAGGAAGTCCAATTGGGTTAGAATGACCAGACAACTGGTAGGAAGTCCAACTGAATTAGGAGGACCTGATAGTTGACAAGAAGTCCTGGTGGATTGAAATCAGACATCAAACAGAGAAAGTCCTTCGACGAGGGATAAGCTTAAGGGGGGCCAATGTGGTCCTTCATTTGAAGGGAGATTGTTGAGAGTATTGAGAATACAATCAAAGTCCCACATGATAAGACATGGAAAAGGTCATGTGCTTATAAGATGAAAAGATATCTCCATTGGTATGAGACTTTTTGGATAAAGTTCAAAAATAAAACCATGAGAGCTTAGACCCATAGTAGATAATATTATACGATAGTTTACTAAAGGGCGCAATTAAGTTTAGAATTGCCCAAATACAGTCTCATGGTCGGTTTTATATTTACCAAAATATTCACTTCATTCCTCTTTTACGCCTCCCGCCAAACAAACATGCAATTAATACTGAAAATTTTACATGCATCCGAGCCACAACCGAAAATCCTGAGCCATCCAAACATCACTTGATATTGTACGTGGTGTTGAGAATTTAAATTCTAACATCACTATGTTCTTGGTAATAAATTCCCAACACTATCTTTTTTTCGGACAGCTTAATATTGTATGTGGTGCTGAGAATTTAAATCCCAACACTACTATATTCCTAATATATAATTTCCAGCACCATCTTTTGTCTCGACCAGCTTCAAATTATACGTGGTGCTGGGAATTTAAATCTCATGACCACTGTGTTTCTAGAAATATAATTCCCAGCACCATCTTTTTTCTCGGCCAGTTTAATATTATATAGTGTTGGGATTTTAAATCTCATGACCACTGTATTTCTGGGAATATAATTCTCAGCACTATCTTTTTTCTCGGCCAGTTTGAAATTGGACGTGTTGCTGGAAATTTAAATCTCAGGACGACTGTGGTCCTGGAATTTAAACCCCAGGATCACTGTGTTCCTGGGAATATAATTCTCAGCACCATTTTTTTCTCGCTCGGTTTGAATTTATACGTGACACGCGACCAAACTAGGAGGTAGGAAGATCAGAACCAAGTTTCCTCGACAAATCAATAATTCATGCTGTAAGATCTTTCAGTTCATGTCAAGATTTTGAAATTTGGACTCCTCTAGGTCCATCAATGGATTTCAGTCAAAATCCATTGATGACCCTATTCACCTCTTCTTCGATCCAATCTAAGTCCATTGGGTTTGGGAAGTGTCCCACTGTGTATTGGTGTCTAAAATTTTTGATATTCAACGTTTTATTAGGTATCCACAGTCATATTTTAGAAATCAAGCCCCATGTCATGTGACACACGGCTAAAATTGAGAGGTAGGAGGATTAGAACCAAGTTTCCTCGACAAATCAACAATTCATACTATAAGATATTTCAGTCCATGTCAAGATTTCAGAATTTAGACTCCTCTAGGTCCATCAATGGGTTTTGATCAAAACTCATTGATGACCTTATTCACCTTTTCTTCGATCCAATCCAAGTTCATTGGATTTGGGAAGTGTCTCTCTGTGTATGTGTGCCCAAAATTTCTGATATTCAAGGCTTTATTAGGTATCCACAGTCATATTTTAGAAATCAGGCCTCGTGTCACGTGGCACACGGCCAAAACTGAAAGGTAGGAGGATCATAACCAAGTTTCCTTGACACATCAAAAATTCATGTTGTAAGATCTTTCAGCCCCATGTGAAGATTTTAGAATTTGGACTCCTCTAAGTCCATCAATGGATTTCGGTCAAAACTCATTGATGATCATATTCACCTTTTCTTCGATCCAATCTAAGTCCATTGGGTTTGAAAAGTGCACCTCTGTGTATCCGTGCCCAAAATTTCTGATATTCAAAGTTTTATTAGGTATCCACAGCTATATTTCAGAAATCAGGCCCCGTGCCACATGACACACGGCCAAAATTGGGAGGTAGGAGGATCAGAATCAAGTTTCCTCGACACATCAATAATTCATGTTATAAGATCTTTCAGTCTATGTCAAGATTTCGAAATTTGACTCCTTTAGGTCCATCAATGGATTTCAGTCAAAATCTATTGATGGTCCTACCCACCTCTTCCTCGATCCAATCCAAGTCCATTGGATTTGGAAAGTGCCCCTCTGTGTATCCATACTCAAAATTTCTGATATTCAAGATTTTATTAGGTATCCACAACAATATTTCAGAAATCATGCCCCGTGCCACGTGACACGCGATCAAAATTGAGAGGTAGGAGGATCAGAACCAAGTTTCCTTGACACATCAATAATTCATGTTATTAGATCTTTCAATCCAGGCCAAGATTTCGGAATTTAGACTCCTCTAGGTCCATCAATGGGTTTCGATCAAAACACATTGATGACCCTACCCACCTCCTCGATCCAATCCAAGTCCATTGGGTTTGGAAAGTGCTCATCTGTGTATTCATGCCCAAAATTTCTGATATTCAAGGTTTTATTAGGTATCCACAGCCAAATTTCAGAAATCAGACCCCGTGCCACGTGACACGTGGCCAAAACTGGAAGGTAGGAGTATCAGCATCAAGTTTCCTTGACACATCAACAATTTATGCTGTAAGATCTTTCAGTCCATGTCAAGATTTTGGAATTTGAATTCCTCTGAATCCATCAATGGATTTCGGTCAAAATCCATGGATGACCCTACCCACCTCTTCCTCAATCCAATCCAAACCCATTGGATTTGGGAAGTGCTCCTCTGTGTATTCGTGCCTAAAATTTATAATATTCAAGGTTTTATTAGACATCCACAATCATATTTCAGAAATCAAGTCCTGTGTCATGTGGCACGTGCCTAAACTGAGAGGTAGGAAGATCATAACTAAGTTTTCTTGACACATTAACAATTCATGCTATAAGATCTTTTAGTCCATGTCAAGATTTCAAAATTTGGACTCCTCTAGGTCCATCAATGGGTTTTATCAAAACTCATTGATGACCTTATTCACTTCTTCTTCGATCCAATCCAAGTTCATTGGATTTGGGAAGTGCCCCTTTGTGTATACGTGCCCAAAATTTCTAATATTTAAGGTTTTATTTGGTATCCACAGCCATATTTCATAAATCAAACCTCCGTGCCACGTGGCACATGGTCAAAACTGGAAGATAGGAGGATCATAACCAAGTTTCCTCAACACATCAACAATTCATGTTGTAAGATCTTTTAGTCCATGTCAAGATTTCAGATATTAGACTCCTCTAGGTCCATCAATAGATTTCAGTCAAAATCCATTGATAACCCTACTCACCTCTTCTTCGATCCAATCCAAGTCAATTGGATTTAGGAAGTGCCCCTTTGTGTATCTGTATCCAAAATTTCTGATAATCTAGATTTTATTAGGTGCCCACAACCATATATCAAAAATTAGGCCTCGTGTCATATGATGTTGGAAATTTAAATCTCAAGACTACTGTATTGTTGGGAATATAATTCTCAACACCACTTTTTGTCTCGACCAATTTGAAATTATACGTGGTGCTGAGAATTTAAATCCCAGGACCACTGTGTTCCTGGGAATATAATTTTCAGCACCACCTTTTTTCTCGACCAGCTTGATATCATATGGTGCTGGAAATTTAAATCTCAGGATCACTGTGTTCCTAGAAATATAATTCTCAGCACCACTTTTTGGATCAGAACTAGTTTGAAATTGGATGTGTTACTGGATATTTAAATCTCAGGACCACTGTGTTCTTGAGATTTAAACCCCAAGTGCTTACTTAAATTTGGTCAACCACTTTAATTTTTTGATTTAGAAATGTATATTCTCTTATACTTTGTATGCTAAATGATTGTAGTTATTGATTTTATATGGTATTGGGAATTTAAATCCCAAGACCACGGTGATCTTGGTATTAGATTTTTCAGGATTACGGTAATCTTGAGATTAGATTTCCCAGCACCACCTTTTATCTACGGCTATTTGATTTACGCGGTGCTAGAAATTTATTTCCCAACACCATCTTTTTATGTCCAGCAAGTTATTTTTATATGGTCCTTCCATTTAAATTCTCAGGAACACGGGGTTCCTTGGATTAGATTTTCCTGCACCATCTTTTATGTCCGCGCGAATTAATTTTACATGGCGCTGAGAATTTATATCCCAGGACCACAGTGTTTCTGGGAATAGAATTTTCAGTACCACATTATATGTCCGACTGTTTTTTTTACATAGTGCTGAGAATTTAAATTCCCATGACGATAGTGTTCCTGGGATTAAGACGCTCAATGTTGTTCATGTGTAATTAAGGAACGAGAGTTGATGGGACGTTTGGTTGGTTCGGGATTTCCAGTTGTGGCTCGGATGTATGCAATATTTGAACATTAAATCCACGTTTGGCGAGAGGGGTAAAAAAGAAATGAGGTGCACTCTTTGATAAATATGAAACTATGAAACTGTATTTAGGCAATTTCAAACTTGAGGTGCACCCTTTGGTAAATTCCATTGTGGAGATCTGAGAATCTTATAGGCACAACAATTATCATTTTGAACTTAGCCCTGCATGATTTTATTTTTTGATTATATCCAAAAGACCACACAGAGATATCTTTTCATTTTATAAAAATATAATTTTTTTTTCCATATTTTACTAATTTACGATATTATTTTTAAAGAAATAATATGGAAATTATTTAGATTAAAAAAATAAAATCTTTGCAAGGACACTTTTCAAGAAATTTAAAATGAAAGATTTAGATCTTTTAAAATATGTTTTGAGAATTAAAGTATCATGATCAAATAAAATATTTTTCTTATCAAAGGAAATATGTCATTGATTAGTATATAAAATTGATATATCAACTTGAAAATCAATTAACATGTCAGGAGTGCAAAGTCTCATCTCGAAAAGATATAAAAAAGTTGATGAGCATTAAAAGAAATATCTTCGTTAATATAAAATTTTTTGATAAAATTTAAAAATAAATCTATGAGAATTTAGATTTAAAATGAATAATATTATACTATTATAAATATATATAGATTTCATCAAACCTAATAATTGATATAGAGTTATAGTCCAAGTCAAAGTCATGTAAGTGGAATAATAATCTCGAATGAAAGAAATAAGGATTTTCATATCCGGAACTATATATCAAACCGAAAATCTTGTTGAATTAGAAGGATCGAACAAGTGGCAAAAGAGATCTTTTAAAAACAAATGAATTTGAAAGATGTCCAATAGTTTGACGAGAGATTATTGGAAGTACAATCAAAATTTTACATTAAAAAGATATGAAAAAAATCATGCACTTATAAAATGAAAATATATCGCATATGATCTTTGAGTAAAATTAAAAAAATAAATCTATGAAAATTTAGATTTAAAATGAACAATTTCATATTACTACAAAGATATATGAATTTCATCCGACTTAATAGGACACTCTAATAGAAGAAAGTATAAAATCGAAAAATATTTTTTAGACAAAGAAAGATATTGAGATTTTATTTTTAAATATGTTTTGAAACCTTCTAACAAAAAGGATAATCATTTTTTTTTATTTACATCGTGATCGTGACGATTTTTCTTCCCTACTACTCACGCCAACCCAATTCTACTAAGTTTCTCAACAATGCAACGAGGGTTAATCAGGATGACGGATGGTCCGATGCGTTAGGACCCGTGCTGCTCAGGAAGGTTAACCACGCTGGGACGAGGGGACATCAAGCACCGCCACTCGCATAGCGTGTGCTGCCAGGGCGGAATCGACCTCTGGATGTGCAAAAGAGAACTTCGTACATTACCACCGCGCCCTAAACAAAAAGGATAATCATTAAGGCTGCATTTGGTAGCTTTTTTCTTTATTGTCTTTACAAAAAAAAAAGATATTTTTTATTTTTCAATTTTTTAAAAAATATAATTTTATTTTCTAAAAAATGGGGATGAAAAACGATAACTAAATATTATTTTCCACATTTTTTTATTTTTTTTAAAAATTAAAATTAAAATTAAAAAATTTTCTACGAACCAAATGTCCTTGAATATATAATCACAATATTAATGACCCTCCACTACTACTCTACGTGTAAAGAGAGATAAATCAAATTTCAAATAACTAACATAAAAATACATAGTCATCCATGATCTTTGCCCCTTTCAAATCTTAATATTAGCCGTCTGGATTTATCGTGGCAGGTAACCAAACGCCCCTAAGCTTCTGAGGTCAGTGCACCATTACTGACTTCGACATTTTCGTCGTCGTCTTCCTTTGTTCCTTCCTGGAAGCTGCAACGATGGAGCTTGGACCAGAAGGCATAGGAATTTGTCAAAGTTTTCTTCGCCGGTTGGCTTTTACTCCGTTCCTAATTTTATTTTCCCTCGTCTATATCTCTTAATCTGTGCCCTCGATTCCTCTTTGCTCATTTTAATCTGCATATCTGTAATTTCGAGATTTTTTTTCCTTCTCTTTTCTCATCTAGTTTCTGACGTTTAGTGATTTCAAGCTTTGGCATTACATTTTGTGAAAAAGCACTCGTTTTGCTTAAGAATCGCGTATGCTCTACGAATTTGTTGATCTCCTTCTGGCAGTCGTCTAAAATCTGTGCAAAAGAGGGGTTTTGTTAAATTGGTGTGATAGGTGGAATTTCGTTTATCAAATCCATCGTTTTCTCCAGTTTAATTCTCTCTTTTTGCTTAAAGTTAGAATCTTTCTGTGCAATTTTTGTTGTTAAAGTTCAGTCTGAGCATTACTCATATTGCGTCCGTGATGGGTGGTCGGCTTGGCAAGAGGCCCAGCACGAGAGCAGATCGATATGATAGTCACGGCGGAAGCAGTAGTATCGGTGTCGGTGACCAGGTCAACGGTGCGGCCGTCGGTCGGGTTGATCCCGGTCCGAGTGGCATCGATTACTCCGACGAACTGAACTACTACGAGGCCGCATGCCACGTTGACCCTGACCTCCGATCGTTCGACTCCATGCTCCAGCAGCGCACTAGCCGTGCCATATCCACCCTGGCTTATGGTGTTGATCTTCGCTCCCTTTCCTTCAACACTCTCAAGGAGGTCACCGGCTGCATCTTTGAGACAAACAACGAAGTGGTTCGTGCTATTCTGAAATGCAAGGATGACATCTGCAAAAACACCGAGCTCTTTGACCTTGTCAATGACTACTTCGAATGCAGCATCAAGACCCTCGACTACTGTACCGAGCTAGAGAAGTGCCTCAAGAAAGCTCGCGATAGACATCTGATTATTCAATTTGCTCTCCGGCACTTTGAGGAGGAGGACAAGGAAAAGAATGGAGTTGATGCTGAAGGAAATGCCAAGAAATACACAATGACCATAGAGAACTTGAGAAAATTTAAGGATGCTGGTAATCCGTTCACTGATGAATTCTCTCAGCTCTTCCAATCTGTTTATAGCCAGCAGCAGCTAATGCTCAAGAAACTGCAAATCAGAAAGAAGAAGCTTGATAAGAAGCTGAAATCCATAGAGTCATGGAGGAAAATTTCAAACATACTTTTCGTGGCTGCTCTTGCAACTGTCATTATATGCTCTGTCGTTGCAGCTGCTATTGCTGCACCTCCTGTTGCAGCTGCATTGGCTGGCGCATCTTCAATTCCAATAGGTTCTTTGGGAAGTTGGATTAACTCATTGTTAAAGAACTATCAGAATGCTATGGGAGCTGAGAAAGAGATTCTTACTTCAATGCAAGTTGGGACTTGGATTTCTTTAAAAGATCTAGATACTATAAGAGTGTTGGTTGATAAGTTGGAGGTTCATTTCAATTCATTGCTGGAAAATGCGCAGTTTGCCCTTAAGAATGAGGAAGTAGTAAAGTTCACAATTGAAGAGATCAAGCTGAACTTGGAAGTTTTCATGAAAAACATTGAGGATTTGGGAAAGGAAGTGGATGAGTGCAGCAGGAATACGAGGAAAGCAAGAACATTGGTGTTAAAGAAGATCATGAACCCCTCAAACAAGTAGAATAATTTGCTGGGTATGACATGATAATTGATAACTTATTCTTTCCAACTAGATTTAATTTTAAGTCCTCTATTTTGTTCCCCAACTATAGCAAACTGCAACCATAAGCATGCCAAAACAGTCTGTCTCTTTCAATAAAGCATCCATTTGCATGTACTAATTGGTAAAAGAATTAGAAGGGAGGAATCAGTTTGTTTTGTGTTAATTCAAGTATAGTTTCATTTTGAAAAAAAAAAAATCTGCAATGCCTGATCACAAACACGAGTGATTATGCTTTTCCATTTGATGTAGATCGGCATGCGATTGAGTTCAATATGTAACTGCACAGCACTCTACTTTTCAAATATATAAGCATGACTTTTTGGCAAAACTTGTGTGAAACGTGCTATCATGAATTTGCAAATGCATAAGCATTTTTGTTATAACATCTTGCTCCAGTTCAAGCATTCTGACTTATTTGCATTAATTTTCTGAGACTTGGTGAAGAAGTTTCAACTCAATGTCATAGAATTATCATGGCTGTTGTTCTCTACTTAACAGTTGATTCAAGAGTTCTGACTTATTATGTTAACTAGGTTTGCTTGAAGTCATGGTGATTGCAGGAGTCAATTCATCTACTTTAATATGCATCTACTGATCATTGTATATGTCTTCAATTGGATCATGCTATAGACTGCATCCAATTCATTGTCGGACTTGTAGCTTGTTCTTTGTCCTTAGGCTAAACTCTCTCTCATATTTCTTTTTGTCATTGACTACAAGGCTTCCTCACACCACATTGAACAAGAGAGAATCCCTGGTTGGGAAGGGAGCAACAAGCTTAAACCCCTTTGAAAAATCCCTCCAGATCTAGCTCATTTACTACGAGACCAAGTAATTGTGATCTCTCTCTATAATCTATATTCATGTAGGTATTTGCATTGCCTATAAATCAGCATAGGACCCCAAACGCCATCATCACAATCCATACGATATCACCGCGATCATACTTGCTCGCCATTGATGTAATCTCTACTTTGATGGTTAAACAGCCTGCTATGATGTTCATTCTGTAGTTGATATGAAAGGGCATACAACATTAAAAATCGATTGCATCACCACTGACTCATATTTATCAACAACTGTTATCATTTTTCTTCCTGATAACCTCATACCACTATCAGAATTAGCCACCTATATGACATCTTTAGCTTTTCCATACCCAATGGGAGTAATTTGCAAGGGTTCTCCTTTTGTATCCTCACTTGGTGATGTTCTTGTTTCCAAACTTTGATGTAACTCACAAAAATTGTGAGAATGCAAGGGATCTGGAGAACATGATGCAGAGTGTTGTGGCCGAGACACCGGGATGAGGGACTTGGCTGGAGCGAGGATGACTCAAGAGAAGGCTCAATTGTGTGGCTGGGGATGATTCAGCGAAGCTGGTTCAATGACTCGGTCGGGAGTGACTTGGCGGGGTTGATGAGTTAGCAGGTTGGATTGAGACGGCCACCCCTTCATTGGAGACCCAGCGATGATATGAGCAGCGGGGTGAGCCTCCGGCGGTGCTAATGGATGTTTGTCAGAGCAGAGGAACTAAAGCCTGCAAGCAAATAAGGGTGACAAAGCGTCGGGAAAGGTCTCGACGGTGCTCCTCCGATGCTCAAGTCAGTGGCAGGGAAATGAAGGGAGAATATTGAAATGAGGATAGAAAAGAGGGGATCACCGGAGGGAAAAAGAGGAGCCAAAAGGAATCCTCCCGTGACGTTCCCTAGTTACCTTTATATAAGCCAGAAGAACAGTCCGGATTTCTATAGGTTCGTACTAGAGTATGGGCTCACCATGATGACTTGTCAGGAGAGGATGATGGAAGATTTACCTTATTAAATGTGTTAGGAGCATGGGACTTAATTAATGTAGTCTGCATAGTTGATAGGAGACAAGGCTCCATTAATGCAACGAAAGTGTTCCCTTAATGTAGACGTGTAGAGATGTCTTCCTGCCATGTGACATCCTTCCCACGTGGTGTTTTCACCATAGCTTATCTAATTTTAATGACTAAGATATGTGTCGGCGAGAGCCAGCATGTGGGCCACCTCTGTCGAAACGTGTGAAGACACCTGTCGAGATATAAGTAGATATTTGACTATTCTAGGGGCTTCGTTGCAGGCGCCAATTATGTCGGTATCACAAAGCAGTGTGGCAGTAGGTGTCGATGGAGGACACAAGGGATCTGGGAGGGACACTGTTGACTGAGGATTTGGAGTAAGAGAGCAACCAAGGGGGTGGTCCAACAAAGATAGGATGAATGAAGTAGAAGGAACCAAAGTAGAATTTAGGTGAGGGACCATGGTGGGTGAAAAGCAAAATAGGATTTGGGGTAGTTGATAGTTCAATGGGGGAGGGAGGTCCCTTGTCTTCTTCGCCCTCCTCGAGAGAAGAACAAAGTTATATTTCTTCGTAGAACAATAAATGGATGCATAATTCAGGCATGAAAGAACAGTGCCAACTATTATGGTCAAAAACTATTACAGATAAAAAAGTCTAGCTCGAACTTCAATTGAGGAGTTTTGCTAGAGAAGACCAGAATGAGTTGACGATCATGTCTAGCTCGTCTGAAGTCAAGACTTGGGACGAGGTAGGTTGAGTTTGATGAAATTGCAGGCCTTCAGTTATCTTCCTAGCAGTTGCAGAATGAATCCAAAGATGAAGAATCTAGGCAAGGGTGATAATAAACTTTATAGAAGAATTCAAATGAAGCTTCATTCTCCATGGTGCAATTAGACGTGCTTTCCATGATCATGCATTATCGATTGAAATCTTCATTCTTGTTTATGAATTATAATCACCTTCTAGGCCTCCTTTTCGTTTGTGCAGAATGGCAATGCCAAGTTTAAGTTTTTCTGTTTCATCTGCAGTTTTTCATGGACTTCATGAGATGCCACTGATCAAGAAAAAAGAGAGATTCATGCTTGATTTTGAATATCAATAACAAATGACTTGGCGAGAAAGCTCAGAAAGTGCATCCCTGAGTTGAAGAAGCTTGACATAGGAGACGTTAGAAGATAATTCAATAATTGTGTCCAATGGAAAACTAAGTCATATGAGATTTGATGTGTATGTTAAATGTGTAGGTATAGAAAAATTTGATAAAAAAAGTCTTGATAGGTTCAGATGACTAAATACTAAACAGATGAAGATTTGATAGGTCAAATGATCAAATATCAAGCAGTGGAAACATTATTAGCTCAAGTGACCAGATACCAAGTAAAGCAAGCTCTGATATGTTAGATGATCAAATGCTAGATAAAAACATTTGACAGGTGAGATAAGTGACCAAACACTAAAGACACCCTGATGGATCAAGAAGATCGAACATTAGATAACGATTGAATTCTCAGTGGATTAGATGATCAACCATCAAGTAAAGATAAGTCCTAGAGGTATTAAACAAGATAAACTTAGCGAGGAGTATTCTCTTCTCTGGGACGGAGGTAAACTCTTAAGTTAGGCACAAATCTGATTAAAAAATCACTTTGTATTTCAAAGTCAATGTGGATAATTATGATTGTCTAAACTTAATTTTATTTATATAAATGCATATGAACTAACTTTGTGATATGGGCAAGTAGCCCAAATTAGTAAGCTAGACCAAGTGATCCAGACAATCGGAGCTAGTTTGGGCGCAATCCGAGTTGGTTCGTGTTGGGAGTATGGGGAATACAATCAAAGTCCCACATTGGTAAGACATGGAAAAGATCATGTGCTTATAAGAAAAAAGATATCTCCATTGGCATGAGGCCTTTTGGGTAGAGCCCAAAAACAAAACCATGAGGGCTTAGGCCCAAAGTGGACAATATCATACCATTGTGGAGATATGTGGATCTTATAGGCACTAACAATTGGTATCAGAGCCATGGTCCATGTCAAGCCATGAACCTCGAACGAAGGAAGTTGAGCTCCCACGTCCGGATCAAGAGAACCAGACATCAGGAAGGAAGTCTAGTTGGGTCGGGGGGACCGAACAACTGACAGGAAGTCCTGGTGGGTTGAAGATCGGACATCAAGCAGAGAAAATCCTTCGAGGAGGGATAGGCTTGAGGGGGGGCCCAATGTGGTCCTTCGTTTGAGGGGGGGATTGTTGGGAGTATGGGGAATACAATCAAAGTCCCACATTGGTAAGACATGGAAAAGATCATGTGCTTATAAGAAAAAAGATATCTCCATTGGCATGAGGCCTTTTGGGTAGAGCCCAAAAACAAAACCATGAGGGCTTAGGCTCAAAGTGGACAATATCATACCATTGTGGAGATATGTGGATCTTATAGGCACTAACAGTTCGGATGACCTATGGCTAGGGGCATTCAAAAGTGTTTAAACAATTGAAAGAACACTTTAAAAAGGAGTCAATGGAGATCTCTGAAATCACTCATAAATCACTCAAACTCAAGTATTCAAAAATATAGAATCATCACATTAGCGGTCCTCTCTGATTGTCTCTATTGGTGGAGGAGATAAATCAAAATTATAGATGACAAATACAAAGAAGGAGATCGATCGATAGCTCAGGAAGGTAAAATAAACTCAAATATTCAAGTTTTCAAATGTTGTAGTTCACCACAAACTTCATTTAGAAAACTTCACTTCTTGTTCAGTATAATCTTTAAATTAGATTACTTATTTCCTTACTTGTATTTAATATTATGTCTAGGGTTAGGGTTGTAAATGAGTCAAGCCAAGTCAAACTTTACAGTGTTCAAGCTTGTTTGATAAGATAATTAAGCTGAGTCAAGTCAAGCATAAAATTAATCAAGCTATTGAAAAATCTATTCAAATTTGACTTGTTTTTTTTTTTTTGAGATTGAGCTCAGCTTGTTTAATATGTATCAAACTTTTAATCAAGTTCAATTCAAGCTTTAATCAAATTTGATTCAAACTTATTTAAGTTTGACTTATTTAAACTTTATCAAACTCTTGAGTCAAGCTTGTTTATTTATTTAAGCTTTTAATATTTTAATCCTTATTTATAAATAAGTATAAATAAATTCATAAATAATTTTTAAATGAGTTTAATCACAAATATTATTCACGAATATTGTTCACAAATATTAACAGACCGAATACATATATGTTTAAGTTTATTTATTTAATTTATCAAGTTGTTCAAGTTTATTTATTAGTTGACTTTGATACATATTGAACGAACATAAACGAACTTTTATCGAGTCGAATGCTAAATTTATTTATGAACGTTTAATTCGTTTACAATCCTAATTATATATATATATATATATATAGACTTGCTTTCTTATGCGACGCCAAATCCACCACAACGTCCGTGCGTGAAGAGTTGTGCACAGTGATTTTACTGTGCACAGCATAGTGAAATTGTTGTGCAAGGTGTTGGTGCACACAAGCATGGATCGGGATCGTACGGAAGAAAGAAATTATATATATATATATTGATTATTCGTGTAACAAATTTTTCCATCAAAAAAGTTTTGGAAAGAAAAAATTAAAAATTAAAAGGTTGTTTTGGAACTGAGTTCCACTCGACAATAATCAATACGTCATACTAATTCAGCTACGCCTGTAGGACATCATGCACGCTCACACAGCACTCGGTGAATATTGTTGATCTCTTAATTACTCTTAGCTTGCTCCGTTGTATATTTGGAACCGTCAATCTAGAGCCTCTGTCTAGATCTCTTAGAATTCGAAAGGAAATAAATTATGAAAAAATTATATTCATCGACACTGACACGATTAATAAGACAATAAATAATTATCTGATCCGAAACAGAATTTTAAATCGTCTTCAAAATCGATCTTTATCCATTATATAAATTTATTTATTAACTTATTAACGTGTCGCACCCACGAAACTACTCTGAGCTTCTTAACTTGTTCCGTGTTTACGCGATGGGAATCCTTTCTGTCAGGTGGATCATTCAGCTCATATGCTTCCTTTGTAAGCTTTCACGATTATCTGTTTTTTTTTTTTTTTAAATAATCAATTTACCATCAGTTTGAAGGAGACAAATGTACGATGCATTAGACTTCCCCACTTCGCACGTAGACGGACTCGCATAGTGACCAATACCCGTTTGCTTCTCGACTCGATAAAGGAAAAGCAGAGAACATTATTCAGTCGGCAAATCCAGCACTTGATGATAATCCTGCTCTGTCACGGCACGCCCATTAATTCTGTGTAAACATCTGATAGGCTCGTCGCCAATGATGAATCTCTGTGAAATATCTGTTATAAACAATCAAATTAAATATTGCTGTGCTATAAAAAGCTACCTCGACGAAGCTCAGATTGTTCAAGGAGGCCGGAGGCAAACAGGAAGGAAAGGACGAGTCTGGGATCGATGGATCCTGCAGCAGGAGGAGGAGGAGGAGGATCGGTCACTGCTGCAAATGGGAAAGAAAGGGCGGTGCCACTGCCACAAGCCAAGGATTTTGGAGCGAGCAACCGCTGCAGCTTCCACATGCCGCTGCACTACCCACGGTACACCGGAGCCGACTACGAGTCGATGCCGGAGTGGATGCTCGACCGCCTCCTCAGCGATTACGGCATCCTCATCGATGCTCAAGGAGATGTCGACGGCAAGAGGAGGTTTGCCATGGGCACCTTCCTCTGGCCTACTGCTCACTGAATGAAGTTTGTGTATTATGCGTGTGCATAGGAATGTTATATTTCATAAATATAAATAATAGAGATGAATAAACTGTGTAGGATAATATATATATACAAGTTATCTGAGTAATTAGCTGTTTGTAAAATTACAAATAAAAATTATATTTCAGTTTCAACTTTATTTAACATTTGTTTTAAAAAAAATAAAATAAAATAAAAGTACATAGACACTGAAGAGATAGAGACCATTTAATTTTTATCTCTACGGAGATGACGTGATAATTAAGACACAATATAATTTATAGATAAAATAATGATCGATTCGGAAAGAGGTCTAGAGCTTTTTTCTATATTCAAATGATTCTCACGTATTTTGACCTCCATATCAAGATCTATAAAATTCTCCATAATTTATCTCTATTAGATTGACGGATTCTAACCTTAACGCGGATAATTTAATTTTACCCTATTTATTAGGTGCTTTTATGGTTTTTTGTCGTTCCAATGAAATTAATCTGAGTGTCAATCAAGTATTCAAGTCGTTTCCCTGTTTATTCTCCTACTTATGTTCATACTCATATCAATAATAAAAGTATTATAGAATTATATGACGTAGGTAGATTGAGAGGATGAAATTTTTTTATTTTCACAATGATATTCATCTGATATCTCATTTTAGACCTAAGTTTTTATAGATTTATTTTTGAACTTTATTCAAAAATTCAAAAAGTCTGATTTTCAATGTAAATATTTTTTTTTATGATTTTTATTATGCAAAACTTTGATTGCATGAATAACTAAAAGTCTTAAATGAAAATTTTGATCACTTTGCAAAAACAAGGATGAAAATAAAAGTTAGAGCATTGGACATAAAAACAATGTCGAGGTTAATTATGATGCAAGTAATCTTATCTATAAAGTTATTAGCCAACTCATTCACGGGAACCCCTATTATAACAAGAGAGAAGTGATAGTCTACCCGTGCGTGACTCGTCTTCGTCTTCTGTCGATCGATCTGAGAATGCACGGTGTCATCCGCTTGCACGTGACGTCGAATTCCATCGTCATCAACTGTCATCCATACTATAGCCCACTGTCTAAACCTCAAGGGCTACGTCGTTTGATCGCGATCGAATTTTGATCAGAATTCGACCGCCAATGACTGTGATATCGTGGTTGTGATTGGGTCGAATTTCGACCACAATCCGATCGGAATTCGATCGCTATCCAGTCTAAATTCGATCGTGATTTGATCAAATTCGAATTTCAATCGGATCGTGGTAAGAATTCGACCCCATCACTGTTGGAATCCAGCCCAATTATAATCAAAATTCTGTCTGATTGCAGCCGCCAACGATCGCGATGTTACGACTACAATCCGATAGGACTTTGCCTGTGTCTCGATCGGGATCCATTGAGCACGTAAAGGGCAACAGTGATAATGATTATTGTACGTTTCTCATTTTTACACATGGACATGTAGGGATTAATCACGCGGAATTGCCTGCGCGGGTGTGGCGCGTTGGTAAGTCAATAGGTAAATTTATATAATAAATAAGAGTCGATTTCAAAGGTGATCTAAAATTTTGTTCTGGTCTCAGATAATCATCCATTGTCTTATCAATTACATTCACGGATATTATCCTTCCGTGATTTACTATCTCTTAAATTTTGAAAGATCGGAATAAAGAAATTATTAAATTGACGAATTCAATATTTTGTACAACTCGGGATATCATCTAAGTAGAAAAAGAATCTTTTTAAGAAGCGGAAAGCGGAAAAACCCGGCCCGTACAAAAGGCTTTGTTTTACAAGTATAAAATTGGAATGAGGGCGAAATAATACTAAAAAAAAAAAGGAAATTTATAAAAGTTGAAGTGCATGTGATTTTAAACTCTTGGATGAGTATTAAGTAGTTAGACGAGGCTTCTTGCAATTCTATTTATACTACTAAATCAATTTTTAAATAGTAGATAAGAGTGCTCGATCTAGTAGCATTTATTTGATTTTAGTCTATTCAAACTATGTTTAGTCGATTGAAATCAAGATAAAGAAATCTTATTTAGCTAACAATTAGTTGCTTGTTGACTTAAAAATCTTATCAATCGAGTTAATATGAAATAATTGACCCGAGCCAATCCATATGATTTTGAGATCCTAGATGAAATTCTAATAAATGAATTTTGGTCCAAAGTTATTTTTAACACATAAATTTTTAGGTCCTATATAAAAGTCTTGATGATGTTAAAAAATTTTAGTCCTGAACGGAGGGCCTTAATTGCCCTGGTCCATAACTAGCCCTGCAATTGACTCAATTAGATGAGATCTCGAGTTTATCACTAGCGAACCATTTTTTCTAATCAACTCACATCTAAATCGATGACTAAATAGTTTGTAATCGAATCAATTAACTATGATAGCAAACTTATCCATCTAATGGATACTTTTCCAACCGGCTCAAAAGCTCTTTATTTGACTTAAATAAGTTATTAAACTAAATAAATAATTTTGAAGACAAGATTCATTTTATTTTATTTTTATCTCTTTTATATTTTAGTAAGAGACTAAGAAAATAATAAGTGGAGCTAATAATAAAATCTTTGACTTCTTATATCGACAATTGAATATAAAAGAAGAAAAAAATTATTTATAAAATAGCTCAAATCAAAGAAATATTAAAGATATTGTCCAAATAAGATGCATTAAAGATGGATGTAATATGATATTATTAGAAATAAAAAAGAAATTAAAGAAATATTTTCATGAGCTTTTAAATAAAGGTTTAGGGGATCAATTTAACTTAGGTAATTTAAATAAGTCAAAAGAATATATAGAAATTTAAATTTTTATTGTAGGATTCAACTTTCAAAAATATAACAGATTTTAAATTGGATACAAAATAGAAAAGTAATTGAATCAAATGATATTTCAACAGAGGAATAGAAGTGTCTAGGAAAATAAAGTATTAAATGACTTATAAATTTATTCAACTTTATATTGACAATGAAAAAAAGACTGATAATTGAAAATTAATTTGTATATATGTAAGAAAAGTTGATAATAGAAGCTATATATTTTTTCAGACAACTAATTGAAAAACATGAGAATGAAAGAAAGACTTATATATAATATTTATTGATTTTGAAAAAAATTATAATTTACAAGGAAAATTACATGGGGAATTCTATTCTAATAAAGAAAGGTGTCAGTGTAGTATATATTAAAATAATTAAGGATATGTATGAAAATATAATAATAAGAGTGAAAACGCTAGGAGGATTAATCGAAATATTTTTCATAAAAATATGATTATATCAAGGATCAATTTTAAGTTATTATCTTTTTACACTAATCATGAATAAATTTACTAGATACATTAAAGACATGGTACTATAGTGTATATTATTTGTCGATGATATTATTGTAATAGATGGGACACGTGAAGGAGCAAATATCAAACTTGAATATTAAAGAGAAATGTTATAAGTGAAAAAACTATAACTGAAAGTTTTAAATATTTAAGATCATTTTTGTAAAAAAAAAATAGATGGATTAAGAGAGATATCTTATATAAAATACAAATAGGATGATTGAAATGAATGAGAATATTGAATATTCTTTATGCTAGTAAAATACTTTTGAAACTTAAAAGAAAGTTTTATAAAATAAAAGTTAGACCTATTATGTTATATATGAAACTGAATGTTGGCTATGACTTAAGTACATGAACAGAATATGAGAGTTGTAGTTAAGAGGATGTTAAGATGAATACTTGGACATATGAAGATAAATAAAATAAAAATTAAGAACATTAAAACGTTAGAGTTATACCTATTAAAGAAAAACTTTGAGAGATATTTAAGTTGATATGAATATATATTTAGATGATCAATAGATATTTTAATTAGACAATGTAAAACTATTATAAATATGTAAATCAAATTAAACAACTTAGTTGCAATGATAAAATTTATTTAAATAAGAAATGATATGATAGAAGATAGAGTTTAATAATATAGAAGGATTCATATAGTCGATTTAGTTACTTAATCGAATAAGGTTTGATTATTATTATTATTTTATATTTTAAATATTGAAAATTCAAATAAAATAACGAATGTTATATTATTATTATTTTTAATTATTTTTTAATGGAACCTCCCCAGTATCACCATCAGAGTTTAGTCTCCTCTATAATTATTTTTTTTTTATTTACATCAGGTATCAGGTATGATTTCTCTTCTCTACTAGTCCTGATGGCTGACCAGCCCTGCCCCACGACCTTCAACTAAAGTCTCCACCAGTCAACGTGGGTAAATCAGGGTGACGGATGGTCAGAGCACGTTTGAACTCATGCTACACCAGAAGGGCCGACCACGCTAGGACGGGGGGGCATCGTGCACCTCCACCTGCGCAGCACATGCAGCCAGGGCGGAATCGACCCCTGAAAACGTAGAGGGGAGCCTCGTGAGTTACCATCGCGCCATTACCCTGTGGCAAATACCATCCATATATATTGTACATTGGATATATATATAAAAAACTAACTGCTCTTTAATAAAAATTGTACCCTATTAACATAACATTAAATTTCATAGTGATTTGTCACTAGTACGATAATATAATTACATTAATGAATAAGGATTAATTTTTAAAGACTATAAATTTTTCGGAGTGATTGTCCTCCTATCGCGCTAAGCTAGTCTTAAATTAGACAATATGCTAAGGACAAACGAATCATCTTTTACATCAATAGTGAGGAATGATTTTACTCATTTTGTACAAAAAATTAAAATCATCAATTTAACGGTCCTCTCACTCCGGCTTTAAAGTATGAGAGAAAGTAAATCACAGATAATCATTGACTTTAATACGATGACAAATATGATAGAGGATGTATCGAAATAATCTGTTAACATAGAAAATTGAATCTTACTCTTTTGTATAAATTTTACAGATATGATTGTACTCAAAAAATGTGGAACTGCCACATTAGCGGCCCCCCACCGCTGCCCCTACGTGTGGAGGGGGGTAAATCAGGTCTTAGGTGGCTAGCGTAGAAATGCGGAGTCATCGGTAGCCTGGTCGTCACCTCCAGGAATCGACCCCTTGCCCTTTCAAGTCTTAACACGGCTGCGCTAGCCATCTGAGTTTGCCCTGAGGGCTAGATATGATTGTACTCAAGTTGTCACCAAAGATGGAGTAGAAAAATATCTGATAACAGTGAGTGTCATGTGCCCTACATCAGAAACCAATGCAAGCAATATTATGGCCCTTGCAATGCAGCAATCGTTTGAAGGGATATGATGCGCCATCATTGTCCCCACGGGAAGGGGCTAGTGGCTAGCGCATGCAGAAAGTTATACAAATAGACAATGGATCAATCCCTCGCAAATACGAGTTCCGTCCCTTCATGCGTTAGTTACTAGTTTCAAGGGCCAAAAATTCATCGTGATTTATCTCTCTTACGATGGTCCGAAGACGGATTAGTAGGAGTCGCTAGATTGACGATTCCAACCTTTTGTACAAATAATGCGTCATCATTCTGATTCGGTGATGCTCAAGTTTGCTTCTTTTGTTTCAGTGCTCTGCCATAGCCCCAAGCAGGAATTCCTTTAGCCTGGCCTTCCTTTCCAAACAACACTTCTGCATACTCTGCATAAATCAATCGGCTTCATCACTCTCTCTCTCTCTGACCATCGCCAAATATTTTTCCTGTTAATCAATCAACAAAAGCCTCTCAACTATAGGTTGGCAGATATAATCATCATTATGTTTTCTCGGTATGGTCCGTTAGTTAGAATAATATAGATACGGTTACAAATAGATAAAAATCAAATTTCGACGTAGAATTTTAAACACTCACTCTGATTCAAAAGTATTCCGTTATTTCTGATCAACGAATCAAAGAGCATAGTCTCCCGATGGTTCATCGAAAAATCAATGGTGAAGAATATTAGAGACGAACGTAATCGTCTTTTGCTATAAACAAGTACAATCATCATTGTAGCTAATAGAAGATAGATGATTCTCAAGGAATCAGGGATTAAATTTCGTTGGATGAAATCTAAAAGTGTTTTTTTTTTCTCCTTTATGTTAGTCTCAAAGATACTGTGATTTATTTTCTTCGTGTTGATTGTGAAATCGATTGATGAATAGAAGCTCTCGGAGTGAGGATTTCATCTTTTACTCTCAATAAAATAAATATATATTTTTCTATCTCCAGCGTGTTACCAATGACACATCTAAAATTTGAAAATTTCTAAAAGACTTATTATACTTTACATTTTATTAAAAGATATATTTAATTTTAAAAATATTTTTCCAATCAAAAATTTAGAAATATCGTTTTTTATGTAGTACTGAAGTATAATGGTACTGTTTTTTAAAAAATTAATACTATAATAATATTAATTTTCAAAAATCATCATCACAATCAATATCATTGATGAATTTTTGGCGTAGTTAAAATGTTTTTGAAGCTGAACTTCTTATCACAATGAAACTGAGGAGCAACGTAGAAACATATTAGATTTGGATTGGGTCTAATCAAATCTAATTAAGGTCATCAATGAATTTTGATTAAATCTATTTAGAGAATTTAAAATTATGAAACCTGAATATAGAATGAAAAAGAAAAGTATAGAGAGTATAGATATGATATATAATTTTAATTCTGAGCTTTCTACGTAAAGTTATAAGTATATGTCAATTGACAGAGAGGTTGAATTTTGAAAAAATATAATGTGCATGGCTAGAAAAACTTTGAAGCTAATATTTAAAGTATGATTGGACTCAGGATCACTATAGAAATTTATCGAATTTGGATTGGGTTCAATTAAAACGGATTAAAATTATCAATAAATTTTGATCGAAACTCACTTATAGGTTTAGAAAATTTAAAATTCTGAAATCATCCTTTGCTTGGATGATTTTAGAATTTTAAATCATCCATAAAGTGGAAGAGGAGCACCGTAGAAACATATCATATTTGAATTGGTCCAATCAAATCTAATTAAAGTCATTAATGAATTTTGAATTCATTCATAAATCTAGAGAATTTAAAATTATGAAACTTGAATATAAAGTGGAAAAGAAAAGTCTAGAAAAAATAGATATGATATATAATCTTGATTCTGAATCTCCTATTTGAAATTATAAGTATGTGTCAATTGATACAGAGATTGAATTTTAAAAAAATATAATGTACATGATTAAAAAAACTTTGAAGCAAATACTTAGAGCATGATTGGATTCAGAAGCATTGTACAAATCAAAATTGACTAACATCATCAATAAATTTTGATCGAAATTTATTGATAGATTTAATGAATTTAAAATTTTAAAATTAAAATATAAAATAGAAGAGGAGAATGTAAAAAGATGTAAAATCCTAATTTTGGACTATCTGCCGTATTTAAAATTTGAAACTATAATGGTACTTTTTAAGAAAAATAATAATATTTCTCAACTTTTAATATGAGAAATATTTTTACAATGAATTGTATTTTTTTATATAAAATATAAAAATAATATGTTTTTTTTTATTTTTTAATTGTGAAGGTGCCCTCTCAAAAAATATCGTTCTATAAAAGAAAACAAAAGAACTTTAATATTGTATGTTATTGTAATCCACCTCCCGACTCCTCCGGTGTATTCTCTCCAATTGATCCCTTGTCTTCGTAACAGCAGAGTTAAAGGTTAGAATTGTCAATTTTATGAGTTTTAATGTAATGGTCAAAACATATATAAGTCATTTAAATTCAGAAAAAGATTTAACTTTTTCTGAAATCAACTCATTGTCACTTCTGTAAATACCATCGTATTTTAACCACCATGTCATTTCCGTGGGAACAAATTGAGTCTTATCTCACAATATAAAAGGTTGGAATCCGTCAATCTAACGGTCCCTATTAATCCGTCTTCGGACTATCATAAGGGAGGTAAATTAAGATAGATCTTTGACCCTTGAGACTAGTAACTAGCACATATATGAAGGACATCCTCGTATTTGTGAGGGATTGACCCGTTATCCTATGATACAATATCTATATGTGCTAGTCACTATGCTCTTCCCACGGAATAAAGTTGAGTCTTATCTCACGAATAAAGATTAATTTTTAAAAATTATAAATTTTTTTATAATATCTATTTTTTATCCTATTAATTTTAAATTGAATAATATATTTTTTATAATTTATTTTTTTCGTGTTAATTATAAAATCGATCGATTAAAGACGGACGAATCGTCCTTTTCACTAAAATAGAATTGGATCTCGAAGAGGAGTTGATGGCAGGGAGGAAACAGAGCCTGGGATCATTCCGAGGCTACAGGGTGCGGACAAAACACTGAACAGATCCTACGAACTTCGCTCTGCTACCTGGCCTTTCACGACGAGAGAATGATTAAAGGCAGAATGAAAATATATGTAAAAGATTTATTATTATTTTCCTCCTCTTCCAATCTGCGGCTGTTTCCTGCTGCATCGGCATGCTGATGCAGCGGTAAAATAACAACGAACTAAAAGCGAAGAAAAATAAAAATAAAATGGAGATGTCTGGTTTGACATGTATAGGAATGGAAGCGTTCTTTTTCTTTCTTTCTTTAGAAGAGAGGAATTGTCCAGTGGCTTATCAATTATCACATCTTAATTCCTTCCTCCTCTATTTCCTCGATCCCTGTCGCTGTGGAACACAACGCGAACAAATCTCACATCGAGCATAATGTTGAGACAGTGGAGGAACTATAGATTAATGGCGGCTTAACTGGTTTTGTTGAGGTCGATCGGCTTGACATTGCCTGCAAAACTCGTCCATGTTATGCATCGAGAAACAGAGAAAAGGGGGGTGGTCGTAGCAGAAGGAGAGGTCGAGGTGTACTTTTGATCGGGTGGTAGATGAGTCACAAGAAGAGTCCGGCAATTCTTCCATGGGTCGTCTCTTGCTCTGGTGGTCGTAGTCACTGAAGTTATTCTGTGATTTCGACGATCACCCGATGAAAGCAGCAAAGACGATTAGGAATGGGTTAAGAGAGCGAGCAAATGTGGAGAGAGAGAGAGAGAGAGAGAGAGAGAGAGAGCATGCCTTGTTAGTGTTGCGGAAGAGTTGGGAACTGGCAGTGTCCTCCAAAACGGTGCGCTGCTTCTGTGGTTGCTCTGCCGCAGCTCTGCCCTTCTTACCGCCGTCGGTTGGAACTGGAGCAGAAACAATGCAGAAATAGCCAGTTCCATCCAAATGCGGCGGCCAAGAAGATGCATCAGAGATCATGGACAGGTCTTCCTCTTCCTCTTCCGTTTGAATGCAGCCATCAAGCTTGTGGGAAAGAGAGCTCTGCTGGTCTGAGGAGTGGACCAAGTAGATGGTCCAACCAGACTGACAGCCGCTGCTGCATTCTAAGCCCTTCTCCTTCTCCTCCTCCTCCTCCTCCTCTACCCCTCTTCCTAGCTCGTTGAGCATTGCAAGTTGCAGCCGAGGTGTAAAAATGAAATAAAGGGAGGAGCAGTATCAGGAGCTCGCGAGGCAGGAGATGAGATCAGACAAGGTTAGTCCTCATGCACCTCCGACGCCTCGCGTAGACGCAGAACCCAGGGCTGCGTTCTGAGCATTGGGCGTATATTTGCTGGTGATCTTCAGGAGGTTATTGGTGTTAAAAAAAAATTGTCCAATTCAAAATTAAAATAGACATCTTGAAAATTTTATAGGTCTGAATATTGCTCTTTATTCATTGATATAATTTTACTGTCGTACTAATTACAAAGCACGGTAAAAGAATAATTTATAATTTTGAAAATTAATCTTTATTCATTGATATAATTCTTCAATTTCAAATACTTATACTTCACAGCTCAACGCAATGTTCTTGAAATATGAGGCCGCCACAATGACTCAAAATAATGGGCCAGCCCAATTACAAAAATTGAGCGACTACTAGCATGTGACCATCACGTGCGCTGATAAAATCAGAAAGAGATGGTGATAATTCGAGGTTATGATTTTTTTTTTTTTTTTGATAAATTCCACTTGTCAATTGAATTAATTACGAAGATTATCGCGTGCCTAATCCTTGTTCATGACTCAAAATAATGGGGAACATCAGTCGAGTCGAAAAGTACGCTGCGAGTGTGCAAGTGACTCCCGCATTGTTATATTTGTGTCGCGCTGTTCACGGAGTTACCAACGCGCAGTTAGCAGTCGCGTAGAGCAAACGATGGCAATCTTTTTGTGCAAGGTTACTAGATGGTGAAACAGGACTATAAGTGATTGCATTGGATATTGGAATCACATTGGCTTTTGTTTTCGTTCATTTGGGTCGGACTGTATATATATTCATCCAAATATTTGGACTAAGAAGACTCTTATCTCTCTCTCTCTATTCGCATGGATCATACTCAAGCGGATTATCATATATTGACCTCCAATGTGTAGGTAGCCATTGCATGTGTCTATTTGTTCATGTGTTTAAGATATTATGATATTTTATATTAAATTCTGATGGTTTATAATAGTACCGTAGTCATTTATTTTTCTGCGGCCGATTTATATTCGGCTTAACATTTTTGTCTCCTGTATAAAAGGTGAGCAATGCTGAGTAGAAGATATAGGTGGTATTTGATTGGTGGATTTGAAATCAGAGAATGGGAATAATAATCGTATAGAGTATTTGATTAATAAATTTAGGATTGAGATTTTGAAATGATTTTTAATTTTTTGGGAATCAATAAAACTCATCCCAATTAGTGGGTTTGGGTTTCATTTCAATCCACCCGTTGCTTGTCCGAAATTGGTTGTCACTCATCACCCATCCGATGGTCGTCGATTGTCGGTCGTCGATTATCCGTTGTCATCGATCGTCGGTCGTCGATTATCCGTTGTCATCGATCGGCCGACATCCATTGTCATCGATCTCGTGGTCGATCACGAGCCGCCGCCGACCACCGCGCCCGCCGATCGGTTGTCCACCGCCACTCCGGCCTCCGCCGCTACCGTGTTGGAGTATTGGGAATACAATCAAAGTCCCACATTGGTAAGACATGGAAAAGATCATGTGCTTATAAGAGATATCTCCATTCAGATGGCCTGGCCCAAAAACAAAACCATGAGGGCTAGCCCAAAGTGACAATATCATACCATTGTGAGATATGTGGATCTTATACGCACTAACAATTGGTATCGAGCCATGGTCCATGTCAAGCCATGAACCTCGAACGGGGAAGTCAAACTCCCACGTCCGGATCAAGAGAACTAGAAATCAGCAGAAGTCTAGTTGGGTCGGAGGACCGAACAACCGATGTGGAAGTCCCGTGGGTCAAGATCGGACATCAAGCAGAGAAAATCCTCCGAGGAGGGATAGGCTTGAGGGGGGGCCCAATGTGGTCCTTCGTTTGAGGGGGGGATTGTTGGAGTATTGGGAATACAATCAAAGTCCCACATTGGTAAGACATGGAAAAGATCATGTGCTTATAAGATGAAAAGATATCTCCATTGGTATGAGGCCTTTTGGGTAAAGCCCAAAAACAAAACCATGAGGGCTTGGGCCCAAAGTGGACAATATCATACCATTGTGGAGATATGTGGATCTTATATGCACTAACAGGCCGCTGCTGACCGCTAGTCGATCACCACCACCAATCGTCAATCACCGACCGTCGACTGTCGATCGTTGGCCGCCATCGATTGTCGGTCGCCACCGTCGATCGCCAATCCTTGCCGGTCCCCGTCAGTCACCGACGATCGATCGTCAACGACGACGGTCGATCGTTGGTTGCCAGTCGCCAGTCGTCGATCGTCGGTTCACCAACGATCACAGGGCGATGTCATCGGTGACGATATCGACGTCGTCTCCACCTTCATTGTCAACTTATAAACCAAATAACATTATTGGAATGACTAAACTCATTCTCATTTCACCCTATTATCAAACTCATTATCATTCCTATTCTCACGCTCAAACCAAACGCCACCATAGGCTTTTTTTTTTTTTGTGCTCTAGTCAATCTCTTCATTTCACTTCTTCTGTTTGCATAGCTGCAAGTTCCATTCCCTAAGACAAATGCTAATTTGATCATCGGAAGAGTCTCGCCAACAATACTGATGCCCGTTGACAAATGTTAACGTGCAAGATTGTTGGGTCGTCTAAATCCCAATCACAGATTGAATTAGCATATGAGATAGCTAAGCTGGTCAGGTTCTTAGCTGTTCAAATTCAAGGTTAACTTTTCGTTGGAACTCATGGCCTCTTCAAACTTTGTCCGACAGCGATCGACACCATTAGGTGAGATCCTACGGGATGCACACACAATGAAAAATAAAATTTGGATACATTCTCTTGTCAGATTCTCTTGTTTTGACCATAGATTGTTATTTGAAATACTAGTGTTAGAAGAAAGATCATACTTTCATGATCCTTTACAGATGTATAGAAACCTTTAGTAAAATTGACAAGTTTTGCTTTTATCGATATCCACGTCGGATCTTCACAGGACAACCTCTTTAAGGCCACAAGTCTTCCTCTCCGTTCGTTGCTAGCCGAAACTTAGAGAAGAGGAGAAGAGGAAGGAAAAACTGCACCAAAACCCTCAACGTCAAAGAGGAAAAACCGTCCTTTAGGGTTTCATCAAGAACCCTATTTATAGGGATGTGAAAGAACTTACCAAAAACTGAGAAGACCAAACATCAGGATGTGATATGGTCGAGCTGTGCTACGTGACACGACCATGTTGCGTGTGGCTATGCTTAGCACGATCGTCACACAGTTGTGCTTACCAGACACACCTAGGCCGCACTGTTTGGAACGGTCGTACCACTCAGCACGATCAGTTAGTGTTATTTTCTAGACGTGTCCGACACTACCAAAACATGTTCGTGCCAATGCAACGTTTCCAACAAGGTCGGTGTGTCCATCACTCTAACGATATATATCGCGATGATGAAGACTTCATGCATGAGCCACATCGATCTATTATGCGGCATCATAATAATGATTCTTTTTGTGATTTACAAGTGGTATCCAAGCTTCGCCCGACTAGTCCACTTGGCGAACCGGCCCTGCCCCACGGCCTCCGAAGAGTCTCCACCGGCCCACAAGGGTAAATCAGGAAGACGCGCCACCAAGTCGTCGTGAGGGGTTTAACGCCAATCAGGGTCCGCACTCTACACCAACTCACGTAACGGAACGCCTCATGCAACCCGCAAGCGAGTGGAAAGCTAATTCCCTCATTATACAATCAGGATCGAACCATGGTTTGCTCCAAGACCCCCAAGCATGACGCCATTGCGATCTATCGGGGCATCATATAACGTATTCTGAGCATGCATTGTGAGTGCCTAGGGTGCGTATCATATTGCAGTGCACTGTGCACGTATTGTGCGCAGAGATGTGTGCACCCTATGTGTGCCCAGGGTAATAATATCATATAATGTGATTTGATTTTTTTCATGAAGATTATTTATAAATATTATTTATAATTTTTATTTAAATATTAATAAATTAAATATATGCATTAAAATTTATTCATTTTAATTTAATTAATTATTAAATTTTATTCATCTAATGAATATTCATTTATAATTTTATATAAAAATTATTAGCCAACCAACTACACCTAAACACGAACACAAGCAATCAAAACGTAGTCGACACTCGGGTAGGGTGTAGCGCCGCTAGTGCATTGGCCGCAACAGAGTCCATTTTTGATGCCTTCCTTTTCCCTTTGTAACTTTTGGCTTGATGACAAATTGATCGTCCATTGTAGCTCCTCGAATATGACTTTTCATAGTCTCTCCGGAGAGGATTAATCCACCCATCAATAAGATATCCACATAATTAAATTCTCTATTTCACTCCCTTTTCTTTAATAATCTTGTATTTTGTATAAATAATTTCAACTTTGATTGGCTATTCTACACCAAGTTAGAAAAGCATTGCCCCAAGTGACATGGTACAATGGTAAAGTGGAATAATATTTCATAAATTAACACGGTTCGATTTTATATTGGGAAAAAATCAACTCTAAATTTCAAAAAAATTTGAACAGACAACCATAAATCAGATGTGGATCTAGAATTTACCTTTTCGAAAGCAACCATTGACCACTATAATAAATGTTATTGCCTATAAGATCCGCATATCTTTACAATGGTATGATATTGTCCACTTTTGACCCAAGTCCTCATGGTTTTATTTTTGAACTTTATCCAAAAGATCTCATATCAATGGAGATATCTTTTCATCTTATAAGCACATGATCTTTTCTATATCTTATCAATGTGGGACTTTGATTGTATTCTCAATATTCCAACAATCCCTCTCTCAAACGAAGGATCACATTGACCCCCTCAAGCCTATCCATCATCGAAGGACATCCTCTGCTTGATGTCCAATCGGACTCTATCCCTCTTATATAAATCATCCTAAATAGACTTTTATCTTGTTTTATTGCTAGCAAAGTCTTTGATCTTCCTCTTGAGTTCAACTTCTTTCGTTCGAGGTTCATGGCTTGACATGAATCATGACTCTGATACCAATTGTTAGTGCCTATAAAATCCACATATCGTCACAATGATATGATATTGTCCACTTTTGATCCAAATCCTCATGGTTTTATTTTTGGGATTTATCCAAAAGATCTAATACCAATAGAGATATTTTTTTCATCTTATAAACATATAATCTTTTTTATGTCTTATCAATATGAAACTATTTCTAATACTCCATCAATAAATTCAAAAAGAGAAGATGAGTTACGATAGACAACTCATTATTTTAGTAGTTCAAGGTCGTAAATGCCTAATTTATATTTGTATAAATCTCAAATTTAATTATTTAGAAAATCATTCTGCCTTTTGCCATCAGCCCGTACCTCACGGCATCAAACTTCTTTCTTAATTAGTCTTTACAAAATTAATCAACTTAGAGAAAAATGGATTTGTAATCTTTGTTTACTACTAAAGATGGAACGGAGAAGGAAAAAAAAATAGAATCGAAAAAAATTCTAAAAAAAAAATTAAAAATCATTGATGAAATATAATAAAATATAGCGGCCTCATCATCGCTCACTAGTCAGACAACCTCTCATGGATCATCGCCATATGGGCGGAGTTTACATGGACCAGAGTGGTGTAGCTATCTACACTCGTCGAAATTTTTTTTTTCAATTTTTTTTAAAATGTATACAGTAAAATTTTTTAATTTGTTTATTATTTTATTAAGTATATTATATTATATCCCACTAAATTAATATTTTAATTTTGCCCTTACCCATAAGTGTTCGAAACACTTGATCAATAATTGAACCGAGTAAGATCGGAGTCCAAGTGATCTCCATTGACCATCAAGAATAAATCAGAAAAACGTTCGCAGTTTTTTCATAATTCAACCTGAACTTTATAGTCGTGTTATTCTTGAACGACAGTTCAACGTCGAAATTGTCCATCCACTGGATAAATTCCTGGATCTCAGGGGCGTTCAAATTGATTTTGTTGATGGTTTTAGCATCTAATTGAGATTATCTAGGTAAATATAAAAGAAAAATGAAGCATGAAGTTGTAATGAAACTTACAGTGATTGTCAGAAATCTTCTCGCTTCCTGGTACTGTTTTGGACGAAGTTTCTACTTACAATCTGAGGATCGATCACACCGGAAAGAACCTCTCTTCCACGAGACAAATTCAGATAGCGCCTTGGTGTTTTTATTCACTCCGATTATCTCCCGAACAGTCTTTCGGCGTCACTCTCATTACTCTCACATCTCTCCTTTGGACGCACCCCCTTATAAAGGGGGTGTATATGGGCTGCGCTGCACGAAGTGCGTCTACACACTTCGTGCAGCGCGTGCACATATTGCAGAGCAACATGTGCACGCTGCAGCCCGAGCAGTTACATCTCCTACTCGTCCAAAGCATATCACATAGGTAAAATAGTCACATAGACCAATAAGAGATATTAAGTCACATAAACTAAATAGAGCCGAAGTCATTAGTCCCAAATGACTAATAGAAGTATCCAATCACATAGACCAGAATTGTGTCGGAGTCCATAGTCCCAAAAGACTAATAGAATAGAGATCAATAGTCACATAGATCATTAGAACAACCAATTCATACTTAGAAAAATGGCTCGTGCGACAGCAAGCACACTGAGCAATCCAATGCTATGAAAGTTGTTACACCTTACATAGCTACTCATAAAGCGATCAATGCTAAGAAAAGTTGTTACGCCTAACTTAGCCGCTCTACAAATGGTACATAACCATTCTCTGAATGACACATAGTCACTCACCTGATGACCCATTGTCATCCTCCAAGTGGCTCCCAGCTATTTACCAGGTGGTGCTGAACCTTTCTCCTGGTGGTACATAACCGTTTTCCTGGATATAATGTCTTGCTATTTGCCCAGATTAAATAATCTCCACTTACATCAATATGAACATCTCTAATTTCTCATTATGGCTATCAAGTCAGAGCATGTTCCATATTCTCAATATTTACAAATATTTTCATACATAACAGAAATAGGTCGACCAGTGAACAATTTTTAAAGGATGTAAACATATTTAATCTTCCTTTTTAATGCGAATACATTCATTTTAATCAGTCGCTTTCCTAGTCATGTTCCATAGACTGAATCATCCATAGTCAATAGGTTTATATGCTAAAGTAGCAAACCCTGATTAAAATTTCAAGCAGACACCTAAATAGTCACAAAGGACAAATGCTGAGATTAATATATAATCTCAAAGGGCTCACATAGTAGAGAAGCAAGGATCCATTCTCCTACCACCCTTATTGTCGCCTTAGCACACGTGGTATGAATCACATGCTACGATGTTATTCTCTTTATCAATAAAGAGCGCATGTTTACCTCAACATTGTACAGATTTTGATCCAGACATTCCAAATGTATAATCCTGAATTCAACATATGAATTCTAATCTGGCTCACTAACAGGTATAATAAATGTTGGGAACATTTACTTCGATCACTTTTCTTAAATGATCTTATCTTGATACATATATCAAGACGACCCTAACTTATAGGTATGTATCTCATACATATAGCTTCCAAAGTTATCCTATAAGCAATAGTCTTACCCCTATTTGTACATAACAAACAGAGATGATTGTCCATGTGAGAGGATCAATCACTACCTGTCAATATACTCACCGAGATCTTATCAGAATGTAACATCACATACATTGTATAAATTATGGCTTGCATTAAACAATTAAATTACAATATCCGATTGTCATTACAAAACTGTTACATTCTACGAAGTCTCAAAGACTTTACATGCTCATTAAATGACTCTCTAATCATTGGCTTAGTAAAAGGACCTGCAAGCATAACTCGAGTAGGGATATACTCAAGAATAATCTTCTTTTTAGCAATAATATCCCTGATAAAGTTATACTTTATAGCAATATATTTGTCTTTGTTGTGATATTTGGGATCCTTGAAAAAAGCTATAGCAGCTTGACTGTCACAGTAGACAGTTACTAAACTCCCACTGTCCTCAGCAATCTTCAAATGCTTCAGGAACCTCCTTAACTAGACCGCTTCTTGTACAGCTGTCGAACATGTCACATATTCAGCTTCCATGGTTGATAAGGCCACACAGGCCTGTTTCTTGCTGTTCCAAGAGATGGCACCACCATTCAACAAGAACGCATAACCTGATGTAGATTTTCTATCATCCAGGTCCCCAGCCCAATCTGCATCTGAATATCCCTTCAGGCTCATATCTGATCCTTGATAATAGAGACTGTAATCTATCGTCACTTTCAGATATCTGAATATCCTTTTCACTGCCTTCAAGTGTCTCGGTCCTGGGTTTGATTTGAAACGGCTGACTAAGCCAACAACATAGCTGATATCGGGACGAGTACATAACATAGTGTACATTAAACTACCAACAGCACTGACATATAATTTTTTTATTCATCTTGGCTATTTCATTTGGAGTTTTGGGACTCATACTCTTGCTCAGAACAGTACCTTTCACAATAGGTGTCTATTCACTGTTGCAATTAGACATGCTGAAATGTTGTAACATCTTATTTATATAAGACTCTTGAGACAAACCCAAAAGTTTCTTAGATCGATCTCTGATGATCTTTACTCCTAAGATGTACTCAGCTTATCCCATGTCTATTGTGTCAAATTGTAATGAAAGTCACTTTTTGACTTCTATCATAAAACCTATATCATTTCCTACAATCAGCATATCATCAACATATAATGATAAAATGACATACTTTCCTTTATCCTTTTTCAGGAAAACGCAATGATCCTCATTGATCATTTCGAAACCATAAGATAAAACCACTTCGTTAAATCTTATGTTCCACTATCTTGATTCTTGCTTTAGCCCATATATAGATTTCTTTAATCTACATACTTTATCTTCTTGGCCTTCAGCAACGAAACCTTCTGATTGAACCATATAGATTTCCTCATCAAGCTCACCGTTAAGGAAAGCGATTTTTACATCCATCTGATGTAACTCCGAGTCATAATGCGCCACTAAAGCCAAAATGACTTGGATTGACACAAACTTTACTACGGGAGAAAATCTCTCTTCAAAATCAATACCCTCCAATTGGATAAATCCTTTTGCAACTAGACGAGCTTTATATCGGTTAATCGATCCATCAGCTTTCCTCTTTATTTTGAGAATCCATTTATTCCCAATAGCCCTTCGGCCAGGAGGAAGATCGACTAACTCCCAAACATGATTCTTAATCATTGACTTCATTTCTTTAACCATTGCAACTTTCCACTTTTCTCCAGCTCTAGAGCCCAGAGCTTCCTTTACTGACTGAGGTTCCTCATCGTCAACAGGGAGTGTCATCATTGCCTCATTCTCAATATCAAACCTCTTCTTAGGTTTGATCTTACGAACACTTTTCCGTAAGTTGGGCTGATAAGAAGTCACCCGTGACTAGGCAAAATACTCTCATTGGGTTGACTAGTTCCAAGTATCCCACTAGACACCTGTCCAGTTGATAACGACTCTTCCTCCTCAAATAGAGGAACTGTCTTATCAACTTCACCTCTAGTAGAACTCGGTTTGAAAAGTAGCATCTCTTGAATCCAATTCAGAGATTGTTCCATCTGATTGCTCACCTATGAAAACATAACCTTTTAAAGTATCAGAATATCTTATAAAGATACACTTCTTATCTCTAGGTCCTAGTTTTCCATACCTGTGAGAACTATCATGAACATAGGCAGCCGACCCCCAGGGTCTCAGATTTCTCAAATCTAATTTTTTGCTTGTCCAACGTTCATATGGGGTAGATGGAACTGACTTTGAAGGCACTTTGTTAAGTATATAGGCTGCAACTAGCAATGCATCTCCCCAATAGGAGATCGGCAAATTAGCCTGCGCCATAATAGACCTAACCATTTCGAGAAGAGTCATATTTCTTCTCTCAGCAACCCCATTTTACTGTGGAATTTCAGGGATCGTCAGCTGTCTAATAATCCCTTTATTATTACATATTGTCTTGAACATATTAGACAAATATTCTCTACCACGGTCAGTGCGTAAAGTCTTAACCTTATGTTCCGTTTGATTCTCAACTTTGTTCATATAACGAATGAAGCAATCCAATGCTTCAGATTTGTGAGAAATCAAATACACATGACCGAAATGAGAGAGATCATCAATAAATGTAATGAAATAAGAAGGTCCATGTCTAGCCCTCACATTCATTGACCACAAATATCCGAATGAATCAATTACAACGGCGACTCTGCCCTAATAACCTTACCGAATGGTTTCCTAATTGCTTTTCCAGCAAGACAATGCTCACATACAGACAAGTTAATCTTAGCCCGAGAGCTCAATAAACCCTCTTTAGCTAACCGATTCATGCGATCTTGTCCTATATCTCCTAATCTAGCATGTCAAATATCAGCAGTTATTTCTGCATTACTAGTAAGAGCAATATTTGAAAAACAATTATCAATCGCACAATTGTCATTTGGTTCCACATCAAGAACCATAAAACCATTCGTTAAAAAACCATAACCGATTGACACTGAGTCAATCTTGAGTTCAACACACCGATTGTAAAAATTTATACAATATCCTAGATCAAGAAGACAAGTAACAGAAACAAGATTCCTTCGAATATCAGGAGCATACAATACATCATGTAGAAACAAAATTCTTTCACCCCGAATGTTAAGTTTGCAAGTGTCGACTCCTTTGACTTTGACTCTTGCATTGTTTCCTACATATATTCATTTGTTGTCAGCTGGTACCCGGCGGTACTCCACATATGTAACTCGCTCCCGAGCTACATGGTTGGTTGCTCCCGAATCTATAATCTACAAAGGATAAGAATCAGCCAACAATACAGAACTAACAACAAAATGCTCAGAAGACAGACTAGAAATTTCCTTTCTTAGCTCGGTACACTCCCGAGCATAGTGACCCTTCTTGTCACAATTAAAGAAAGTTACCTTGCTTTTAGGTTTCTTCCCCGTCTTCTTGTTCTTCTTCTTCTTGATTGGGCCTGTCCCACCTGCAGCAGCAGCTTCCTTCTTCTTTCCCTTCCCTTTCTTGAATCATCTCTTTTTCTTGGATCCAGATGATCCAACAAAACCGGCAGCCAAATAGGCTTGGCCAAAAATCCTCGCGGATTCTACTCTCTCCGCCTCAAGTTCTACATGGCGCGAGACATCAGCGAAAGTCTTAATACTCTCGCTGTGAGTTAGGGTATGTTTCATGGTCTCCCAAGAATCTGGAAGGGATCGAATGACTGCCTGAACTTGTTGTTCATTTGTCATCTTGTGACCGACAGTTTTAAGCTCCCGAATCATATTCGACATCTCCCTGAGATGTTGAACCATTGTGACATTCGGGCGCTTCTTGTAGCTATTGAACTTGATCGTTAGCTGTTGAAGCTTGCTCAGACTCCACTGTACTTCTCCTTAAGGGCAACCCAGACAGCATGAGCTGAAGGATACGACTTATACTCAAAAACTAGGTCATCTATCATTGAACTAATCAAGATTCTCTTAGCAGTGGAGTCTTTCTTCTTCCATGCCTTATAGGCATCAATATCTCGTCTGTTTTGTGCAGTGGGACCATCTACAGGTTCTATCATGACCTGATTTACAGTCTCTAGAACTTCTTATTTCTCAAGTACATATTGTATCTTGAGGTGCCAGATCTTGTAGTTATCCCCATTGAGTTTCTCACCCTTATTAAGTTCAGCTATGATGTTTTTAGTTATCATAACCTAACATAAATAAACACATTATTTAGTTATTCAGTGTATAATTTTATGTATGTAATCTACAAATTGACTCAATGTAAATTCGATTTGGTTTACAAAATCAAGTGACAATCCAATTCCCACTCATTATTTGTATTTACCAATCGAATCGACTTTAATCAATTACATTACATACATCTAATCTTAACATGATATTATTAAATGAACCTATCATTTAAATTGTACTCAATATGAACAAAGCAAAAATATCATGCATTATGTAGAGTTAACAACATAAAATGAATATATCATTAAATTAAATTTGTTGTACATTTTCAACACATAACAAAGATAACTCTACTAAGAATGTTACTTATAACATTCTTCCTACTCATAACTAAAAAATAAAAAACTAAACAATTAGATAGATAATCATTACTCCCACTAGGACAAGCACTAGTGCAATAATGATCCAAACATGCTCAATCTTCTTGGGATGAACTAGGACATCCCCCGCCGAGATGCTCTCAAGATGATGTCAGGATGCAAAATCTTCCGTATAACACCTTTGAAGCGATCCAAAAGGAAAGATTCCATTAGGGTCCTCTTCCGAATCATCCTCTGGATCATCACGATGCACCTCACAGTCCTCGTAGTGAAGCAGCTCAGCGCATAACTGGGTATAAGAGACACGTCCCTCATAGCACCCCCAGATATGATGCGCTATGTCACTCAGGTGTTGTGGCAGTGAGCGAACCAGAGTCCAAATTCTGTAATTCTCCAGAATCGGAAACTTCTACATCTCGAGTCTCCAGAACAATCTATCTAGACTCTCGATGTGTCACCTGACTCTATGAGCTAAGTCATACTCTATCCCCTGGATAACCTCTCTCAGCCGATTACGCAACACATCGCGTCTAGTCATAGTGGTAATCATCTATGTCATCTGAAAAAATTGAAATTAATTAAGTCAGCTCAAAACTGACAAACCAGTACACTTACCGGCTTAATTCAATTTATATATAGGCATAGATCCATCAAAATAAATCAAGAATAAATTTCTTTGATTTTATGGACGACTGTCGACAAACTTACTTAGGTCAGTCAATTGGTACTTTTATCAATTGATTATCATCTAAGTTTAGTCGACTAGTACCATGAAGACTCAATTTTGACCGTGAGAGTCCAAACACCATGCAATATACTCCGAGTACCCCAGACACTCAAGCAATATGCATAGTATTCTTTCTCATCGTTCCTAGGCATCAACTCTAGTTCATTTGGTCTATCTCTAAGTTGTTTATATCAAGTCACAATTATTCTAAACAATTACTTGATTATTTAGTCATGAGTTGAGTTGACTACAGTCAACTTAGCACAACACTTGTTTGAGCTAATTGGGCATTTAGCTTTCATTGAAATCCAATTAAATGAACCTATGCCCAAATTAATTTGGATATCAAAATTAAAGCCTAAGTCCAATTATTTAATTTTCAATTATGCCTCTCTAATTGACAGCCTAATTAGAAATCCAGCCCAATTAAAAATCCTGCCCAATTAAAAATTAGGCCTTTCTAATTGACAGCCCAATTAGAAATCCAGCCCAATTATTCGGCCCATTTATAAAAACTGCCTTTGCAGGGTGGTAAACCGCCCTGGCATGCGGTAAACCGCCCTAGCAAGCGGTAAACCGCCCTGCCAGGGCTCAAACCGCCCTGGTCGGTGCTCAAACTGCCCTGCCGGGGCTCAAACTGCCCTGACGACAGTTCAAACCGCCCTAGCCGGTGCTCAAACCGCCCTAGCCGGCGCTCAAACTGCCCTGCTGGGGCTCAAACCGCCCTGGCGGCAGTTCAAACCGCCCTGGACGACGCACAAACAACCCTGCAAGGGTTCAAACCGCCGCTGGCTCAAATCGCTTCGGGCGACGGCTCAACCGCTTGATGGCGGTTCAACGCTCGACGGCGGTTCAACCGCCGCCGCCAGACAAATTGCCCCGCCGGTTCAAACCGCCTGCCTGCAGACAAACCGCCTCGCCGAGGTTCAAACCGCTCGCCAACAGACAAACCACCCCGCCGGCAGCTATCGCCTGGGCAGTAAGAAACTACCCCGCCTCGCAGGAAACCGCCCGCTTTGGTGAAAATCCACGGCACCACCGCTCGGCGGCCGAAACTACACTCGCCCACGGCGAATCGCCTGCTTTGGGTAAACCACTCCTACGGGCGGCTCAACCGCTCGGCAGCGTTAAAGAACCGCTCGCTAACGTTGAAACCACCCTTCCAGGGTAGTTTCCGCCCAGGGCAGTTAGCCCAGAGTGGTTTTCCACTCAACAAACCACTCTGGAATGGCTAGGATAGTTTGTCCAAAGTGGTATTCCACTCGCCGCAAAAACAGTATTTTCTGCACTGTTCATCTTCTTCCTCGCGCGATTTTCGCGATGAACAACTTATTTTATGCAGAAAAAAATTCTAATCTCTATTAGATGCTTTCCAACAAGGGCTCTGATACCAATGTTGATAGTTTTAGCATCTAATTAAGATTATCTAAGTAAATATAAAAGAAAATTGAAGCATGAAGCTGTAATGAAACTTACAGTAATCGTCAGAAATCTTCTCGCTTCCTGGTACTATTTTGGACGAAGTTTTTGCTTGCGATCTAAGGATCGATCACACCGGAAAGAACCTCTCTTCCACGAGATAAATTCCGACAGCGCCTTGGTGTTTCTATTCACTCCGATTATCTCCCGAACAACCTTTTGGCGTCACTCTGATTACTCTCACATCTCTCTCTCGCACTCTTATAAAGGGTGTATATGAGGCTCACAGACGGCAGTACAAGACTTTTGCAAAGACATGCACACGCTATGAGCGCCAGCAAATGAAAGCGATTATAGATTTTTTTTAAATTCGTCGTCAAAACAATAAAAATCGAATTATATTCTTTTATGAAATACATTTTCACATTTATCGTTGCATCGTATGTTGGGGTCAAAGACCTTAGTTAATTTATCAAACGTTTTTACTAAAAAAAATTGATGACTCTAATATGATCGAATTACAAGGGATTCTAAATTGTGACGGGGCAAATTTGAATATTTGCAAAATTGATTCTTTTTAAGAAAAACTAACGACCACAACTTTTAACGCGTTCAAAGATAAAGATAATCATAAAAACGTTTTAAATTTTTTTAAAAAATATAAAAATAAATTTTAAAAATCATCGAATAAACTGTGTTGATCAAGAAATTTAATATTTGATTTGATAAAAATTTATTTATATTTATTCAATAGATATTAAAATCAATTAATGAATAAATTTTAATAAATAAAATTAAAGATATATATATTCGACTCGTTAATATTCAAAAATATTATTTATAAATAATGTTCATGAATATTAACAATTAATCATAGTTGATAAATTAGCACTTAAATTATTTATACTATTTAATCAAATAAATATTAAAATATTAACCAACTTGATCGAAGAGCTTAAAAAGTTAAATTTAAATACATTTGAATCAAATTTGACTTTAATTTAAATTAAATTTGATTTATAAGCTTCGTTCAAAAAATGAAACTAATCCGAGCTCGAATAATTATTCCAATAGCTTATTAATTTTAATAAATAAATTTGCACGTTATAAAACTTAAGTTGACTCGATCGTTTCCAGCTAGTTGACAAGAACGAAGACCTCCAGCTAAGACAATTAATAAAAAAAAATATTAAAATATTTTCCTTTAGAAAAAAAAAAAAACATGTGACCAAAATTATAGCGAACCTAAACATAATTGAATTCAGAAACGGCCACCGAATCATCGTCCCCACCAATACCCGCTCCGGGTCCACCAATCGATTTTGAAACGGACGGCTCGATCTTCAGGCTCCGAACGACTCGTCCCATCGGAACCGTCCATCTGTAAATATTATCTAGACCAGCAGCTTCTTCGGTCAGCTCTACAAAATATCTCCGCGTCTGGTCTTCTCGGGTCGTCGCCTCGGATTTGGGGAGGAAGATCGAGCAGGACGATGAGCTACTACAACCAACAGCCTCCCGTCGGCGTCCCTCCGGCTCAAGGTAATCTCCCATCCCAGTCGATTTCGCTGGCTTCGAATCGGATCGGAATCTGAATGATTTTTCCTTCTTTTATGAGGGATTAGGTTATCCGCCGGAGGCGTATCCTAAGGACGCATACCCGCCGCAGGGGTATCCGCCCGCGGGGTATCCGCCGCAGGGTTATCCGCCGGCGGGGTATCCTCAGCAGGGTTATCCGCCGGCGGGGTATCCCCAGCAGAGCTATCCGGCGCCCTACGGTCAGCCGCCGCCGCGCCCGCAGCAGAGCAGCGGGCCTACCTTCCTCGAGGGATGGTAACGACCCCCACCCCTCTCTCTCTCTCTCTCTCTCTCTCTCTCTCTCTCTCTCTCGTTGTAGACTCTCGCCGGATCTGGCACGTGCGAGGAAGACGAAGAAAGGTCCCATGTACAATCAAAAGGAGAGAACTTTGGATCGAGCAAATTGGAATAATAGAGATCTAAAGTTCTCCCCTTTAGATTTTGTCTCTGGGAATTTTCTCTAAATCTTCGGATCGTTAAGATCTGAAAAATAAAATAAAATTAAATCATGTGTAAATTGATCCTTCACAGAGATATTTTCTTTTTCTGTTTCTGTTTCTGTTTCTGAAGCTTGGCCGCTCTTTGCTGCTGCTGCCTTCTGGATGCTTGCATCTGAGAGTGTAGAAGAACTATATCATCTGAATTTAAGGGGACTGCATTGGCTATTTGAATTAAAGATTCATCAGGGAAAATACAATGTAAAACATTGATCTCGTTAGAAACTTCGATTCTGTGTGTTTCGTTGGTTTTACATTTGGATTTTAGTGTCTTCGCGGTCTTTGTTGTTATCTTGGAAAATGAGTTGTTTAATTAATGGCAGCACTTGGCTTGTTCAATTTCTAATCTTTCTGGTTGGTTCGAGGTTAGAGTTATCCTGCTTTTTTTTGTCGATACGTAGAGTATTTACAAGAAGAAGTATAAAGTTATGGGATTGCAAGAAGAAGAAGTATTTACTCAATGTCATGGAATTGCAATTTTCTAAATATAACTATAAATTAATTATTGGATTCTCATACTCTTTTAACCTGATTAAAGGACTATAAAAACTAAGATTGCAAGTGGAAAATCAATGCGTTCAAAACAAACTACTTCTCCGTACGTTTATCAACCACAATCGAAGTTCGCGCTTCATGATGGAAGAGTAAAAACAGAAATAGAACCAAACTAAACTCTGCCAGTGAATAATTCTTTCTTATTGCAATGAGTCGAGATCCTCCCGTCGTCTACGTCAACGATACTACAAGAATAATTGAAAAGGCAAATTCGATTAAATCAAATGAGATAAACTATGAATGGGTGAAAAAAAAAAGAACCAAATGAGTATATATATAAATTTCCTATATGTTTATCAGGAAAGAAAAGTTAAAAAAAAAAACAATGGTCTATTTGCAGTATCATCATTCCACGTATAAATATACTGGCGTGTTAGGAGTAGATTAAGAGAAATGTTAAGATTAATGGCCCTACTAAGCTAAAAATAGGTTTATCTCTTTGGCAGCACAATACATAAAAACAGAAACCAAGTTGCAAATACTATAAAGTTATAACCACTTTGAATAATTGGAATAGGATTATGATATATTAAAGGAATCCAATATATACATACATAGGCATACCTGTTGCAGCTATTCCTCAAAAAAAGCATGCATTATTAAGAGTTAAAAACTAGAAATTATAACACTGAACGACCAAACAAAACCCTATAGAACATTCAAACCACAACCAAGTACATTTTTGTTTAAGGAAATTTATGTGTCGAGGCATGTTGACTTGAGTTCTTATTCAGATGTTAGAAGGTGATTGCAGGAAGTAAACATCACAAGATTTACACAGTATTTGGGGAAGTTAGAGAGAACCTTTCTATAGAGTTGGTTCTTTTTCTATTGCAGAGGTTGATACTGCAAGGGACTCCTAAATATCATACTAGGAAGACACCTTTAGCAATCAGTACAGACCTATTGTAGCAAATACATTGTGCTGCCAAAACTAGTAGGTTGATAATGTCTTGCAAGCATAGCATACTATAGTCAAATGGATGTTAGCACCTGTACTGTGTTTATTGAGTGTATATGTTCTTTTTAACACTCAATCGTTCACATGCTTTATAAAGCTACTCACTCTATGCCCGACCCCCTTCAAATGACACAAGGAACTAAAGCCATGTAAATCAAGCAGATCAACAACATCAACTCACCTTAAGTTTTTTTGCCCAATCACTTGAACTCATACATACGGACCATAGTTATTTAAGACGTGAGACATCCAAAAAAGTATAGGTCTAGGCACAAGGTAAGACGCACGCCTTATGGAAGTAAGGCATCTTGGGTATAAAATTTTTATAATTCAAACATATATAAAAAATTTCTGTCAAAATATTTCATTAACAAAATTATAGTCCATTAACTATTAAACAACAACGACTCGATATTAGGTGACATTTTATCTATAATAAAAAGGCATTGTACACACCTGTGATAGATTAAAAATCAAAATCAGTAAAATGAAAATTCTAAACTAAATTACAATTTGAATTTATAGGGAATGGGATAGAATCATTAGAAACTGTGATAGAAAAAAAAAAGAACGAACCCGATAGGAAAACTTATGAACTTAAATATGAGGAAAATAAACATGCCGTTATGATGAAACAAAAGGAGAAAAGCAAAAATGTGTAGCCAAATCTAGAAAGTCAATGTTGATGTTGTAGGCAAGAAAAGATTTTGAGAGAAATAATTGAAATAGATTTGCAAGGGAAGTTGATGTTCATTTTCTAGGGGAGATGAAGAGTCACACAAGAAAAATATGTTGCACTCATGCAACCTAATTAATTTAAAAGGTCCTCTCAAGAGGCACGCACTTAAGTGTGCTTCTTTAAAGTATTTTATACCTCTTTTATCGGATCTAACAATCTTCCCGCTAGAATTTGATAAATCAGTTTGTTGCCCTGAATCTCTTATATATTAATCAATGATACGAAAAAACCAATGAAATCAGTTAAATGAACCAGTTGTTTTGGTGAGGGGAAAAAAACATACAAATTTAAAGTTCCGGAAAATATCAGTGTAACAATTTCAAAACTTGCTATTCCAAAAAGTAAATTAACAAACCTAGAAAATCCGGTCAATATCTAACAATGCTTGAAAAATGTGCATTAACAGAAAAATTTTCCACCTCATCATGCTTACGCATTTTGGCAGAAGATGAACAGGACGAGGAGACAAGCTTACTGATCCTGACTGTTATCGAGCAAAAAATGTTCAACATTTCCGTCCAAGTTATCACAACAAAGATGTTTAAGTACCTTAATAAAGCCAATTTCCTTGGCATTGCTGCGGAAGCACTGTCTGCAACACATGAGACCATACTTCCTGATTATTGCATGAGGGTTCCCACAAACACGGCTACAAGAAATAGTAAACAAACATTAGACACACAAAAAGGGCCAAAAAACTGAAGGAAACCAACTCTGAGGGCTAGCTTCTATCTCAATTTAAACAACAGGACCTTGTGATCTTCAAAAACAACGTTTAAAGAATCTATTTGGTCTCAGAAGCAAATTCAGAACATCTACTCTACCAAAACAAAAACAAAAAAAATTACAAGGAAAACAACGAACTGAACAAGGAACATGCATTGGGAGATTTGACATACTTTAGGATCAGTTGGAACTGGAGAGAAGTAAAGAAAAGGAACCAAGCATAGGGAAAATACGAGATTGAATGATGGACCCACTTACCATTTCCGAGATCCAGGGCCATAGTTCTTCGGGTGCGAGTTCCAGACGTTTGAGTGCCCCATCTCACTTCTCTTCGGCGGGATCTTGCTCGTACCGGAAAGCAAAACAACCAGAGCAGCGACGGCGAACTCGAGAGGTGGAGAATTAGGAGGAGGGAGGACGCCTTTTTATAGCAAGGAGAGCGAAACCCTAATTTGGGTCTTGGAAAAACTATTTTATACCACCGTCTTTTTTTATTTTTTTAAAACGAAATATTTTTAAAAATAATTTATCAAAATAGCTTCACCTTTAATTTATTATAATAATTTTGATTAAAACTATTATTAATTTATAATAAAATTATTACAAGAATGTAAAATAAGTTTTTTTTTAATAAAAAATACAATTAATTGTTGTTTCGATTTTTTGAATGCAAAATAAATGAAGCCGGTCCAAATTAAATTTTAAAAAATATATTGATGAATTAATTTTTAAATCATTTATATTATTTTTTGAATTATTTTAAAGAGATATTTGAATTATTTTAAAAATATATGTATGTATGTATGTATTAGATTACGGGGAGATTTTTTGTTGCTCTCGGTGAAATTGAATGGTATATGTAAAGAATAATTATGAATCAATTTTCATTATGAAATGTCCCTAAAATTAAATAGATCGCGATTTATTTCTTTTTATATAATCGTGAAATGTTTAAGATGAGATATATCATCTCTGCGCAAAGGACGGAGAGATTTTAGATTAATAAAGTCGTGAAATGTTTAAGATAAGAGATATCATCTTTACGCAAAGGACGGAGAGATTTTAGATTAATAAAGAAGTTATTCTAAAAGCAACGGCGAGACCGCGACATTAATATTGTGGGAATTACAAGATTAATATCTTTACAATTCTTATTTAATAATTACTAACAAATTTAAATACACATTTAATTGATTTTTTTTTAAAAAAAAAGATTGCTTTTAAGATGCTTTCTAAATTAAAATGTGTCCTAGTGTACTCGAATAAAATCTAAATTTAAATTTTAAATATTTTAAAAGATGATTTTTTGAATATGTATAAATTGTATTTTGGATGATATCGTAATAAAATATTTTAAAAAATCATTAAACCTCCGTTTACTTCAAGGGATGGATTATGGAAGGAAAATAATCTTCAATGGAAAATAATCCTTAAAGAAAAGGAAAGAAATTTTTTTTCTCCTACCTTTGTTTACTTTAATTAAGGAAGAGAAATGAGATCATTGAATTGTTTATTTCAAATAAAAGAAAGGAAATTTAATGATTTATTATCCAAAATACCCTTTATTATTATTTTTTTTATTTTTAGATAAAAATTTAACATTCTTTATAATATTATATGATGTCAAAGAATCGGTTCAATAAAAACTTTAATTGAAAGCGAAGGATTGCCATCTTTAATGACAAGTGAAGCTATCGGAGATTGGAGCAATAATTGGATTTTTTTTTTTAAAACATAAAAAATTCTCTCAATTGCATTGCGAACAGATGCATCACTACAATAAAAATGCTAAAAGACAACACCATAAAGACAACGGTTTTAAGATAAACTATTAGACGTGGGCAGTTCCACGAACTGCGATGGCAGTTCGTGGAACCGCCATCACGCACGCACGACATAAGCCGTGTGTGCTCTCCTTCCTTGATAAGGTGGCACGTCCAAGGCGGAGGGGGTTCGGCTGCTAGACGAAGGGCTGCTCGGTAAAGAGGGTGTGAAGCGATCGAAGAAGCGTCCGACGATTTGGTTTGTGGAAACACAGGAGTCTTCCGGCTGTGATCACTCCTTCGACGCAAGTCGGAATTCCATCGAGTAAAACAACAAGGAACAGGTATACATTTGAGCAACAATGGTATCAGAGCACATATTGTTATTTACCTGTTCATTTTTTTCTTCTTCGCCGCAACCGGGAATTCCATCGAAGAACGGAATTTCTCTGTTCGATGGCGCGGTCGCGGTCGCCGACATCCGGTCGCTTGGAAGCGACGCGAGTCGACGCCTTCCGATTGGGACGTCGGGGCGAAGGTCGCGACGCGAGGCGGCGCAGTTGGAAGCTCAGCGCCGTGGCGGCCGAAGGCGACGGCAGATGGCGCGCGACGAGGCAGCAGCGTTAGTGCCGCTTTGCCGTCGGCTGACGCCGGCGACTGAGCCGCTGGCCGCTGTGCCACGGAGGCGCGTGCCGGGCCAAAACCCGGACGCCGGGCGGGCGTTCTCGAGGCGAACGCCGATGGCTAGGGGACCGTTGGGCGATCTCCGAGGAGACGCGCTTGCCGCCGACGCGTCGAGGCCGCGGCGACGGCGCGAGCGGTGCTCGCTTTATTAAATTAAAAGGTTTTTTATTAACTGCTTCGTGCGGATTATTTAATTGGGCTTAATTAATAATTGGTCGCATTTATTTGGGCCAAATTAATTGTGCATTAATTGGGCCAATTAATTTAATCGCCGTTAAATGGAATAATTGAGCTTTAGATTTAATTGGGCCAAAGTAATTGGTAATATATGGTGAAT